>CM042157.1:100477031-100524531 GCA_023376005.1 Doryteuthis pealeii | reverse complement strand
CAAAAAAATGCGAAGATACCGTGTGTCTGAGAGAGAGAGAGAGAGAGAGAGAGAGAGAGAGAGAGAGAGAGAAAGAAAGAAAGAAAGAGAGAAGACAAAGACAATGTAGTTATATATGAATAAGTGTCTGCACGTGAGCCTCTGTGTGATAAGGGAAGAGGAGGATAGAGAGTTGTAGATGTATGTATCTGTGTGTGTGCGTATATGTATGTTTACGAGAGAGAGAGAGAGAGAGAGAGAGAGAGAGAGAGAGGGTGAGAGAGAGAAGGGAAACAGGAAAAGAACAGAGTAGAGTGAGGGGGAGAGAGAGAAAAAGGGATTATATATATACATATATGTGTGTATGTAGGTGTGTATGCCCCTGTGTGTGTGTATGAGAGAGAGAGAGAGAGAGGGAGGAGTGAGAGAGAGTGAGAGGAGGGGGAGTATAAAGGAGAACAAAACCCGGCCGAATTGGATTCGGCATTTGATTGGCTGTTGTTGGAGTTTGCGCGAAAAGGTCACAGCAGAATCCTCATTCTTGAGAACTCTTCGTTTCCATGGCAACGTTAGGGCAAAAGACATTTGCCCTTTACAGCACCTCTTTGCCATGCCACTGTTGTTAGGGAAATGTCTCTTTGATTATTGGGCACAGACCGATATATATATATATATATATATATATATATATATATATATATATATATATATATATGTCTACATGTGATGAAAAAAGTCCTATGCGTATATGTGAAAGAAGATGTTTAAGTAACAGTTTTACTTGATACATTTCAATATTGGACAATCGTTATATATCTATTAGTAAAATTATACATACATATATACACACAAAGACAAACACACACATATATATGTGAGTGAGTGTGTGTTTGTTTGTTTCAATATTGGACAATCGTTATATATCTATTAGTAAAATTATACATACATATATACACACAAAGACAAACACACACATATATATGTGAGTGAGTGTGTGTGTGTGTGTGTGAGAGTAAATTTTAGGTTGTATTGGACGCAGGGAATATATATATATATATATATATATATATATATATATATATATATATATACTCAATAAAAGAAGGAAAAAACTCTAAACTTGCTTCATTACAATAATTTATTTCAACCGTATTACTACGGCATCTTCAGGTAATCACAAGAATAAGACTCATGAAGAGTCATGTTCTTGTGATTACTTGAAGATGCCGTATTGATACGGTTGAAATAAATTATTGTAATGAAGCAAGTTTAGATTTTTTTTTCTTTTATTGTATATCTTGCTCTGTCCTTCTATTCACTGGTATTAGGCACATTGAGCTCTCCTATGGTCTACCTGCACCAGCTTGGTTAAACCACACATGGAAAGATCCTAACTACAGAAAAGAATATATATATTAAAATTAATAAACAAAATTAACACAATATTCATCAGTTTGAATTTTATTTAATATTCATTGTTTATATTTTCTATGCTTCCAATGCAACATTAAATTTTTCCCCCGCAGTCACACACACACACACACACACACACATATATAATATATATATATATATATATAGATATAGATATATATATATATATATATTCCTCTCCTAGTTATCGATCTTATAGACTGGTTACCTAACTTAGTATATATATATATACATAAATATATATATATATTTATATATGTGTATATATGCATATATATATATGTATGTGTGTATGTGTGTGTGTGTGTGTGTGTGTGTGTAAAGAATATGATATGTTTTAAAACTTACCCACAGCTGGAGAATGGGAGATCAAATAGGAAACGCAAACACAAGACCCGTTACGCTAAGTGCGCCTTCCATTGTAACGCGGGAATTTTTATTTATTTATTTATCTTTGTTTTTGAATCCAACTTTTCTCTCTGCAGCGGACTGGATTTCTCAAGAACTTATTCTGATTTATGCATATACCATTTTGTTGTGTGGTCAAAATCTTATTTTTTGCAAGATTCCCAGTGGATCACCTTCCCAACCCAGTCGTGCCTAGCTTTGTATTCCCATTGTGTTAGTTTTCTACATTCGATTAGTACATGGTTTACAGTCTCATCTCATGTCGCCGCACAGTCTACATTTACTATTTTGTTGGGTCTTATCAATTTTTGCTTTGATATAATTTGTCCTTATGACATTATTTTGTGCAGCAATTATTAGTGATTCAGTTTCTCTTTTGAGGTTTCCTCTTCTTAATCATGCCCAAGTCTTTTCACGTGCAACCTCTTCGATTTGTCGTTTGAAGTATCCATATAATTGGTTTTCTTCCCATTTTTTGTTGGTTAGATTTTCTCTTTTTCTGCAATTGTTGGCTGCCATAAGTAATCTCTATCTTTGCTCTTTTTTGTGTATTCTTCTGGTTGTTGGATAGTTGCTTCTATGCACTCCTCTATATTGGCAAGACCTCTTCCACCTTCCTTCTTTGATACATATATATCTCTTATTATCTGAGTTCTTCAGCTCAAGTTAATGAATAAACCATCAGTTTTTGTACTTCGCTAGAGTTTAGTGGGAGAGCCGCTGTGAGTTGTTTAAAGTAGGCAAAGATAAATATAGTTCCATATCAGTGACAGAGCATAAATATCCAAGTTAAGATAGCATAAACAGAGTGAATGGCACTTGGTGACTGTCAAGTCTTGGCCCGAGGATTGTATAGGAAATCTTTTTTCTTTTCGTCGGAGGGAAGGGGGCTAAAGTCGGTATAAGCCAATCAGTGAGGGAGTCTATCCCCTTTTCACTAGCGCTAGACCACGGAGATTGTTTTTGCATCTGAGGTGAAGCGCCACACCTACCATTAGCTCTTTACTTTATCGCACATATCCTTGTGCTACTCATACGCTGAGTTGGCGAGGATCGGTATCGAACTAGAAAACTTGTGATTTCTAGCCGAACGCTCTACCAACTGAGACTGTCACTAAGTTTCATTAACTATGTCTATGCTATCTTAATATATGTATATGCGAGTGTGTATGTGTGTGTGTGTGTGTGTGTGTGTGCGTAACATATTTCAGAGCACAGATACTACACTGAAATAAAATATTTATTGATCGGAGGAGGCCTCCACGACCGATCGTCAAGCCTAAGTAATCGCCAAAGTGGAGTGTTGCATGTTATGCACATGACATGCAACACTCCACATCCTTATGCATTATGTGTCGCCATACACAGTCATTAGGTGGCTCCAATGGAGGGTTTTTACCCTTCAGAGGGGAAGTCTGCGTATTCTACAGCCGCAACTAAAAGGGTGAAACTCTGGATGTGTCGAGTCTCTCCGTCTTTGTCATTACTCTCAGGTCTGTTTTGAGGAGAAGTGGTAGTAACTATTATGCTACCATCATTGAGTCAAATAGATCTGTACGAAAATTATTTGTATTAGATAGGAATACTTGAAACGATATATATTTACCAACCTATCTTACATGACTTTCAACACTCTAGTTTGACCCTTACTTAGGCTAGACGGGCGATCAGAAAGGCCCCTCTGATCAATCGGCTGGACACGTCAAACTCTAGAATTTATATGATCGTCCCGATCCTATTGCCCTTATTACAAGCACAAAATCCTTTTTATCATATACAAGAAAATATATGCATCCTTCAGGTGTAAGTATTTAAGTTTTAATGTAATAAAATATTATATTAAATTAGAAAGGCTAATGAAACTAAATAAGAATGCAGATAAAAAGATTTGAAACAGAGGGGGGTTTAATCGAAAGTACAAGTATTTAAGTTTTAATGTAATAAAATATTATTTTAAATTAGAAAGGCTAATGAAACTAAATAAGAATGTAGATATATAATGTAAATAATCTAATTATCATAAAATTAAATACAAATTGTTGATTTTTCTGGGTGATGATATTTTGTTATCATACAGTTACTGGGACTAGTATCCTCATCTTGGTTGTTATAGTCATAAAATAATATATTTTTCCTTCTAGGTAATTTAACAACGTGTGTTCTTTCTTTTTGATTAGGTTGTTGGGGTAGGGGAACGGTAATTATCTGTGTATGCGTGTGTTTGATTAATGTTTGAACCTGTGAGCCACCTATGCGTAAACAGGTAGCAACTTCATGCATGAGGGTGTGATTTATGCGTGTGTTCGGCATCAGTTTAAAAATGCGCATGCCTTTGCGAAAAGAGTGTCAGAGAGAGAGAGAGAGAGAGGGGGGGAATGGCCGGTGGCAAGGGAAAGGAAATACCCTACTCGATGATACATCAAAGGGAAAAGCGACATTAAAGAGTGAACACCTGACGCGTTTCAGGAGCCGCGGATATGTTGACACGTGGGGCAGCCCGCCGAGAAATATATTAACAATAAATAGTTATTTTTCATGTATGCAGATGATATTGCGTCAATTTGAATTCCCGAGAAAGTCTGTCATAACCAAATACAGTCAGAAATATACAATGGTGTTTCAAAAAGGGATCTAGTTATTAGTGTAGCCTTTATCCAAACGTCATGCACTATGATCACTTGATGATACACTGTTATATAATAAAATAACATTGTATTTAGTATTTTAGCAAGCCTCCAACGGGTCTTATAATGCCTGATAATTTGCAACTTTGAATATTTTGGTTAACTTTGAAAATTTTGCTTAAATTCTTATACTTTAAAATCAACGCTGAAATCTTGGAAAAACAGGTCGAAATCCACCTGTTTTGAATATGTTTTGAGCCGAGTAAAAAAAAATTAATAATCCTTGTAGAACGCCTTTAAACTATGAAATTAACGTTTCAACTGTTTTTCTAGTAAAGGTCCATGCTAATACACCTTACCTGATAGTTGGTACGGTCAAAATATTTTGAAAATTTTAGAAATCGAACTCTGAAATATTTTTTTATGTACAAGCACGCTCATAAAAAACATGTGATTCAATATTGAAAATTAATAAAATAACCTTGAATTTGGAATTTTTAGCAAGCCTCCAACGGGTCTAATAATACCAGCTTTGAAAATTTTGGTTAACTTTGAAAATTTTGCTTAAATTCATATACTTTAAAATCAACGCTGAAATCTTGGAAAAACAGGTCGTAGAGTACATTCTATTCTCCTTATGAGGGCATCCGTGGTTATGCCCCGTTGGAGCATTTTTGTCTATAAGGTGTGAAATAATACAACTTAAATTTATAAACTCTTCTAAAGAGTGTGGTCTGAATCGGCCAATCAAAACGCTCAAATATGCAGGTGATTTACTATTTAAAGGCGTTGATAAATTGTTGCTTAATTGCTCGTGGGATGTACTGACGAACGGACGAGGATTATACGATTCTTTAACACGGACCAACTGATGAGGATTATACAATTCTTTAATACAGACCAACTGGCAAGGATTATAGGATTCTTTAACACGGACCGACTGACAAGGATTATAAGATTTAACACGGACAAGGATTATACAATTCTTCAACACGAACAAGGATTATATGATTCTTTAACACGGTCAAAAATTATACGATTCTTCAACACGGTTAAGTGTTATACGATTCTTTAACAAATATTAAACTTTATGCCACAAGTGATCTCAGCTGAAGTCCTAAATTGGCCACACAAATCGTAAAATGCCCTAATCTCTAAATCTTTATTTTACTTGCCGGGAGTAGCTGGCTGGTACATTTCTTCTTCTGTTTCTTTTGTAACTTGGGCATTTCTTCTTACTGTAGTCTGTAATCAGTTGCTATCTTCATTCCTTCTTCTAACTGGTCTTTCTTAGTTTTCTATTTCTTCTATTATTGACTGGTCTGCTTCTTCAAGATGCTGGTCTGTTTTCGCCAAGTTTGCTATTAGTTCTTATTGAAACAACGCAAGGCTTGTATTTTTGTGATCACATCTTTATTCAGTACCAGAACTTTTACAACCGCGCGCAGAGTAAAGCCGATCCAATGCTTACATTATGACATCTCTGGATTAACTGACTAAGCTAACTGAACTTATTTCTCACCGTTTCCACACGGCAGGGATTGGGGATCAACTGAGCCTCAATCATCTAACCGCCTTCCGATTTTGAATTTCAACAATATATATATATATATATATATATATATATATATATATATATATATATTATATTATTATTATTATTATTATTATTATTTATATTTTGCTTGAAGGCAATTATAAATGCATGTATCGCATAAAATTCGATAATTATAGAAAATAATCTTGACAAGTGAATCCCGGCAAAGGATGGCTTGCTATGCAGAACACCGTACAGACTGTTTCGACTTTATTAAGTCTCTTCAGCGATGTATACTAACGACTCCCCTCCGACAGGAATCGAAACCGGGACTTCACAGGCATAGTCAGAGACCATATCCGTTCGGCCGCCGGTACATAGCGAACAATCCCTGCGAAATTAACCTTGTCAATGATACTACTACACGCCTCTACCATAGTAGGTAAGTGGACGTTTATTTAGTAAACAAACCCGACCGTAAGCTCTTCGGCGAAGTGAATAAGATTTTTGGATGTTTGTTTTTTATAGAAGCATTGTTGAATAAATTATCATTTATATTTTGCTTGAAGGCAATTATAAATGCATGTATCGCATAAAATTCGATAATTATAGAAAATAATCTTGACAAGTGAATCCCGGCAAAGGATGGCTCGCTATGCAGAACACCGTACAGACTGTTTCGACTTTATTAAGTCTCTTCAGCGATGTATACTAACGACTCCCCTCCGACAGGAATCGAAACCGGGACTTCACAGGCATAGTCAGAGACCATATCCGTTCGGCCGCTGGTCTTTCTTACTCTTTTATTTCTTCTATTGTTGACTGGTCTGCTTCTTCAAGATGCTGGTCTGGTTTCGCCAAGGCCGCCAAGTTAGAACCAGAACTCTATAGCTAGGATTCTCAAGCGCATGCGTGGAGTGAAATCGGTACGTGCTTACATTACGACATCACTGGCTTTACTGACTTATCTAACGGAAGGAGTAGGGTCAGCTCGATGTCACTGAATGTCAATCATGTAATCGCCAAAGATTTTGAATGTCAACAACCCTGAATTCAAAATCTGTTTCTACACTAACCGTCTAAAACGCGACAGTACTTATCAATATACAAAACCATTATTTTGCTTTAACTCTTTTTCTTTAGTTTCACCTCATATTTTAAAAAAAAATCTATTTCTCTTTTTTCTATACATTTTTTTGTTTTTTTGTTTTACAAGCTTTTTAAAACTCAATATAAAAGTTAATAAAAACTACTGACCTTTTTGGTTCTTATAGCCTTCTAGCTAATTCGTTTTACAACACTACTCAAGTATACAATCTTATTAGAAAGGAGATTATGTGTCTGTCTGTAACCGAAACTACAGTATAACCAACGTCACAATTCCTTTAGTTATTTTCATTATATTCTCAATGATCATTGAATAATCATTATCATTATTCCATCTAAATTAGAATCTTATTTATTAAAATGTTTCTATTAAGGATGCTGACTCACTAAAACATAGCGTAAATTACGGCAGGTGGCATGGACGACATGAGATCAAAATTACTTGAATATATTCCGTAATTCACTATTTCAATATTAAAAATAAAACAAATATTTTACTTCATTTTTTTTCAATTACTTTTAATTTAACCTTGGGTATTTAAACGACGCAAGACCGTTTGGAATATTTCTTTTTGAAAATCGGGTGAAATAAAATGGAAAAATAAGAAATCTGCGATTAAGCAGCACCAGATAATCTAGATTTACGGGATTGTTTTTTTTTTTTTTTTTCATTGTTTCTTGAACAATTTGGACGCTTTCATTTGTAATAATTGGGTGTTGCAGGATGATAACGGACAGAAGAATTAGCAACACGAGTATTAATGTATAGATTGTTCGTTTTGTTTCAATAAATTTGCACTCGGGTGTTGGTTTTCATAAAATCAATCATAGCAATTAATTCGGAAGAAATTAAATATTCATTTCGTGTCTTTTTTTCTTTCCGATGTTTTAAATTATAAACACTTCTGATTTTATTTCCATTTTGATGAGAATTTTTGTGTCCATTATTATGAATGAATAAATGTTTCAGTTCTAAAAGAACAATAAAATAAAGATGAAATTCCTTAATAAAAATGGGGTTTTTGGTTGGTTGGTTGGTTAGTTGGTTGGTTTATATATATATATATATATATATATATATATATATATATATATATAATGGAATTTGATAATTTGCTTTTGAAGCATTGTTAAGTCAAGTATATTTGAAAGCAATTACAATGTATATATCATAAAATTCGATAAATATTGAAAATAATCATGACAAGCAAACTGATTAAGTCTCATCAGCGGTGTATACATGTATTATAAATAATATACTATATATATATATATATGTGTGTGTGTGTGTGTGTGTGTTATATACGTCTGTGGTATATACATGACGAGAGTTTGTTTCTTTTAGGAGATGTAATATGAGAGATAAGAGAGTATATGTGGTCATACTGACATAACTCTTTCTTAATTGGATTATTTGGATTATTCGGACTATTGTCCTCATCTTTATTGTTATCGTTACAACGTTTCGGCTGATGTGTTCTCCGCCTTCTTTAGGTCGTTCTTGTCGGACTCGGCAGCCTTCTAAAAATCGGGAACCTTCCTTTCGAACTCGGGAATCTTCTATTCGGGAGCCATCAGAGAAATTTGAAACCAACCCTTTATTCAATACACAGAGGCATCCTGGTCTCATTCTGCTAACCATGACTGGGTACAAGTGTTAAGCTATGTTGCTTATTATTCTATGTTATTGTAGCCCTTGGCCAGGATTGAACCTGCAACATAGAAATAACTGTCACTCAGAACTGTATTATTCCGACGCCTATATCCACTACGCTTTGGGTCCATTTCTTCTAACTAATCTCGTTTTGTAGTTTGTAGATTGACTGGTGTTTTGTTCTTCTACTTCTACTATTATTGACTCTGGTTCTAAAGAAGCTGGTTCTCTATTAGTTCACAAAGACAACACAAGGCTTATATTTTACCGATCACATTTTTCTTTATTAAGTAGCTGAGAACCGGTGCGTACTTGCATCACGATATCTTCGGTCTAACTGAATAACTAACTAAACTCCGGGTCTTCTTTCCCACAATCCATGTAACCGGAAAGAAAGTCACCTACATTGTTAATCATGGGAGAATCTGGAAAAATAAAGAAAGGGTGAAGAAAATAAAAGATAGAAAGAAAGAAAGAAAGAAAGAAAGAAAGAAAGGGTGGGGAAATATGAGTGTTGGTTGAAAAGTTCTTAGGGTGACCAAGATGATCTCACGGAATGTGACCAAATGAAGTTTATTTTTCAAAATATTTCCCCCTTTCAGTCCACACACTTCTCCCATCTAAACCTACAGATTTTTAATTTCAATGACTTTGAATTCAAAATCCACACTACCCTAACCTATATCAATATACAAAATGTTTTATAAGGCCGTCCAGTTGCGGTGTAATGCTTAGGAAGCTAGTCACGCAGATCCATTACTACTGGATAGTGAATTCAATCCTCACTGAATGCCCCATCCTTTTAACCTTGAGTGAACAGGTTGGGTAATTACCCATGTATCTGTCTCGTATTCTTATTCATTTCGAACATTTTATGTTTTAAATAGTTGTTAATAAAATCAATTATTGTAATTATTTCCGAACATTTTAAATATTCATTTCGTGTCTATTTTTCTTCTTTCTTATCTTTTAAATTATAAAATTTTCTGATTTTATTTCCATTTTGATGAGAATTTTTGCGTCCATTGTGTGAATAATTAGTTCAGTTCTAAAAGAACAAAGAACAAAAGAAGACGTCTAAAATGTCCTAATAGAACTAATCTTGGAAATCGGTATGTGGTATGGTCACGAATGGTACGATTTGTACTCAGGTGTCACCGAAATGCACACTCTCCTCTCCTTATGTTGTATTCTTAAATCAAAGCGTATCTATGTATCTGTTCCTAGATCTTCTGACCGTTTTCATCTTGCAACACCTCTTGTTAAAAATGAGACCGTCCAAATCATTCAAGATGCAACTTATAATTAACTAAATATCTGGTGTCGCTTTATTGCAGATTTCTTATTTTTCCCATTTTATTTCCCCAATTTTAAAAATGAAATATTCCAAGTGGTCTTGCGTTGCTTAAATGCCCAACATTAAATAGAAATGAATTGTAAAAAAAAAAAAAAAAAAGTTACATGTTTTATTTTTGATATTCAAATAGTGAACAATGCAATATATTTTGGTAATCTTGACCTTATGTCATCCTGGTCAAAATTACCAAAATATATTGCATTGCTGCCTCAATTTACGCTATGCCAGTGTCAGACGAATTTCCGGACCAACTTAGATAATTCCAGAGTCACGTTTTTGTCACTCTTTTGTCGGCAAATTAATGTCGATATTTTAAACGTCTTCCCACAAATTGTTATTGACAAATCAATGTAAATATTTGACAATTCCCCTTTTAAGAAAGAGCGAGGAAGATTTAAATCAAGATTATTATACTATTTACAAATTGAACCCTTTCCCAATAGCTCTTAAGTAAACATATCAAACGATGTAATAATTAAATTATCATACTGTTGTATATCCACAAGTCCTGCTAGTCAAGATTATTATACTTTTTACATATTGAAATATTCGGCAATAGCTCTTAAGTAAACATATCAAACCATGTAATAATTAAATTATCATACTGTGGTATATCCACAGGTCCTGCTAGTCAAGATTATTATACTTTTTACATATTGAACTATTCGGCAATAGCTCTTAAGTAAACATATCAAACGATGTAATAATTAAATTATCATACTGTGGTATATCCACAAGTCCTGCTAGTACTTATGTATACCTGTATACCCGTGGTTGTACACAGATATACTTATATAGGATATTTAGCTTCTTATTTGCTTCTGTGTAAATCTGGATGGCATCGTCTATTTGTTATTTTCTCATCTTATTATATTGAAGCTGCTCTGGGTTGGTAGATAGCTTCTTATCTGCATCTATCTCTTGATTTGGTCTGATAGATGTTATTCTGTTATTTGCCGATTTAAGGACGTCTTGTGTTGTTGTTTGTTTTTAG
This sequence comes from Doryteuthis pealeii, assembly GCA_023376005.1. Lineage (NCBI taxonomy): Eukaryota > Metazoa > Mollusca > Cephalopoda > Myopsida > Loliginidae > Doryteuthis > Doryteuthis pealeii. Next base: position 100,513,437 of record CM042157.1, on the reverse strand, counting down.
TTAACTAACACAAGACTTTGCTCCAATTAGAGTTCTTTATTATTTCATAAGATCCAGGCCAACAAACAAGCGTGTGAGAATTTAGCTTCAGCGGACAGAACGGTGTTGCTGTGCGTCCTCTTCTACTACCAGTAAAAACCTGACTTTTCTCAACTAACTTTCACACGGCTCGCTCTGACGAATCAGAAAAGAGGTCAACCGCAGGTCAAAATATGTCCATCATTTTCCCTGTTTTTCCATAATCGTTAGTTTTTTTAAAGCTTTTTTTTAGATACACAATTAATAGGCAACCTATTAATTATGTATCACTTCTTGTCTTCTGGTAGCATTCACCCGGGTAGGTTGAGCCGGTTCCATCCATTTAAAGAATAAGTATTCTGATGTTATATACTCATATATATCCGCATCGTATCTTATTATAATGGAGATTGTGTGCTTTTCAGTCTGTAACCGAAACTATATTACTATTCATATCACTATTCCCTTAGTTATTGACATCACATTTTCCATGATTGTATTTTTATTTAAACCTCAATTATTAATAAAATTGTTTTACATTATTAATACTGTTAACCATGTCTACATACTAATAACATGCAATTATATTTATCTATACAACAAAATAGTGGTTTACAGTGTGAACGGGAAGGCTAATTTGCATATTGATATTAAAAATGTGATTTTATTAAATATGTGCTTAGTATTATTGATTTCTAACTGTTTGGTTTTATTTTAATGAATATAATCAAAAATCGCTTCAATGAATCTTAAATTAACAAGAAAAAATAACTGTCATTTTATTATTTACTTCCTCTTTTAACTAAATACTTAAATTAGAAAAAATAACAATGAAAGACGAGAGTGATGGAAGAGTAAGTTTCAGTTGTTCTATTTTTTTATTATACTCCCTCTGTTTCAAATCTTTTTATTTGCATTCTTATTTAGCCTTTCTAATTTAATATAATATTTTATTACATTAAACTTAAATACTTGCACCCGGAGGGTGCATATATTTGCTAGTATATATAATAGAGACAGACAGACAGACAGGTAGATTAGAGAGATGATGATGATGATGATGATGATAGTTCTTACTTTTACACTTCTGCTCACTTCGTCTACCTGTGCTAACTCGTCTAGGTTGACCGCCATGTTCTCCGGTTGGGTTTACTTCTCTTCAGGGCTGATTTTCTTCGTTGATTTTTTCTTCGTGCTGGGCTGGACATTGCTTGTTTTAATATTCAATTACCAAACAAGACTTAATTTTTTTGTGATCACGCTTTATTTCCAGAACACAGTCCGTGATCATTCGCCGGGGTGAGAAACGACATCAGAGCGGTAACCAAGAGGTCCACCCGCTCTGAAATATGCGTCACATTTTATCTGAAACTATCTGACGCGTCATGTCTCCAAGACTCTTCTGGATATTCTAGCAATGCAGTTGTCTGGATTATCTCAATTCTTCCTTTGATTTCCAGTTCTCCCAGTCTTTTTTTTTCAAGCGTTTTGGGACAGTTCCAAGTGCACCAACTACAATTGGTATCACTTTTATCCTCATATTTCACAGCTTTTTCAGTTCTCTGGCATGGTCCAGGTATTTGTCTATCTTTTTCTTTTCCTTCATCTTCACCCTGTGATCTGCTGGAACCGCAAAGTAAACCAGTTGACAAGTTCTCTTTATTTATTGTTAATCAATACTAGGTCTGGTCTCCTTGCTGGGATAAGCTGATCCTATTATTATTATTATTATTATTATTATTATTATTATTATCATTATTATTACCACTTTCTAGAAATTATATATTTGCTCGAAATAAATCAATTTGATGATTACACTGACACATAATTACCAAAAAAAAAACATATTTCCTATATCGCAGCTTTTTGCCCTGGGAATTCAGTCTATTCTCGTTTTTATCACTTTGCACAGACTCGTCTGTTTCATCGCACAATCGACTTTTTATATCTACAATTGAAAACAATAGATTATCTAGTATTCATTACATTAGGTTCTAATGTTCTTATTTTATACTTTTGTGTCATTGCAACCGGTGTCTTTCTCTTTGAATTTTTGAGATGAGGCTTGATTATTAGTATTATTTGGATTATTCGGACTATTGTCCTCATCTTTATTGCTCTCTGTACAACGTTTCAGTCGACGTGCCCTCCTGCCTTCTTCGGGTATTTCTTGTCGGATTCGGAAGCCTTCTCGAACTCGTGAACCCTCTTTTCGAACTCCTGAACCTTCTTGTCAAAATAGGGAGCCACTACATTGAACCCAATCCTTTATCCAAGCGACTACGACAAGAAATTTCCCGAGTTCGAAAAGAAAGTTCCCGAGATCGAGAAGGTTCCCGAGTCCGACAAGAAATACCTGAAGAAGGCCGGAGGGCACATCGACTGAAACGTTATACAGATAACAATAAAGAAGAGCACAATAGCCCGAATAATCCAAATTATACTAACCGGAGTCTTGATGCCTTGTATTCCCATACACAACCCAAAAGCCCCCTATCAGCATTTTCGTGCGGATGGTGGGTAAATACGTATTTAGATTTTATATTCCCTATTTATCATGGGTTCCCTTTGTAGAGGCCAACTCGGATAAAGGTTACGCTTCCAACCGTCATTTCAGGAAGGGGATTTACTCTTTGAATTGTCATAATTACTTTTGAGCTTCCCTGAGGGCCCAAGGCCATGGGAGGGTTTCTAAACTGTAAGCTTCTGTAAACCAACTGTTACGTTCTGTGGAGCGCCCGAAATCCAATTGATCATAAATCAAAGTTAACTCTTTCCATCTCTTTCATCATTTGAGATCGGTCGAACAACGCGGAAAGGCGACCTATGACCCCTGTCCGTCAATCACAATCTCCGCAGGTGTTGATCTTGGTATCGAATTCGTTGTAAACTTCTGTATTTTATAGCCCTTTGCATCACATAAGACATCTACCCTATTTGACGGCATAGAGAGATACCCTATTTGCATTTAATATTACCGTGCCTAAAAGAAAAGATTATATATTTTGGTTGGTTGGTTGGTTGGTTGGTTGGTTGGTTGGGTAGTTAATGGAGAAGCCAGTCTTTTTTTCAGGACTCTGATTGGCCCCAAAATATAATGTTTATCTTTATTTTTTTCTGCGCTGATCCCATGCGCAAATCCCTATTTTCGTAATTATTATTTTTGCTTTGATGAGTAAACATCCGGTTTCCTTTATTATACGTATCACTAAAGACTCACTCCATGTCTCTATTCTTTATATTAAACAATATGAAAGGAACAAAGCAAACATTCTCAAATGTACAATTCCTTTGATTCAAAGAAAAACTGTTATATTGTTTTATAGCGCGTGGTGTAATGGTTAAAGTCATGGGAAATGGACTCGTCGCCCCGAGTTCAAATCCTGGACGTGGTAATTGCATTTTCACTTAGCGCTAATACCTTTGGGAAAGGTATGAATCCTACTCTCCCTCCACTTATGGGTAAATAGCAGGGCAGACTGGACTCTTTAACCATGGTTAGGTAACCAGTCTAGGAGAAGGAAAACTCTGAATTCAAACCTGTTAAACTCCGCTTAAGAAATTTACCTTGTGTCGTATCCTGCTCGTGCGGAGGAGTTGGTAAATATATATATTGTTTTATTTCAAAAACTTTATCTCATTTGCATCAACATTTTGGTTTCCTGACTTCTATTATGTAATCGCACCATGATATTACTCAAAATTACATTACTTCTATTGAAATGTGAAATGATAGGTCGTATTCATTATTCTAAAAATGTATACACTTGATCGATTGGTCAGTTGCATTTTACGGCACATAAACATTTGGGTTATTTTATGCTGAAAATCTTTTGTTTTATTCATACTTGTTGGGTATTACATTTTTTAAACTCAATTTTTTAAACACATTTTTTTAAACTCATTGTTGATCGATGTAAAACATAGATAGGTGATACCACTCCGGGTCAGAGTGGACCTGGGAGGAATGGCGATGAAGGTGTATTCTACACTCCCCCGAGTTCCAGAATTGGAACCTCACCCCTAGGTGCAGTTTAAATTGAAAATAATTATGACATCTAATCAAGAAGAAAGAATAAGCAAAGAAAAAGGAAGAGGAGAAAGAAGTCAAATTGACTGATAGTCTTTAACAGGGAGGAGGGAGATAAAGAAAAAGAAAGAGAGAAATAAACAGAGAAAGAGAATGAGAGAGAGAGAGAGAGAGAGAGAGAGAGAGAGAGAGAATAAGAATGAGAGAGAGTGAATAAGAGGAAGAGAGATAATGATAGATAGAGAAAGGGAGAGAAAGAGAGAGAAAACAGAAAGAGACATAAAGATGGTGAGAAAGAAAGAGAGAAAGAGAGAGAAAGAGAGAGAAAAATAGAATGAGAGAGAGAGAGAGAGAAAGAGTGAGAGACAGATAAAAAGTGGAGAGAGAGGGAGAGAGAGAGGCAGACAGACAGACAGACAGAGATATTTGTAATTTGTTCAAACCACTCGCTCGGCTGGGGGTGTAGAATACACCGACTGCATCTCAGAATAGGGGTAAACACATTTCCCCAACGTTGCCCCCTGTTGGCCGTAGGGGGCAACCCGTGATACTTAATGATGGAATCTTAGTGGCTAAACAGTCCATGACATGCAACACCACTTTTGACATTAGGCTAGACAGGCAGACAGAGTGATCCTCTCCGACTAAGCGGCTGAATACATCAAGCCCTAGCACCTATATGATATCCTGTCCCTATTTTCCTTATGACAAACACATAACCCTTTTTATCATATATGTAATAGAAGACGGTGGCTTAGGGCAGTGATTCTCAACGTGGTCCAGCTGGACCATCTGTGACCCACATAATATTTCTAGTGGTCCACAGAGAATTCGAAGCCACAAAAATGTTTTAGCCATTTCACAAAAATTTAACTAATTTAGCGCTTCTTATAATGACCCTCCCCAGTTGAAAATCTCTATTTAAGCGCACGTCGATGATCGGCGGGAAATGAATTGTCTTGTCTTACTTTAACACGTGTGATAGCCGCTTGCAGCAACATTCAAGAAAAGTAGGATTGGTCCATGGGAATTTTTTAAATAAAAAAATGGTCGATAAGCCGAAAAAGGTTGAGAAGCACTGGCTTAGGGTCTTATTGCCCTGGGTATGTCTTTAAATTGCTATTAATGGCGAAGTTTAAATTCTGTATCTCTGGGAGTCGGGGTGTACCCCTTCATCGCCATTGCTTCCAGGTCCACTCTGACCCGGAGTTCTAGTATCTGTTAGCGACCACTCTCTGGATTGAATAGAAAACATGAATTTTAAAAAATGTATTGTGTTAAAAAAAATTCACTACCCCTCAGGGATGAATAAAACAATGTTTTCGGCATAAAATAACCCAACAAGATTTGACATGACCTAAAATCCAAAAATGTTTCGAATTATATGGTTTGAAATAATCTTGTCAAATATTAATTCATGAGAGGAAACGATATTTCTCATCCTAATATGCTAATTATTAACATTCCTCGACACTTTCGGACCGTTGTCCTCGTCTTTAGAGTTCAATATTTCAGTCGATAGGAATCTTCTCGTCGAACATAGCAGTTTTTGGTTTGAATTTCTGTAAAGGCCCTTTATTCCAACATAAAGATTTCCGAGTTCGATAAGATACATCTAAAGGAGGCCGGAGATCACAATGGCCGAAATGGTCTGTATATAACAATAAAGATGAGGATAACACTCCTAAAAAGTTAAATAAATACAAAGAAAAAGGAATATAGAAAAATTAATAAGACATTCTATGTCTGTCATATTCGATAAGGCTTGTCTGTAAGAAAATTATATATATATATATATATATATATATATATATATATATATGCAAATGAAACTTGTGCATGAGGTAATTTTCATTGATAAGAGGTGCACAGACCCAGGTCCACTATCATAGCAGTCCCGCAGTTGGTCCAGTGACAAGGGAAAGTCCAAGACGACTGGGATGCCGGGTGGTGTTTAAGGTATTATTGAGCCACTTCCCGAAAGGCAAGCCTCCGCGGAAGCCTCCACGGTTGCACCCAAGCGCCAGGTTGTGTTGGAAATTTAAGTGAGTAGTAAGTATCCCAATCCTACTACTATCGATATATATATATATATATATATATATATATATATATATATATATATGAATTTAACATTTTGAAAAAAATTAGTAATTATAATTTGCTGACAGAATCTGTTTCGACCGCTTAGTAGAAGGGTCATCATCAAAGAGCAAAACATATGAAGGAAAGAAGGGATAAAAATCCGTTGGAAGAAAATAGGGGGTACAAACACACGCTGGAATGCTTGAATTTTTTAAATGCGCATTCTGTATCAAAAATAAAATAAATTTTATTTTTAAAAATCAGAAGCATTTTTAATCCAAAAATAAACTCAAAAAGAGTTTGGTGTAAATATATAAAAAAAAGTGTAAGAGATTATCAAAAATGTTCAAAATATAATCCAGCTATTGAAAGTTATTTACAATCCACAACACAATTGGAGAAAGATGTTAAGTTTTAAAAAGTTTGTGGTGTTGGTAAATTTTTTTTTGTTGTTGTTTTTTTGTCAGCAAATTAAAATTACTTTTTCTGTCAGCAAATTATAATTACTAATTGTTATTTTTCAAAATGTTAAATTCATTCTGTTGGATTAATTTCCATTTATTTACATATATATATATATATATATATATATATATATATATATATATATATATATATATATATAGAGCAAACTATTATATTTTTATAAACGATTTAATAATTTTAAATTTATTTTATAAACGATCTTGAAAAAAAACAACAATGTATCTATTTGTCGAACCACTCCACAATAGATATAATGTGAAATAATGTCAATAATTAAGCGGAATAAAAAGTTTCACTTCTTTTAGACTGATTGCTTGATCAAGACTAAAGGACACTGTTTGCCCTACTATTTACCCATTGGTGATAAACACACACACACACACACACACACACACACAAACACACACACACACACACACATATATATATATATATATATATATATATATATACTATGGAGTTGATATTCCTTAACTGCAGTTTCATGCATATCAGGCAATCTTCAGACGGTCAAAAATATATTTTTTAAATAATTACATATTTTTGAGCGTCGGAAGATTGCGTGATATGCATGAAACTGCAACTACGGAATATTAGCCCCATAATACTTAATCTCTGATTTTAAATCTGCTCTGCTGTTTTAGTATTGGGCACCTTCATATGCTAATACTTTTCACCTTCAACCCCCATCATATTATATTATATATATATATATATATATATATATGTGTGTGTGTGTGTGTGTGTGTGTGTGTGTGTATTATCACCAGCGTTTATGAAAACACTTATGTGAATGACGCTGTTCTTAAAAAGGTCAATGAATTCACCTTTTTCGGATCAGTAATTCCAGGATGGATAGTTATAAGTTCTTTAGATTTTGATCGACTTAATGAAAAACATATGGAACCAAATAGACTTTTCAAAAGCAGAGCAGGTTCGTTTACACAACGCACTGTCCCACCTGTATCACTATGATTAAACTACATATGCACCCAAGAAATATATATATATACATATAATATATACGGAAACTAACATGTACCAAAATATTGCAAAACTTTTGACGAAGTATCACAAAAAATGATTTGAAAAAGTTAATGTGAGAATGAAAATTTGACGTATTGGAGGAACATAGACTGTCAAAAAAGAAAAAAAAGAAAAAAGAGAAAAAAAAAGAAAAGAAAAGCTTATAAAAAAATTGGAGAAATTGTAACTTTGAAGGAAGAAGACAACAGAGAACTGAATATATCTGAAATCGATTACAACTACGACTATAGTTGGAGTTTTCCGGTATGAATCAGACGATCAAAGTAGGGAGTGACCTTGAAATACCAAATAAAATCACTGACATTATCGGGAAGAAACGATTGAAGTTATTTGGTCAAGATGTACTCAAAGACAATGCCAACCATTTTTACAAGGACGACATTACCAATAGAACAGCCAGAGGATACAAAACTACTTCTAAGTAAAAGGGTAAAACTGACAAAAGAAAGGACCAAATGAAGGTACTGTGTAGCTAATCGTGAACAAGGAACCCCTGCAGGTTTATGCAAGTTATTATATATATATATATATATATATATATATATATATATATATATATATATATATATATATATATATATATAATCAAAAAAGTCCAAAAATCTTCCTTACGACACAAGAGTTTTATTTAAAAAACCTGTCGCAGTTTGAGAGCTCAATGTATGGTCTTAATGTTAGAGTCACACACACACACACACACACACACACACACACACACACATATATATATATATATATATATATAAGGTGTGTCAAAAAAGTATCGAGATTTTTAAAATAATTTTGACACACCTAGTATTGAGAAAAATAACATACCATTCATTAATTTTTTTTTTAATAAAAGGTGTGTCAAATAAGTACCCAGTTTAAAACTGTATTTACCAAGAGAGAAATGGACAATGAATGTAACGTTAATTATTTCAGAATACAAGTTGTGTCAAAAAGTTTAAAAAATTATTGATACCTTTTTACACACCTTGAATATATATATATATATATATATATATATATATATATATATATATATATGCGACCTTGTGTCACATCCCACTCGTTCTAAATAGGTTGGGTAAATACTTTATATATATATATATATATATATATATATATAACGCTCTCGTATAATACAGATGGATCACTCTCCGGTGGCTTTTACATATATACAGATGTAGGTATTTATCAGTTATAATCCTAGTCCTAGTTCGTAGGGACTCATGGCCGAGTGGTTTGGATGCCTGACTAATGATAAATTGGTTGGGTTTCCATCTCGGCTGGATGTAACCTGCGAATATCACACTGAAGAGACGTGATACGTTGAAACTCGGTGTCTGTGGATATGTATATCCATACCAAGGAATATATATTCTTCTTCCAATTAATTTTTCAACATATCTGTTGGGTTCATTTCCATTTTTTTTCACTTACATACATATATATCTATTAATAATGGAGATTCGCTTCCGGTTTTTGTCTGTAACAAAAATTACGTCACTGCTTACGTCACATTACCCAAAATCGTCATAACAGAATAAATACACTCAAAATTTGAACATGCAACATTAGACAGTCCTCATTGTTTTTTTAAAACAAGTTTTAATAAATACATGACTGGTATTATATATCTATATATAGTTTGTTTTATTTTAATACATATTTAAAGTTTACATTTCAAATTGTTTTATTTTTTTAATCCTTTAATGAATTTGATGATTTTACTTACTTAGGGTACAAACTCGCTGACATTGAATTTTTTACTCCCACCCCTCAGGCAATATATTTCACAAATTTATTTTACATCGCCTGGAGGGTGTTTTTTTATTTTGTACTAGTACTAACAATAAGTATTTTAGTAATATAAATATACCCTCTACATATTGTCATTTTTATACCTGGACACACATTATTGACTAGCATGAAGACTATATAATTTAAATGTTCTACGTTGAGAGAACTTATAACATCCCAGATACTTAAAATGCAGAAGTATGGCGTTGGTGCGTGACGTCAAGGCTGCGTCGTCAGCAAATAGCATTTCTCGAATGGGGACTTGACTTTATTCTTGGCACGAAGACGAGCAATATTGAATATTTTCCGTCTGCTCTTGTGTGATGTGACACAAACACGTGGGAAGTAGATGCAAAAAATAGAGCGGCCTGGCGCCTCAACGTTAAGCAAGGCACGGAGAGGGGTGAGGCAGAGAGGAGAGTAGCCTCGACAGAAAAGAGAGCCAGAAAGAGTGAGAAAAACCAGCAACCCCAGAAAGCATCACAGTTTGTGTGCATTCAGTGCAACAAAGACTGTCACTCAAGAATTGACCAGCAGAGTCACTTGCGCAGATGCAGATAAAACATTTTGGGGACACTACGCCATCGTCCTTAGTGGACGGAAAGGATCCAATAATAGGGCGTTGGTGGAGAAATAGCTCTCAAAATATTTTTTACTAAGAGAAGAGTCCCTTTGGTTTGAATTTAACGTTTTCATTGTCCTCGACTTGTTACCATATAGAGGTTAAATAGGCCGTTCTGCCCTATTATTTATTCATGCGTGGAGTGAGAATGGTTTGATTCTTGTCTTTCCCAAGGGTATTAATCCTACGGGAAATGCAAATACCTTCGTCCAGGATTTAAACTCGTCTCACCGTGTCCGTTTCCTGCGACGGTAATCATTTCGCCAAATGCTTCCAACTAGATAAGAGCACTATTTCTCTGAATGTTTGAGATGGGGTTTGATGATTAGTATTATCTGCGTTATTCGGACTATTGTCCTCATCTTCATTGTTATCTGTAAAACGTTTCGGTCGATATGCCCTCCGGCCTTCTTCAGGTATTTCTTGTCGGACTTGGGAACCTTCTCGGACTCCGGAACCTCCTTTTCGAACTCGGGAACTTTCTTGTCGTAGTCAGGAACCTTCTTGTCGTAATCGGGAGCCATCACGGAACTTTGAACCTAACCCTTTATTCAGTCCACGAGGGTATCCTGTTCTCATTCCGCTAACCATAGCCGGGGTAGGAGCTGTGTTAATTATTTTTCTATGTTACTGCCACCGGTCAGGATTGAACCTGTAATCCAGAGATAACTGTCACTTAGAACTGTCTTAACCTAACTACCTTATCCAATAGGCCATGTGTCCAACTGGAGTCCGAGAATGTTCCCAAGTCTGAGAAGGTTCCCGTGTCCGACAAGAAATACCTGAAGAGGGCTGGAGGGCATATCGACCGAAACTTTGTACAGATAACAATGACGATGAGGACAATAGTCCGAATAACGCAGAAAATACTAGATAAGGGCATTTCTTAAAATGTGTACAAATAAATAAGTATAAAATAAATTGATATATAGGTATTGTCTATCTTGTAATGTTATTACTGACGTTGAATGAATTTGAACCTACTTTAGTTTCAGCCAGGTTTATTCTTTATCTGTCAAAAATGATTCTAAAATTTAAAAACGGTTCTTTAACAGTGAGTAGTGGCTGGGTTATCTCAGTTGGTAGAACACTCGCCTTGCAATCGCAAGTTTCTGATTTTGATACCTGTCCCCGCAAAACTCAGTGTATGTGTAGCAGAGATTATATAATCTGATCTGTGTGCTAAAGTGAGGGGGGGTATAGCTCTGGCGAAAAGGCGATAGATTCTCTCGCTGTCCGGCTGATACTGACAATAGGTCAATCCAACGACTTTTTTACTTACAAAATTTTAAAATTGCAATAAACGGATTCATCCTAAACATTTTTTTTATTTTGACCCGAGTCTCATCAGAGGATTACCACAGGAAATAAACAACACTAGAGAACGCGAGAATGACATAATGAGGAGGGGGTAAAAAATTATTGTGATTATCCTGGATTATGTAGCGTCAGTCGTAGAGCTGTAAATAGTACAGGAATCCCTTCTGTTTGCAGAGTTCTCGTTTCTTGTAGTTCTTTTCCCTGTGGCAATCCTCTTTTGAGTTTCTAAAATTCTTTCTTACGAGCAGAAATAAAATCTGTAACGGTAAGCCTATCAAAAATAGAATATTAAGAAAACTTTAGGGTCTCAATGTAAGCCTTAGTTTAAAAAAAAAAAACCTTCACATGAAATAAAGAAAATGGTATTACTTTTTAACTCACTAACGTATGTTAACTTCAGATTAATCATTTTAGTCCAAAGAAATGACATTTTTTAGAAATGAATTTTGAACTAAGACGTTGTTTTCTTTTACAATAAACATAGAATTTTAATCGTACAACGTGTAATAAATACAACGTGCGATACCCTACCATCTTCAGCAGCTAACTAGGTGTGATATCACTATTTCGGTGGCTAAAAAAACTGTGTTATCCCACCTAGTTAGTTATCACACATTGTATGATGAAAATTCTATGTTTATTGTAAAAAAAAAATTTAAAAAATAAAAAAAAACAACGCCCTAGTTCAAAATTCATTTATAAAAAATAAACTAAGACGTTGTTTTTTTTTTACAATAAACATAGAATAATATAGTTAATTCCGAATGATATGAAATACATATATCTTAAGAAGAAAATGAAAAATAAAAATCTAACCAGCTGAAAAGTAGGGACCTATTAGTTCTATAAATATCAGAGTAAATCTCCTTTTGGAAACGGACAGTTTGTTCATTGGTTGCAGCTAATTTCCTGTTGAAGAACGTTGTCGACAAGATGCTCTGCAGACGTAAGTTTTGGCTTCTTCTGGAGAGTACCGGCCAATCTCACTTGCCGACCCACCATCTTTGGTGAAAGCATCAGAATAAACGCCCACTCAGCGAGCGAGAGAGTGAAAGGGCTGAGGGTATAGGGGCCGGGCAACTTCGTCGTGTATATGGCCCGAAGCACAATTAGATCACGTTGGCTATGTGCAAGTTGTTCAAAAGAGGGAAGTTTCACCTGAATTTCAAGGTGAAGGTCAAGACGAGGATAGGAAAAGGCGGGAAAGAAAACGCGGGAAAGACAAAAAGGGCGCGAAAAAGAGGGTGAGAAATAGAGTGACCGAGTAATTGAAAACAAAAAGAGACTCAAAGTGAAGAAGATGAGAAAGGATGAAAATGAATTGAAGAAAGACATTTGCCTCAAAGCGATATTTAGCTACCTCGTTTCGCAGATCATTTGGTATGGTCGCTGAGCTGTCTTCATTGAATATCCCAAGACTGGAACTCTCTGTAAAAGACTAAGGCTAGCCGAACAAAAATAAATCATATCTTGCCTTGTGGCTGAGATCCTGAAGTATCTCCTACTAAATGCAAAAAAAAGTTCTTTATCTCAGTGACGCATATATTTGCTTTGAAAGAGTCCACGGGAAAATTTACGGGTCCCAACGAAAGCCGTCTAACTCCTTGTAACCTCCCCTGTGAAATTCGTCTCAGAAACTATTGAGATGTATTTACAGTTATTTTGAAATGGTGAGGGGGAAAAAAGAAAAAAAATCACTGGGACGCATGGATACGATTTTACTGCGTCCTTTTAGATTTTTGTGCGTCACGGACGCAGGACACGTACCTTTCAGCATCTATGTTACCTATCTGAGGTAAACATTGTCAATCCCAAAAGCAAGGTCCCCAAAATATTTTGAAAACACAGAAATGTTTATATGTTTTATAAGCCCTAGCACCTATATGATTGTCCCGACGCTATTGCCCTTATGACAAACCCCAACCCTATTTATCATATGGGTGCTAGAATGCGGTGACTGAGGGTTTTCATGTCCTGGGAATGATGTTAAACTATGTGATGATGAGGTTTAATTTTTGGAGGTTTGGGTAATGTGGGGCGCCTCTTTATCACCATTGCTCCCTGGTCTACTCTGACCCCGAATGGTAGTACCAGTTAGGGTCCCATCTATGAATCAAATAGAAAATGTGTTCATTAAAAATATTGAGTATCCATTAAGAATGAATTTATTTCAAATCTTTGTTGGCATTAAATGACCCACTGAGGTAAAACAATACAAACTAAACTTCGCGCTAATGCTCTTGGTAGAATTTCCAGTCAACTTTTAAATCAAAATATTTCACTTCACTACAAAACGAATAGGTTGCCCATTAATTATTATACGAAAAAGTAAAGATTCTGTTGAATCATTTATTTGTATCATTCTTATAAGTAAATACTTGCACCGGAGTTTTAATGTAATAAAATATATTAAATTACAAATGTTAATGAAACGAAATAATAATGCAGCTAAAAAGATTTGAAATAGAGGGAAAAATAGAACAACTGAAACTTACTCTTCCATCACTCCCGCCTTTCATTGCTAAATTTTCCTAATTTAACTATTTAGTTAAAATAGGAAGTAAAGAATAAAATGACAGTTACTTCTTCTTGTTAATGGATTTCTTTTCAGATTCATCCCCGAGATTTTTATTCATATTCATTGAGATAAAACCAAACAATTAGAAATTAATAATACTAAGCACATATTTATCAAAATCAAATTTTTAATACAAACATGCACATTAACCTTCCCGTTCACACTATAAACCGCTATTTTGTTATATATACGAATGCAATTGTAAATACAATTATAGATATGGCCATCAGTAATGTAAAACAAATATTTGAGGTGTAAGTAAAAATAAAATCATGGATAATGTGACGTAAATAACTAAAGGAATTGTGACTTGAGTGGTAATATTGTTATTTTTTGGCTGTGACAAAATCTTGCTATCGTCGTCGCAGAGAGAGATAGAAAGAAGGTTACAATAACAGAGTAGTTTAAATTAGGTACACTAAGCTTGTCATTTTCCTCTCAGCTGGCGGTTTGGAGAGACAGAAAGACAGTAAGAAAGGCCGTTCTTTTTCGATAGGCTAATTCTCGCCTGCGTCGTGGCGTCTACCTTAAAAGACCCTTCGTGGTTTGGAGTTTCTTCTCATCTAGTTCTCCGCTAGTTTCTCGTTCCGACTATTCAACCCTTTTTTTTATAATTTACCGATAATCAGCTGATTATTGTCTTGCTTACCGATAATCATATGGCAGTCAAGTGACATGGGAGAGTGATTGTTCTAGAGAATGTAGTGTACAATCGTTGCCAAGGCACGATCTTTACACGATAAATATTTCGTGTGTAATGCCGCAGCTGTCGTAGTGTCAGGAACTATCTATTCTCTCCCAGCTATGGGTAAATAGGAGGGCAGTTTGGGTTCTTTGGCTTCGGTTAGGTAATTAGCCTAGAAGAAGTTATGTTATATAGCCGTATATACCCTTCTAACTTACAGGGGTATATAATAGACAGAGAGAGACAGAGTGATAGAGAGTTAGTTTAAAGATGGTATGTCTTACTAGGTAACTTCTACTGCTTCTCTGCTATCTTGTCTAGCGCCATTTTATCTGATTGTCTTCTATCTAAGGGCTTCTGCTGAGTGTTGATTTCTTTGTTAGTTCTTCTTTTGTCTGGTCTGGGCTTGTTTCTTCATTTAATTAATTGAAACAAGAATTGGTTTTACTTGATCAAGTTTTATTAGCCCATAATTGATTCCGCCGCGGGAGACCGACCCCGGAGCTGACAATACGTCTACGCTTTCTAAAAGCTGGGCCGAACCTGAATAACTAACTAACCTATTTTCCCGTCTCTGTACCGGAGTTCAGTTGGGATCATCTAAAGTGTCAATTATGACCCCCCAACGGCTATGGAAAATTACCCACCTCCGGTTTTAAAAATAACGAACTTTATTTAAATCTAACTTTCTGTTACGTTCACTATTTATGACTTCTCATGAATTGTAAAAGTTAGAAATGAATGAAATGTCGGCATTAAATAACCCAAAAGAAGTTGATGTGCCTATGAGGAAACGAAAGCAATTCTATTATTGAATTTGTTATGGGGGACGAGGCAGATAATCAATGGTGATATTGTTAGACGCTGGGGGTGTCCAACATTTCAACTAAAATGTAATTTTCGCTTGGACATTCTTGTTCCCGCCAAGAATATCCTAAATTTAGAGGAAGTCCAAATCTTGTAAAACGGATGTGAAATAATGTTCTTCTGTCGCTGACAGCAAAAAATGTTTAAATACAAAATTGAAAAAACAAATCAATAAAATTGATTAACTTTGATGTCACGTCCTGAAAAGTTGGTTTAAAGAATAAGTGGGAACTGAACAAGAATGTTGGCAAAGCCCCAACCCTTTTTATCATATATGTGTTTGAAAGCGTTGGCTGAGGATCTTAGTGTCTTGGGTTTGACGTTAAACTCTATGTAGTGATGGTGTCCAATTCTGGAATTCTAGATCCATTTATTAACATTACCACCATGTACACTCTAGCCTGGATTGGTAGTACCTTTTAGGGGTCATCTATGGTTTGAATAGATTAAATAATGAGTTTTAAAATGTGTTAAAAAAATGAGTTCTAGGGACTGTGGCATATACCTCATTGATATTACTCACAGGTCTACTCAGACTCGGTGTGGTAGTGCCTGTAAGGGTCCCATGTATGGGTTAAATAGATTAAAAATAATTATCATATACGTACTAGAAGACATTTTTATTATATATGTGCTAGAAGGCCCAGACTGAGGATTTTAGGGTCCTGGATTTGACGTTAAACTCTATGTAGTTATGGGGTCCAATTCTGGAATTCTAGAAAATGAGGAATACCCCTTTATTAACATTACTACCATGTTCACTCTAGTGTAGCGTAATTATTAAGGTCCACCGGAGTTTGATAGTGGTGATAAAGCTGTGGGCAGACTGTTAGAGAGGAAGAAGAAATAAGAGAAAATAAAGGTTAAAAAAAAGGAGGACTGGACACAACATGACCCCGGAAGAGGAATTGAAAGTTGACTGGAAGCGGAAGTGACATGGTGACGAGGAACGAGAAAGAAGAAAATCGCCCTCTTTTGCCTCTCGCCTAGTAGGGTTCGGACGGGGCTGCTGGTCCCTAGTGTTGGGACAGCGATATAGTTGGTACTATGTTAAAAGGTACAGTAATTTAACAGTGTCCTTCCTCTCTTTCTCTCTGTCTTTCCTTCTCTCCAAAGTAGAGCCCACGACACGAGCCTGAAAATAAAAGCTATGCCCTTGTGACCATATATCTTACGTGTCTGTTGTGTCTTCTTTATCTACAATGACAACCGCTACTTAAACTTGAGATGGCTACGTATATCGTTCCGGAGCGTGCCACAAAGACACTTTGGTAGTTTGTTATACAACCAATACATTTTTAGTGCCGTGAATTTTGAGGCAAGCCCCACCGCGTAACACTAGCCAATATTGGTAGTACCTTTTAGGGGTCATCTATGCTTTGAATAGATTAAATAATGAGTTTTATAATGTGTTTAAAAAACTAAGTTCTAGGGACTGTGGCTTATACCTCATTGATAGTACTTACAGGTCTACTCAGACTCGGTGTAGTAGTACCTGTAAGGGTCACATCTATGGGTTAAATAGATAAAAAATAATTATCATATATGCGCTAGAAGACCTATTTTTATTATATATGTGTTAGAAGGCCCAGACTGAGGATTTTAGTGTCCTGTGTATGACCTTAAACTTTAATTTGTGGGATTCCAATTCTGGGGTTCTAAGAACTGTTGAGTATACTCTCATTGATATTACTCGCAGGTCTACTCAGACTCGGAGTTGTAGTGTCTCTAGGGGTCCCATCTATGGGTTAAATAGATCAGAAAATACGTTTGAAAAAAAAAAGAAAGAAAATGAGTTTAATAACAACTGAATACCCAATAAAAATGAAGTTTTAAAAAAAGGATTCGGCATAAAATACCGCAAGGGTTAACATGCCGTAAAATCCAACCAGCCAACCAAACGAACAACCGTTTGGCAGAGGCGTAACAAAGGGGGTCAATGAGAAGCAGCTAACTGGGGTGCAACTTCAGGGGTTTGCAAAATCACCGTAATCAAAAGTCTTTGCATTACTAGAACATTGAATATTTTTGTCTTTCTTTTGCCACTATATTCCTGAACTACAAATACGTAGAATTTGAAAGTGGGAGGTCCCCCCTCCCACTTTCAAATTCTACGTATTTGTGAAGCTTTAAAAAAAGATCTGAATCAATATTTATTAACCACTGAAGGGGGGGGGCTGGATTGAGCTCCCCACCCCGATCATGACGTTGGCATACCACTCCTGTCAGACACGGGCTGTATATGGCACAAGGTCAACTTATAACGAAATGCAACTGGTTTCAATTCAATTTTCCTTATACTTCTACAAGACTAACTGAGGCCAAAGGACACAAACTGCCCTATAATGTACCCATAGCTGGGGAGAACAGAGGGATTCAATTCTCTACCAAGTTCGTTAGTACGACGTTAAAAGTATACGTGTGCGTATGTGTATGATATGTTTCATTGAGAATGATAGAGCGAGAGAGAGAGAGAGAGAGGGGGGCGAGAGAGAGAGAGAGAGAGAGAAGGTTTTGAGAATAATGGTAACGATGTCTTTACCAGCTGAGCCACAGACCCTAATTCTGCACCTGTTCACATTACGTTCTTTAAGAAGAATAACAAATGAGAGTCTGCGTGGAGACCATTTTGGGGGGAGGCACTGCCCGCTATCCGGGGGAAGTTATGACAATATCAGAGGCCATAACGCCACAGCGGAAGTCCATTACCTCTGTTTGTTGCCTAGCAACCACTCATAATATCATTGTTGAAATTGCTGTGCAGGCATTCGAAGATGACTCATCTACACCCCCTCCCCCCGCCGCCTCGAAATTGGCGCTGAATTCGTATAGATTATAAAACTTTACCAATCACAACAGCAACCGAACGTATTTTACTGAAGCATTCTACCCCCCTCGCCCTACCCCACGTGGGTCTGCTACCCTAAATAGAATATATTCTAAGCTAGGACTTGCTGGTTTGGCTTTGGGCTTAAAAGCAAGCAATGGAAGGAAAACAATTTAAACTTCCTTCAAAAAGTATTAAGTTTAAAACGGAAATGTGGTCACAGAAATACTCGCACCGACTGCACCTCTGCAGAGGGGTAAGATTCCTACAATAGGATCACTTGTTGGCCGTGGGTGGCAATCCGTGATGCTTAAGGATGGAACCTCGGTGGCTGAGCAGTCTATGACACGCAGCACTCCACTTTGGTTCTTACTTGGGCTAGACAGGCGATCGGAGAGGCCTCTTTTGATCAATCGGCTGCTCTCATCAAGCCCTAGCTCCTATATGATTGTCCCAACCCTACTGCCCTTATGAAAAGCCCCAGCTCTTTTTATCATATGGGTACTAGAAGGCGGTAGCTGAGGGTCTTCATATCCTAGGAATGATGTTAAACTCTATCTGATGGTGAGGTTTCAGTTTGGAGGTTTGGGGAATGTGGAGCACCCCTTCATCATCATTGCTCCCTGGTCCACTCTGACCAGGAGTGGTTGAACCTGTTAGGGCCCCATCTATGGGTTAATTAGGAAAATGTTAATAAAAGTATTGAGTGTCCATTAAGAATTGATTCATTTCAAATCTTTGTCGGCATTAGATAACACACTGAAGATGATATGCCATAAAACAAAAGAACAACTTTACAAAGGGATTGGACTACCCCAAACTTGTTTCAATTGGTTGATTGGTTGTATTTTACGGCATGAACGAATGAGTTTCCTTTCAATTTTTGAAACAAAAGTGAAAGTGAAAGTGAATATTAAATGAACTGTAATTCATAGAAATATAGAAGGTTGCTTGTTTGGTTGGATTTTACGGCATGTCAACCCTTGGTGGGGTATTTTACGCTGAATACATTCAGTTGTATTCATTTTTGTGGATAATTCATTTTGTTTTTGAAATTCAATTTTTCTAAACACATTTTAATACAAATGTTTTGATCTTTTTAACCCATAGATAGGACTAACAGGTACTAGTACACCGGGGCGGGTGAACCTAGGAGGAATGCCGATGAAGAGGTACTCCACATTCCCCAGAGTTATAGAATTTAAACTTCAATATTAGATGCAATTTAATGTCATACCCAGGAGAGTAAGACCCTCAACCACCGCCTTCTAGCGCATATTCTATGTACTTCTTTTCAATAAAACTAAATGTGTAGACTGAGAGTCGTCGGCAGAGGATGCACATATACAGTAGCCCTCGGGAGTGCTGACTGCGAGTGATCTCGATCTCAATCTGCTCAACTCAGATTTCTAATTTTTTTTTTTATAATTCTTTAACTCAATAAGGGCACGCTGCTTTTATCGTGACACCTACATAATGTTTCTATAGACACAGCTCCTCGCCCATGCAACTTGTTTTTATTGGTTATGGGCTACACCTACACATTTTCTGCGCCTACGCAGTGTCAATTTACACCTGCATTTTCCGTGTGTGAAACGTCGGTTTACTGCGTTCACTGCAATGTGTTGTTTTTGTTTTCAGGCCCATGTTTGACACCCATGCATTTCCTGTGCCAACACGCCAGTCATATGTACCTGGTTTCCGGGTGCGAACTCGTCGACCCGGCAATATATTACATGGTGTTGTGGATTACTTTTCATTGTCATTACTCCCAGGTTCTCAGAGACTCAGTGTTGTTGAACCTCTTAACTATATTCTTAAATATATTCCTATATAATAAAAATAACTTACGCACAATTCTATGGTTTCAAGTAAAACCAAATGGGAATGATGAAAAATAAGGAAATATTTTTAAAAAAAACGAATGAAAAGCTGAAAGAATGAAAAATAAGAAAAAGATGAGAAAGGAAATCGTGAAAAATGATAAAAGAAAAAGGAATGAAAAGAAAGAAGAAAAGAACTAAACTTCAAGTAAAGTGAAGAAAATAAAGGAAATAAAATGAAAAAAATGAAGAAAGATAAAAGAATGAAAAGAAAGAAAAAAAGATGAAAAAGTACTAAGAATTTAAGTAAAATGAAGATGGAAAGTGGAATGAAAGAAAGAAAATGAATAAATAAAATAAATAACAAAAAGAATACAAAAACAGGAAGGAAAAATGAAGAAAAGAAAAAACGGAATAATGAAAAGTAAGAAAAAATAACATAAGAAAAATAAGGAAAAGAAGGAAAATAGAATGAAGAAACACAGGTAAAAAAAAAAGAAATTAAAAGGAAATTTAAAGAATAAAAAAACAGCAAATAAATGAAGGAAAATAAAAAAAAAAAGAACGAAAGAATAAAAATACAAGAAAGAAAAGAAAAAAAAAAAAATGAAGGAAAAAGAAGGAAATACGAATGAAGAAACACAGGAGTGAAAAATGAGAAGAATAAAAAGACATAAGAAAGAAAAAAAAATATGGAAAATGGGAGAAATTGAATCTCATGTAAAGCCATTCCGTCATGAGTTGTATTGTTATGCGCGAGGCGACGCCATTTTGTTATTTCGATAGCAGCTCGCAGTCTCTCTGAGTTTCCCGCGCAACAATGGCACAAACTAAATTGTCTGCGTCTATTTTATAGAAATATAGCTCTCTTTAATGTTGAACAAAAATTGGTTGCTTTGAATATATCTTTTTTTGGTGGGTGAAAGGTAAGAGGTGATGGGGTTGACCGGAAATTAAGCTGATAAATCAAAGTAAAGGGTCAGTCATCTTAGGCGGCAAAAGAAAGGGAAAAAAAGAAAAAAAAAGAGAATAAAAAAACAAAATGGCGGGGGTCGTTGAAAATAGAAAATGCCAAACACTATTATCTATTATCGCCCTGTCAAGTGGGGGGGGGGGAGAATATACCGACTGCACCTCGGCAGAGGGGTAAAATCACCCCAATAGGGCTACCTGTTGGCCGTGGGTGGTGAACCATGATGCTTAAAGACAGTGATTAAGCAGTCCAAGTTATTAAACACTACACTTTGGACTTTACATAGTCTAGACAGGTGGTGGGAGAGGCCCATCTAAGCAACCGTCAAGCCCTAGCACCTATATGATTGTCCAAACTCTGTTGCCCTTATCACAAACCCAGAACCCTTTTATCATATATATATATATATATACCAACCCCTCCGTACGAGGTCAATTTCTTAAGCGGATATCAACAGGTTTGAATTCAGAGTTTTCCTTCTCCTAGACTAGTTGCCTAACCAAGATTAAAGAGCCTAGTTTGCCCTACTGTTTATCCATAGCTGGAGGGAGAGTAGGATTCATGCCTTTCCCAAGGGTATTAGCGCAAAGTGAAATGCAATTATCACATCCAGGATTTGAACCTGGGGCGACGAGTCCATTTCCCTTGACTTTAACCATTACACCACGCGCTTCCTACCCTTTTATCATATATGTGCTAAAAAGCGGTGGCCGAGGGTCTTAATGTCCTGGGTATAACTTTAAACTGCATCTAATTGTGAAAGCTCTGGGTAATGTGGTGTACCACTTTATCGCCTATACTCACAGGTCCACTCTGACCCGGAGTGGTAGTACCTGTTAGGGTCCCATGTATGGGTTAAATAGAAATTGGTTTTGAAAAAAATAGATATCCAACAAGAATGAACAAAACAAAATATATTGAACATAAAGTAACCCAACAAGGGTTGACATGCCGTTAAATCAAACCACCCGACCACTATTATCTATTAATACATTTTTGAAAACATTGCTCTTATATAAGCTTGTTGGGATATTTTGTAATATAGTTATTTACTAAGGTTAGCTTAGATGTGGCACAAGGCCAGTAGTATAGGGCGCCCAATGAGAATCGAACTCACTAACAATGGTTTGTAAATCTACCTTGCTAACCATTACACTACGTGATGTACCCATTTCTTTTTTTTACAACTAAATTGCAAGTTCGATCCTGGCTGGATGGTATATATATGCGACAATGTGTCACATTCTACTCATGGCGAACAGGTTTGGTAAATACATACCTTTCTTAAGAATATTAGCACAATCTGAAATGCAAATAACCTCGACTATGATTTGAACTCGGGTCGTCTTTTCCATGGATTTTCTCGTCGATTTCAACGAATGAAGGTTCATCCAGTGAACAATATACACAATATTTTGTTCATAGTGGTGAAGGATTGTACTGGACCATCCGCATATATATATATATATATATATAGTGGCGCATGGTGTAATGCTTAGAGTCGTAGGAAATGTTCAAATCCTGGACTAGGCTCTTTGCATTTCAAATAGTGCTAATACCCTTGGGAAAGTTATGAATACAGCTACTCTCCCTCCAACTATAGATAAATAGTAGGACAACCCAATTTACCGATATATATATATATATATATATATATATATATATATATATATATATATATACATATATGTTGTGTACTGGCATCAAATTCTATATGTTAGATAACGGCTACTTCTTCACGTTGCTAAATCGCGTATCTGTATACGTAGCGTGTATGGTCACAGTACCCAAAGCGATGTATGTTAGTAGTCAGCTACGACCGACTACTGGACTTCAATAACAACAGATACGTAGGTACAAAAGAGGACCCTTCTTTATTTTCTTCGGTGTGTGGGTGGTGAAGGCACGGAGCTTACAATGAGTCCACGAGGGGTGGTTGCTGACGGGAGACGTGAAGTGTCCTTTCCGCTGTCGGTCGGCGTCTGATTCTGTCGGCTTGACTCTCTGGCTTTTTGTATTGACGACACGCCTACACATTTTTATCTTTTTGATCTGATAACGGGCCTTTGTTATATATTTCTTTTATCTTCACCCTGCTTCCTTGACCGGAAACCATCTCTCCCGCTTTCTGTTTCTTTTTAAATATATATTTTTATCTTTCTCTTTGTCCGGGCGAGGACAATACAACATATATATATATACATATATATATATATATATATATATATAAGTCATTCACAGACACCGAGTTTCGACGTTTCCCCTCTCATCAGTGTGGCTAGACACCGCAACTAACTCCGACCAGGAGCGAAACCCGATTGACTTTATATCAGCCCGATCCATTAACCTTTAGGCCATTGCTAGCTGCAATTAAGGAGCGCTGTTTTAACTGTTTTGAATATATACATCTGTGTACATATACAGTGTTATTGGGATAAATTTGACATATTTATATTTGGTTATTATTCTTCGTAGGTTGAAGGTATTGACGCACACTACAGATCATTTAAAAGATTGGACCCTTCTTTATTCATATACGTGAGGACAGATAGAATGGATGACTGGAACCCTCCTGAATCATGGAAGAGAATAACTTGCATCATGATGATCTGCGCCGACCATCAAAATAAGGAGATTATGGTTGCTGCCCAATGATCCCTGAACACTGTAAAAACAACCAGGTATGAACTGGAGAATTGTAATGGAGACTACAAGTTTGTGGCTAGAGGAAAGCAACATAATAGACGATTGCGTTCGTGCAGCAGAATAGATAGATTGCGTTCGTGCAGCAGAATGCCTCTGAAATCTGCAGAAAAAATTGTTGGAGGACCCTCAGATGCCTATGGGTAGTTGCTAAACACTGTAGTCAAGACCTGGATAACAAGGGTAGCCAGTGGTAGACCATATGAAAAGATAAGAATGGTAGACCATATGAAAAGATAAAAATGGTAGACCATATGAAAAGATAAAATTGTCAGTGAATTTTTACCACTACACAAGTCCCAATGTTTGGCCTTCGAACTCCCCAGATCTTAACCCCATGGATTATTATGTATGTGGTGCTGTTGAGAAAGACACCAATCGCCGTGCCAGTACTACAAAAGCCTAGTTAATCGACAGAATTAAGGTAGTTTTTGAGACCCTTCCCAGGGAAACATCAGATTGCCCCAGGTTCCGGAGCGGGATTGAGACTGTGATCGACGCTAATGGCGATTATTTTGAGTGAAACTTGGCAATAGTGTAATTTCCATGCCTGTTGAATTTCTTTACATTTAATCGACCTTTCCACTCATACAGACATTCTCTTGTATGAGGATAAGTTCAGAGATCTGTAGCCGGTTAATCTTCTTCGGTGCCGCTATTCCTCTATCCACTCTGCCCCGGGGTGGTTTTACATTTAAGGGTCCCTACGAAGGGGACAATATAGGTTTGTTTGAAAATGATTCGTATTATACAGGACTACTTAAAAGCTTTTACCTGTGCGTTAATGATTTGTGTTTGAATAATTACAGGAAGCTATAATTATTTACAATTCAGAATTCCTTTATAAGCAGGGAAATGATGCGCATACATAGCTCACGAGGCACTGAGTGACCCCCATCTTGAATTTACCTCTAGTAGTATGACGTGGCATCTGTTCATTGGTCGGCGGCATTTGCACTTTCAGCGGCAAACGTTGAGAGAACTGCCGAGAATAGAAGGCAAAATTCACAGAAAGAGAAGGAAAAAAGAAAACAGGAGAGAGAGAGAGAGAGACAGAGAGAGACAGACAGAGAGAGATAGGTGGAGAGAGAGAGAGAGGTGGGGGAGATAGGTGGAGAGAGAGAGAGAGAGAGGGAGAGAGAGAGAGAGAGAGAGAGGTAGAAATGAGATGAGGAAGAGATAAAAAGAGGAATAATTCAATGGGTAAATGAAAGAAATTAAACCGTTTGTCTTTGTACGCAGAAAGGGAAGAGAGAGCATCGAGGAAAAACGGGTAAGAGATATAGTCGATAAAGCGTTCAGCTAGGAATCCCAAGGTTCCTGGTTCGATACCGGCCCTCACCAACACAGCGTATGAGCAGCACAGAGATCTGTGCCGTAAAGGGAGGAGCTGGCGCTAAAATAATCTCCTTCGTCTAGCGCGAGTGAAAAGGGAATAGATTCCCTCGTTGTTACCGACATTAGGCCGCCCGACGACTTAGACACACACACAGACACACACACACACACACACACACACACACACATATATATATATATATATATGTATATTATATATATATATATATATATATATATGATAAAGAAGATGACTTACCGGGGAATAGAATATCGAGTTAATTGCATCTACGTCCATCGATATAATTATTAACCGAATAAATCGGGATAATAAAGAATATAAAAGTGCTTAATATGTTAGTAGAGCGGATTTAATAGAAAGGTATAGATAGATAACCATGCAAACATCGTACCTGGATATTGTCTGCTATTGTATTAAGAATCCTATTCAACATATGTATTGATGGACAATTCTAATCAGCTGTTTCCATAACAGCAGACAAGATGTTCAAGATTTTGATAATTGACTTTTTGAATGATACGGACAATTATCTAGCATTCGTTTTTACTGAAATCCTGTTTTTTTGTGCGCGGTTATAATTGTTTTATTCACTTCCACAGTTGTCCTTACCTAATCAATTATTTGGATTAATTCATTACGATTAACCCTGATTATCCATTTGGTGAAACTTAAGTAGGTTATCTATCTATACCTTTCTAATATATATATATATATATATATATATATATATATATATATATACACGTTAAGATTTTATGGGCCACCCTTTAGGCTTCTAGCAAGAGTGCTTGTCCAGCGGAAATCCTTGTTAAAGAATCTTTGGTTGTTCCTTGGTGCTCCAGTATAGCAAGTCCTTCGTCAATGATTGAAAATGGATATCTCTCAGTATCAGTGATTAACTAGTCGACCAGCAACGCATTAGGCTGTTGATTGGCTGAGGTTTAAACCACTTGGCCTCGCCTAGTCTATAAGTTTAAGTGGTGTATTGTAGCACAATTTATATATCCAAAATATTCCAACAATATATCCAATGATATATATATATATATCATCAGTTCACGTGACAGTACAGATACGGATAACACTTTTTCGACAAGACTCCCCATCGAATCACTAGCATCCTCTGCACAGCATCCAGAATCAGCACAGAGCTGACTTATGTAGGTTTTTTCTTGTGGTGGCCAACTCCGGTGTGCCCATGTGTAGTATCCATTGGATTATTAGAACTTGAAACCCTATTAATTGCCTGAGAAACTCGGAATCATCTGGTACAAACAAATCTTATTGAATAGAGATGTTATTTGAAACCTAATTGGCGAGACAAATTATAAACAGCCGGTTGAATAATTGTTACAAATGATTAATCAATAGTTATCTGAAATAATATAATTACTTACAGAAGAGAAGGTAGTTTGGTCATTCAATACACTAGTGCAACGGTTATCGTTGTAGGATATGGAGGTACGTGGCATAAGGTCAGAGTCGAAGCAAATGGACTCGTCGGACAGTACAACTCAAAGTCAGGCTGTTGAATTCAACCTAGCCGCTAATACTATTGGGAAAGGTACGAATCTGATATTCTATTCTCTACCTATGGTAATTAGAGTTGGACAGCCGGTTCTTAACCCAGGATAGGTGACCAGTCTAGGGGAATTTGAAACCTAGGTCAGTCGTTGATTGTCTTTGTGGCATTCCTGTGTACCAATTCTTTTCTATCGACTGTTGCCAAATATGTTAATCAGAGATTAATATTTGGTTTTAATATCAATATTGCAGTTCATTCATCTTATGCAATCTTCAGACGTCAGAATATCAAAGATAAGTTGAAATATTAACACTGAGTATTCAGCTTAATTTATATATAAAAGCCACCGTTTTAATATTTACATATTTTATATTTGACTGGAAGATTGCTAATATGCATGAAGCTGCAGTTACGGAATATTTTAAAACCATATATTTAATTCCTGATTTATATATAATAATAAATATATATATATATATATCTACGCTTGTACCTAGCTACGTGTTACCCTTGACACCGACTGTGTGTCGCCACCTGAACTAAATAATGGACATTCCGTGTTTATCTCAAGAAGGAAACGAAGAAAAGGGACATGCTACACCTAAATAGTCTAATAAAAGAAGAAAGAAGAAAGAAAGAGAAGTAGAAGAAATAGAAGAGAGAGGTGGAGCCTGTGAAAGTTTATACGCTATCTGTTCATCTAACATAATGAAAGAAGTGACAGAATAAAGAAAGAGTGAGATTTAAATCGAGTTATTACTTTTTTATTGAAATTTACCAATAGCTCTAAGTAAACATATCATTATATACTGTTGTATATATCACAGGTCCTGCTAGTTCCGTCGTATTTATATAATCTCACTGTTTTTTGAGGGATTGGAAATAACCAACTATCTTAAGCGACCTCCCCATTCCACTGGCGCTTGATTCAAATTAATGTTGGCGAATATGAAACTAGGAATAAGGCCGCGCCATCGATGGTGCATCGCTCGCGGATATTTATCAATCTTCCGAGTCGGAGAGGTCGGATTACAAATCGTGACCTGTCGAAGGAACCACACCGTTAGATTACAAGAATTGTCCTGCTCGAGTCTACAGGCCACGTGATCAGTCTCGTAGGCGCATGTCTTGCTTGACACCGGCTTGTTGCAATCTTCAGAATTCAGAACACAACAATTACTTACGGCGCGATCATTCAATTCAGATCTAGCATCTCATCTTTTCTTTCTTTCCCTTTGGACGTTCTCCGATCATAACAAGGTGGTTCGTTGCCTCTAAATTATTCATGAAATAATAAATAAGATAAATAATTGTGAAAAAAAGTAGCGAGATTGAAGCTCATTTACTAAGATAGAATGAACGTAAATTAACGTTTATTTTTTTTACAGAATAAAAAATACAGATTTTAAA
The DNA here is from genome assembly GCA_023376005.1 of Doryteuthis pealeii. Taxonomy (NCBI): domain Eukaryota; kingdom Metazoa; phylum Mollusca; class Cephalopoda; order Myopsida; family Loliginidae; genus Doryteuthis; species Doryteuthis pealeii. Next base: position 100,485,293 of record CM042157.1, on the reverse strand, counting down.
GCTGTATTTAACAAGATGAAAATGAAACAATGAATGGAAGGTTAATTTTCAGAATACAAGTGTGTTCAAAAATTAACCGAAAATCGACACTTATTGACACACCTTGTATGTACGTGGGGTATATCTGTGTTTCCTTATAGGATTCATCCAAAATTGAGAATCTAAATGACATATTAAGATTTGCGTACATTTTACTATACGGAGTATTATAATTAATATGACTAAACGTATCTGTGTCGTTATGAATTATATTTCAGGCCATTCTTTCGCCGTCAGTCTGATTTTTCACTAATTCTCAAAGACTTTACACACGTTTGTTTATTGGTATGGTACTCCCGTTTTCACTGAATTTTTCTTTATTCTTTCCGCGGCATCAGTCATCCAGGTGTCTCGGTTTGGCATTAGAATTCACCAACTGCACCTCCAATTGAGCCACACATGGCTTGTTGGGGTCTGACCCGAGATGTTTAAGTCGGTATCCTGGGTGTGATTACGTCCATGACATGCACACTCGTCACTTTGGCCCGTACTTAGGCCACCTAATGGACTCCCTCCGATTAATCGGCTGGTCATGTCAAGCCTTGTTATATGATATTTCGACCCTTGCCTTTATGGGCAAGCTTCAAACATTTTTTTCGTATATGTGGCTAGAAGGCGTTTGCTGATATCTTTAACGAGCCCTTGGGTCTGACGTTGAACTTTATTAGTGGTGGGGTTCACTTTGGGCTCTAGCGACTTTGGTAGACTTTCTATTTGACATTATCCACAGTCTACTCTAAGTTTTAATTCTAAACGCTCTTATGTGAACCACCCCTTCATCCATGCTCTCCCAATGTTTTTGGAAGTGCTTCTACGATACGTTTGAGTCAATCATCTATGGATTAAATAAAAACATTCATTAACAATTTATTTTACAATATAGGGACATATTGAGTTACAAAACTTGAGTACCCCATGAGAATTGAAACGAACGATATATTTCGCATAACATAACCCGACTAGGGTTGACATGCCGTAAAATCTAACCACAACAAGTCCAACAAACAGATCTGTCATAACTCAAGACGTGCAACAAGTTATAATTTCGCGTGATAAAAAATGTAGTTCATGGTCTTATAAAATCCGTATTGGTGACACTTTGTGATTATTAGATTCCTTTGTTCAGCATGAACTATTTTTCACAGCCTGTCTAGCAAAAAAAAAATAAATACTAAATAGAAAAAAGAAAATAAGAAAAACGAAAAGATAAAAAAAAATTTCCATATTTGAATTACAAAAAAAATTATTAGGCAGTGGTGGTATTGATGGAAATTTATTTTCATACGAACAAAGAGAATGTAAATTAATTCCGGGTTTTGTAATTAAAACCGAAACTTCTTGGATTTCCTTTTTCGTAAATTCCGTGCAACCGCGCTTGAAATTAGACAAAACGTTATTTTTATACAATTACTTTCTGGATTTGTTAATCAGCTGATTAGGGTGAAAATTCAAGTTCCATGCTCAGGGATTATCCGACACAGTTATCTTCTTCTTCTTTTTTAAATTAAAGACACTATCATCGTTGTGACAAGCAGAGCAGGCGAAAGGCGACCGTATATTTACTAGTGTTAAAGAATCATCATCCCTCTAAACAGTGATTCTCATGTTGGCCAACGCCCCACTGGTGGGACAATTCAATATAATAGGGCAGCAATATGAAAAATATAGTATATAATATCACTTTACTTTTTTAAAAAATTACCCTTATATTGGGTAAAAATTATAAATTTAAGGGTCCTAAATTTTATGACAAATATGAGCAAGCTGTGTGCAATTTAGTCAGGTGTTCACGCATTAATGTTATCGTGGCATCTGCACAGCTATCGTATGCGGTTGTTGACTTGTTTAACTTTGCTAGTTCTTCATCTGTTGCCCTCCCCGTAATTATAAACATTATAAAATGCATTTTATTTATATTAATTTTGAGTTTAAACCCTTTAGTTTTATTTTGAAAAGATATAATTTTTTTATTGTTATACTTTTTCAAAACTGATATTGTTATAATACTAAACAATTAATCGAATGGGTGACTTTTGACAGAATTGGGTCATAGTACTAAATGGTTGGGATACCATCTTTTCTGAATAATAAACGCAAACGGATTTGTATCCAGAAACTATCTTTGTAATGTTGTCCTTTTCAAGAAAAAGTAAGAGGCTGTGTGGGTCTTTACTGTTTTGTTTTATTGTGCTTTCACACCACACACACACAACACACACGTATATTTATAATAGTACTATTATATTTAATAATGTCGAGGTGGTCCTTGTGTCCGGTTAATCATCGCCATCAGCGAGGGAGGCTATCCCCTTTTCCCTAGGCGTTAAGCCAGAGATTTGTTTTTTGATCTGAGTGGAGCGCACACCTACCATCGATTCTTACGTACCGCACGATCCCGTCTATATAGTTGTTGGCGAGGGTGGGATCACTAGACCTTGTGAGTTCTAGCGAACACTCTACGACTGACTAACCCGACCTTCCACAGTGACTAAAAATTCCTAGTATACCAGCTTATCACTCATTATTTACTCTTGTTCTTACAACCTATATCGCGTTTAAAAAAGTCCTTATATACGGCTGATAGCCGCTTAAATCGAATGTGTAATCGTTCGTTTAAATATATCGACTCTGTTTCTGCAATCGCGAATCCTCGATGATCCGCGCTATTGAACTAGAATGGTATATGTTAAAACCAAGTCTGTATTTCAAGCATTCGTTGAATCGTCTATAATATATATATATTTTTTATATTATATATCCGTACTATATAAAGTTAAGATTAGAAAGAACCCGCGGTTATAAGTTAGATAAAGGGATATGAACAATATTTCGATTCTAAGTCCTCATCAGAGCTTGTTTTTAATCTAGACCAGCAGGAAGAGTAGAAATACTTATTTTCATATTTTCAGTTTATCTTCTCGATGGTCCGGATTAACAAGCTCGATGATGATTTTTATAATCGATATGTATCAATATTAGCATGAATATGACTACTGAACTATTTTCATTTACCTGCATTGGTGTTTTCAAGTCCATTTATCTATCTATTCTTGTTCTATTAATATTTATATATATATTATATTATTATTATTATACTTATTATTATATTATAATTTATTATATATATTATATGTTATATCATCAAGGAACGTAACGTCATTGTTGATAAGAACGTTTCTTTTTAGGAAATCTTGACTGTGTAATCAAAATAGTTGGACAATATGAAGATACAGACAATGCGATCAGAACTGATGGGATTAAACATTTTTGCCTATCGGAAGTCGGATGACAGAGAATTTATTACGTCAATCACCTTTTGGCAATTTTTGTCTAAACTTAACTTTACCACCGAGACTAGAGGATAATACCTAAAAATATCCAGTGGATAAACTCTAACCACATCAGCCTGATAGAATTCCACAATGTGAGCATTCAACCGACACAACAGTCTGACTCTCTGGGTTCGTGATCGTGCATACTGCTGTAGGTCCTCTTGGGATTAGTGGTCTTGGACGCTTCTGGCCCGAAACCATGCCTGAACCCAGAGTCCTTCCTGATGCAGGCGTTGTTGGTTGCATATCTGTGTTACAATACCAGTCCATGTATTGAAGATTATATATTATTATACTACTATTATAATATATATATATATTTATAACTTTATAATATAACCTACTATATAGTAACGAACAGTAAAGTCGTCGGACCGCTGTGACCCCTAATCGTTCCACGAGGTATCAGCATAGCGGATGGAGTCCATCCTCTTCACTACGCTAACAAGGAGATTGGTTTTGCGTCTGAGGGGCAGCGTCACACCTTCCATTCAGCTCCCCTACTTTACCCAAGATCCCTGTGCTCTCATCGGTGAGATGGTGCGCCCGACTATGAGCTAGAACTTTGTGGTTTCTAGCCAAAACCGCTCTACCGACTGAGCTAACCCGGCCCTGCCCCAATATTTATATATATATATACTATATATATTATATTATTTTTAATATATATAATATTATATATAATATATACCTACTGCCTACATATATTATGACGTAATGTTTATAGCGTTAATATGATTATATAAAATTTATCTCATAGCTTCTATACTTATCTATTATATATATATATATATATATTTGTTTATTGTGGCACTTCGCGTTCCTGTTGTGTGCCTCATGTGTCGTGTTGTGTTAACTATTCTCCATCTTCTTCGATTACCATCACAGTTTAAAAACACTCTACTTGTAAAAGACGATAAAATTCCTACTAAATTTTTTTACGCTGGCGTTCGTATATTGTTTATTATGAGCTTGATGTCCTACGTAGAGCTTTTCTCAAATGAATTTTATAACTGAAATGTTCCTTAAAAAACTGAAATTTCTTTTAAAGTCTCATTTGGTTACCCTGTTAGTTCTAGCTATAAAATAGAATTCCCTCAATATTAAAATTGGATGGTTTAAGGACTTTATTGAGGTATTTTGGTCAAATATCTTGGACATTCTAATAAACCAATTTTTAGTTGTAACTCTTTTACAAAAAGAGAAATAGATTTCAACAGTCGCATTTTAGCCAACCCACCACATTCTTGGAGAGCTAAAAACATTTGAGATGTCTAAATGTAAACATACCTCACAATGGAAAGTTTCAAAAGATTGTAAAGGGGGGGGGTTGAAATCGTTACTCTTCTGGATATCTTGTACCATTAATCGAAATAAATTCAACAATATATTGATTTATGAATTACCGACCTGAAAAGGGTTATATTCTTATCGCGTAAAACGTAACCCAACCCAACCACATCATTTGACGACATTCATATTTGATAGAAATTGAATACTCACTTATATGTTAATTTTGTTCTGCTGTTTATTTTGCCACTTATCATACAATATTTTACATACAATCTCGGGTGTTAAACGCGAAACCCTCACATATGTTTTCTATTGTGGGGTATCGTGACGTTATATGAAGTATGATAGAACATTAGTAAGAGTTTTCAAGACGTTTTTATACTAACTGATTCTTAAATGAGATTTCTTTTAAATGCGTTTTTAAAGTCTATGTATACATTGTGTTTGTATTATCAGTGCGCTGTGTAGTGACATATCCATTTCTTTAAAGTTTCAGCAGATATTTAAAAAATTTGAAAAAAAAAACAAACAACAAAATAACCAAGGAAAAACAAAAACAGACAAGCGGATGAAAGTTTGCAAATAAAAATGTTTCTTGTAGTTCTGTTGGATATATGTAAATGGCAATGTTTGTATTACTTATTATCCCTACTATATTTGCGAAATTTCTTGTTTGCTTAATTCTTTTTTTTTAAATAATGTCGATAATGAGTAAGATCTAGTCTTTTTTGTGAACACACACAAAGCACACGAACACCACACACAACACACATAATAATATTATTATATAATATATTATATATATTTACTATATATATATATAATATATATATATAAGCGATTACGGTTTAGCTACAGTCAATAGGTACCCCGCTGAGATTGCAAGGTTACTTGTTCATATCAGTCGCCGCAGCTAACGCGAAATGAGTAGACAAATTTTATCTGGGTTATTCTCTACTGTTTCGTATTATCCGTGTAGTGTTACGTGACATCACGTAAATATTTTTAAAAGATTTCGAGATATATAAAAAGAATTTGATGAAAAGTTTGTATGTAAAAGAGTTTCTTGCTATAGATCTATTGGATTTAGTAATGTAAATGTTTTTATATTAATTATCTAACATATATCTGACGCCGAACATTATTTATGTTTATATTTTCGGTAACGTAGATAATGCAGATAGAATTGTAAAACATAGCTTTTTTAGTATGTTACAATATTTACACACACAGCTACCACACAAATTATATATCACTACTCTTAAGCTATATATAATCTTTTTATATATTTATCGTATTATATTATGTACAGATGTGCTGTAATACGCGTCCTTCTGCTTCCCTTACTAAATCTAAGATACTTCGCTAGCAAATAATTTGTCATCCAGTGTCGTTTTATTTTTCTTTTTCCCTAAATTCAACTAACTTTAACTTTACATTTTCAATAGTGTTAGAAATACATTAGAGTGATAGGTAACCAATGTAGGATGTAGACACACTTAGTTAGAGGCCCTGATTCCGTGTGCTCATTCAAACAAGCTATAGGCTGCCCAGGACGCATGAAATTAAAGCTGCAGCCATTATATCTATTATTATAGTATTCATATATCATATATCTAATATATTATATATTACCTTTTGTTAAGGTTTATAGTTGTTGTTTCGTTCGGACCATAATACCTAACAACTAACTGCCTTTTATATTCATAGATGGTATTCGACGAAAGAGGATTATTAGTAAAATGATTACTGTCTTAAACAGTAGCGTCCACAAAGTGAGTTCAAAAGGTAGTGATAACGATATATGTGTTGAATGCTTACTGATAACTTAAACCCGGCTTACGACTTCGTATATAGAAATCAATGATTTGAAAGGAAAATTCGTTTGATAATTAAGTACAGCAAATAAAAAGACGCCTCGGCAAGTAAAAATAATTTTTTGAAGAGAATTGCCCTGACGGGATGTAGGGTGAAAATTCAATTGTCTAGAGTGTGTACATAAGTTGTAAAATTCGTCAATTTATTTACGGAGTAGAAAAAAAAAGAAAGAAAAAAGACAATTTTGAAATGGAAACAGTCCGATAACTTTAATATTATGAAAAAACATCTTATATAATATATAACGCGGGATCATATTTTTAGAACAATTGAATTGTGTCTAACGTATGCATGCTCACATTTTGGAGTTATTATTCTTTTATGCGTTGGGATGATGTGTTGGTAATGTGACGTGAAACTGGACGTATTTTTTTACACAAAACCGGAAGCGAATCTCCATTATTAAAGATGATTATCGCTTTTAACATTCGGAGGTTCTCACCAAGTGAATTAACCAAGTAGTATACAGAGGATATAAGGCTGTTTGAATTGCTATACTCGAGATAATCTAACCGCGTACGAGATTTCGTGTATAGGGAGAATCCAGTTGAATGTATGAAGGGGAAATTGGTGAGTTATAATAGTATAACAAAGAAATATGTATCAATCGAGTTCGGCGGATTACTAACACGCAACTGAAAGAATATTGAAAACCAATTCTATTTTATAAAAAAGGGGATGAATAACAAAAAGATAAGGGGCGTTGGTGGAGGGTCAGGAACTGTTTGAATTGCTTTTTTATCATCAAAGGCCGACTTATATGAATAGCTTAGAGAGGGGGAACAATGTCGACCTCTCAAAGGGCTGGCGTGCGAACCTCATAGAAATTCTGGTGCCTACTAAAATATGAGAAGTTGCCGGTTCATATTTGGGTAAATACATTCTGTTAAAGTTTAATGAAAAAATCAGAAAGGAAAAAAAGACAGCTGTTGACTATATACAGAGTTAGATTGATTAATGAGAGGAGAGAGAACCTGTCTTCTGTAGTGAGTAGGCATGCTAGAAAAAAAACGAAGGATATGAGGTTATAAAACAAAGAAGAGCAAAATAGCGTGTTGAATCGTAGACCTTTTGAAATCAGTTTTGATCTTCTTCTCTCTCTCTGCTCTCTCTCTCTCTCTCTTCTCTCTCTCTCTTCTTTCGTATTTTAGCGTTTGTAAGCAAGTCACTTGCGTTGCGGCATGAATTAACGTAAACACCAAATAAAGATGGGCCGATATCTTCGACGTCTGCTCTTATCGATCACACATGTACTTACAAATTTCAAAAGGTCATTCTGACGCGAGGACATGATAGGCTTATGAATCATTCAAGCACTTCCCCAATTGCTACGAACGATTTCGTGGAAAAGATATAAACAATTCCTGGCGGAGAGAGAGATAGGAGAGAGAGAGGAGGGGGTGATTAAAATAGATAGGTTGAAAGAAGAGAAAATAAAGAACGAGGAAAGAGAGATAAGATAGAAGTGGACAGAAATGACAAGTGGGAACAAATGGAGCAAATAGGAAGAGAGAGAAGAGAGAAAGGAGAGGAAAGAGAGAGAGATAATAGAACGAGAAAAAGAGAATTGAGAATGCGGACAATAGAGTGAGATAATGAGAAAGAGAGAGAAGAGAAGTAGGGCGAGAAGGAATAGAGAGGAAGAGAAGAGAAATAAGAGAGATGAGCTGAGAGCGGGAGGATGATAATTGGAGGAGGAGAGTTTCTCTCCTTTTTTTTG
>CM042157.1:100468344-100476931 GCA_023376005.1 Doryteuthis pealeii | reverse complement strand
AAGAGAGAAGATGCAATTAAGTCTCGGCCTAGTGTAACCAGGTCTAATGAACGGAGAGAAATTCTGATTCAACTGTTAAACTCGCTAGGAAATTGGGAACCTTGTGCACATTCTGCTGCGTGCGGAGGGGTTAAAAAATAATATGCCGACATACATACCCATATATAGATATTTGGTATATATATATAATATATAATTAACTATATATATATATATATATACTCAGCAAAAATATTAAATAAATTAAAAATGAAAAAACCTTTAAGCAAATTTAATAATAGAATTTTTTTTTTTTTTACTTATATATAATAAATATATAAATATATAATAAAATAAAATATAATATATATATTATATATATTAATATATGTAAATGTATTGTATATATATATATATGGTTGGCATCCTTCCCCGTCTAACAAGAGACGATGGAGTAGTGTCAAGGTTTTTTATTCAATTTTTTTTTTGTTAACTTGAACTACATAGCCTGGGTGGGTTCATATGGAGGATGAGCTGTTGCCCATGCAGCAAATCCCTCATCTCCACATACCGCTGTGATCCAAAGGAAAGGTAAGGGCCAATTGCAGTTTGGCAACGGTAGTGTCGCAGGAGTTGATGGATAATACTGCATTTCAGCATCACCCCTTAGGGACTCCGGTCCTGATTTATTTTCGGGCTTTTTACGCCCCTAATATATATATATATATATATTATATATATATATATATATAATATTTAAGGTATGTTACATATATACATACACACACACACACACATATATATATAATATTTTAATGTATGTCACATGCATATACATATTATATATATGTGTGTGTGTGTATACACATACACACACGCACACACAACACACACACACACACACACAATATATATATATATATATATAAATATATATATATATATATATATATATATATATATATTTATTCTTTCTTAATTACACGCCTTTTCTTATCAATATAAAACTTCTAACAGTTAAATTCAAATTAAATCAAATATTTAAGGCTTTGCTTGTTGGTGGACCTAAAAAAGAAAAAAAAAAGGTTGCTTTGTTTTTAGACAGGCGATAATCAAAACAGAACGTTTTTTCCCCGTATAATAGAAAATATAAAATAATCTTAAAAATTGTATAATTTTATCACAAAATATAATTATTACTTGAGAAAACATAAGATTGTGATATCTTATTATAATGGAGATTGTGGGTTTGTGTGTCTGTAACCGAAACTATATTACTATTCAAGTCACAATTCCCTTTGTTATTTACATCACATTCTCCATGACTTTATTTTTAATTAAACCTCAATTATTAGTAAATTTGTTTTACATCATTAAGACTGTTAACAATATCTACATACTAATAACATGCAATTATATTTATATATTCAAAACGAAATAGCGGTTTACAGTGTGAATGGGAAGTCTAATTTGCATATTGATCTTTAAAAAATTGATTTTAATAATATAATGGCTTAGTATTATTGATTTCTAATTGTTTGGGTTTTATCTTAATAAATATGAGCAAAAATCTCAGGGATAAATCTTAACAGAAATGCTATTAACATAAAGAAATAACTGTAATTTTATTTTTTCTCCCTAATTTTAACTAAATAGTTAATTAGGGAAATTTACCACTGAAAGACGGGAGTAAGGGAAAATGGTGGAACAGTTAGTTTCAAAGTTGTTCTATTTTCCGATTATACCCCCTCTGTTCCAAATATTTTTATCTGAATTTTTATTCAGTTTCATTAGCCTTTCTAATTTAACATGATATTTTATTATATTAAAACTTAAATACTTGCACCCGGAGGGTGCATATATTTGCTAGTAATCTTAATAACAATTAATACTTTTATTGAAAAATATTAAACTTAACTACAGAACACCTTTTTTATTTTTTCAACCCTGTGTTATTTAATCTGAGAAAAAGGAGCAAAAACAGGTTAAAGAGCGCAGTCAGCCCTACTATTTACCTAAAGCTGGAGCGGGAATATTTTGATTCATACCTTTCCGAAGAATATTAACGCTCTGTGAAATTTAAATATCCTTGTCCAGGATTTGCATTCATCTAGTCGTGTTCATTTCCTAAGACGGGACAATTTCTCTCCGTTTACGATTATAAAAGAGCTTGTATGAATCGAAAGCTGCATATATTGAAAATCTTACAAACAAGAAGATGGCACACAAACTCTTTAGATTTTACTTAGGCTAGATGGGCGGTCAGAGAGGCCCCCTCCGATTAATCGACTAGTCATGTCAAGCCCTAGCAACCATATGATTATCATAACCCCATTTGCCTTTATGACAAGCCCCCGACCCTTTTTATCATATATGTGCTATAAGAATAAAATAATCCAACAAGGATTGACATGCCGTAAAATCCAACCATTCAAACATCCCTTAATTTTTCGAATCTATAATACATTATTTGTTGTATTTTTCTACACCGTATTTTTTGTTACTGAGTTTATTTTTAAGCAGAGAAGATAAGCATGATTGAATGAAACTGTCTTTAAATTTAAACTCGTAATGAAAAGTGGGCATGAACAAACCATAACCCGATAAAGTTAAAAACACAAACATCTTTAAATTAAGTCTAGAAGAAGATTATGTGATTATTTCTTGTTTGTAAATAATTTTCTCGTAAAACTATATACGTTAGATAACTTTAAATATATATTGAAATAAAGCTATATAAGTTAATTAATACTGGGTATGTATTTATTAAAACTTGTTTTAACAAACAAGTTGGACAGTTTAATGTTGCATACGTATTCTCTGAGTATATATAATACAGGGTTGTTCTTTATTCTATGTATTAATGATTTTGATTATGAAATAAATACTCAGGGATGAACGCAATTTCTGAATTTATTGGTACGTAACAGTTACGTATTTTCGATTACAGGCATACAGACGACGAATCTCTATTATAAGAAGATATCAATGTGTTCTTATTCATCTATTATATCTCACTGTGTTGAAATCTATCTATCTTTCTATTTAGCAAATGTGTTCATATCTATATATCTAGCAATCTATCTATGTTCAAATCTATACATACATATATATATATATATATATATATATATATATATATATATATATATATATATATATATATCCATTTTACGACGTGATTGTTTTCGAATTTCTTGTATCGGTCGTTTGTTTTTTTCTTTTTCTTTTTTAAAAATCAAAACATTCTTCTCTGAAGATGACGACATGTTTACAAATGGTTTTCTATTATTATTTTATTTCAGTCTTAAAATAAATTTTTAATTAGAATGCTGTATAGGTAAACAAATTACCATCAAAACACAAGTCAGTATATAATAAATTTCAGCCATACAAATATATCTATATTTTTCCATTTATCTTCTCAACAATATACAAAAGAGTGGGTAATTTTCACCTTTAGTTGTTAAAATTCCTAGCATAAAATTGTGCGTGCGCATTATCTAAAATGAACTTAATTGTTATTAAGAACACATTTTATGATATTTTTGTGTTAAAGCATGCAGGTGTATTGTTTTCGAAACGATTCTAAGATTTGTATATTTCGCAGACACATTCAAAATGGCTATTGTCTTGTTTCAAAGTGAAAGTCAGTTAGCTAAATTCCTAGTATAAAATTATTTTTAATTAGGATGCTGTATAGGTAAACACATTTCCGTCAAAACACGAGTCAGTATATGATAAATTTCAGCCATACAAATATATTTATATTTTTCCATTTATCTTCTCAACATCTATCTATCTGAGTGTGTTCATATCTACGTTTTTAAACTTATATAAGTAAGGTACGCGAACGACAAATCAGACCACCCCTCACGAAAAAAAAAAAGATAAACAAAATATATTTCCCCATGGAATTCTCTTAAAGAAATGTAAAAAAAAAAAATAATTCAGTTAACTAAAGTGAATTAAGAAATTTCTTTTAGGGAGGGGGAGGAATTGACACATCACAAAGAGGGGGGGGGTGCTCCAGAAATTCGAATTAAATTTTCTTTTAAAAGAAATCTGATCTTTTATTACATACGTCTCGAAAATTTGATTAAAACCTGGTAATTAGCAGAATTTCGGAAATTTTAATTTTACAACCCCCCCCCCAAAAAAAAATAGAGGATGTTTTTAGCAGGTGCGCATTTCAGAACCGGCCTAATTAAAAAAATCCTTATTTTGCACATGTCTTTTTTTCCTTTTTTTTTCTTTTTATTCATTTTTTTTCAGCATAATCTCCTTCTTGTCCATACAACTACTTTTTGAATACTCACCAAGAGTAAAGTGAAATTTCAGTTCAGATTATCAAATATTCCTATTGAATGGTTTCAACTATTCCTATCTCGTATTAATAATTATATCCTTTCAAGTGATTATTTCTCTTTAATAATAGTCATTTCCTTGCACACATTTACGTTGGTGGGTTAGTTGGCTGGTTGGTTGGCTGGTTGGTTCATGTCAACCCATTGGATCATTATATGCCGAAGACTTTTTTTGGACCATATGACCTTTAGGCACCCCTTTTTGATCTCGATTAAGAAAGGACATGTTTTTCATTTACACCATCAATATCCGGTTGTTTGTTAGGGGTTAGGGCTAGGGTTAGGGCTAGTGTCAGGGTTAGGGGTTAGTTTTATAATTTTTTTTAAATCTAAAAATCGTCTGTTAAAACCACCGGATATTTACGGTGTAAATGAAAAACATGTCCTTTCTTAATCGAGATCAAAAAGGGGTTCCTAAAGGTCATATGGTCCCTTTTTTTATTCATTCTTGATGAGTAATCGCTTTTATTATAAACACATTTTTCTATTTAACCCATAGATGGAACCTTAACAGGTACTACCACTTGAGGCCAGAGGGTTCATCGGAGTAATGTCAATAAAAGAGTATTCCCCGATTTCCTTGAGTTCCAGAATTGGAACCTTATCATAAGATGCAGTTTAACATCATATCCAAGACACTCAGGCACTGCCTTCTAGCACATATTTGATGAAAAGGGTTGGGGGTTGCCATAAAGGCAATAGGGTTGGGCGAAATATATTACTGCCAGGGCTTGTTGGGACCAGCCGATTGATCGGAGGAGGCCACTCAAATCGCCCGTCTCGCCTATATAAGGGTCAAAGTAGGGTATTGCAAGTCACGGACTGCTCAGCTACTTGGAATCTGTCCTTAAGCAATCCAACCAACTACGGCCAACAGGTGCTCCCATTGGGGCTTGGGGGTCTTACCCCTCTGTAGATGTATACAGTCAGTGTATTCTACAGCCCCACCGACAGGGCGGACACATTTATGTGGTTTTAAGTAACAGATAATGATATTCCTTAGTAAACAACTATAGCTTCAAATAAGAGTCGTCGGGGTGGCCTAAATTCGGTATCAGCCACACAGCGAGGAACTCAACCCCCTTTTCACTTGCGCTAGACCAAGGACATTGTTTCGGTCCTATTCCCAATACAACTGATTTACAGTTATATGATATCAAGTATTTTTATCTAATAGAAATAATTTGGACACACAGACAGACAGACAGACGGACAGAAAATCTGGGAAGTGAAAACCCAAAGTAACAGACAGACAAGAATAAATAACAGACGGGCGCATGAAAAAACAAACTAAAATGACAGAAAGACAGAGAGAAGATAAAAAAAATTAAACTGACAGACAGGGGAGGAAAAAAAAAACGTGAAAAAAATGAATACTTAAGAATGAATAAAAACAAAACGGCCCCGGCATAAAATAACCCAACAAAGTTGATATGCCATAAAACAAAACAACAAAAAAAAAACAAAAACAACTACTATACGATTTTTACATCTGTGCATCTTTGCAAAGATAATTTGCTAGCAAGTGAAAAAACAAGACAATTTTTAGAATTGTGTTTCATCCTGTTCATATGGAGGGGTTGGGTAAATAACAAAAAGGAAATTATCAAAAATAAAAAAAGATCTAATAATAATCTTTTGGTGAGATATTTATGATACAAATAATCAAACATCATCATCATCATCAAGATCATCAACACCGAGTCATACTGACAGCACAGATTTCCATGACTTTCTCTCACCACTCGTCCCTATTAGTCTAGGAGAAAGAAATTTTTTTTCTTTTCCCTTTTTTCTTTCTTGTTTGTGTTCAAAAAGAAGCTCTATTAAGGACGGACAAGAGTGAGAGAATGCATAGGTGGAAAGGGGGGGGGTTTACTGAGAAATAGAGAAAGAGAGATAAATAAAAGAGAAGGTATAAGAGAAGAGATAGGGAAATAGATAGAGCGAAAGAGAAGAGAGAAATAAAGATAGAGTGATAAAGAAGAGAGAGAAGATGTAAGCGACGATAGAGGCAAATACAGTGAAAGACATTTTGAAGATTGTGTTTCATCCAGCTCACATGGAGGGGTTGGGTAAATATATAAAATAAATTATTAACAATAAAAAATGGTATAATGATAATTGTATGATGAGAGAAATCATTTTTTTATGATACAAATATTAAAAAACCGTCATCATCAACATCATCAACATCAAGTTTTGTTGACGGCACACATTTTCACGACTCTCTCTCGCCACTCGTCCCTAGCAAGTGAAAATAAAGCATGGAGGCGTTTTTAGGATTGACTGGTATTTAAAATCCTTATCCTTTGGATCGTTTATCTCTCTCTTTTTCTTGGCAGGAGTGTTACCGGCGATGTGTCGGTAGTGGGAGGGGGTGGAGAGTGGAGGGTGACGTCCTCCTCGTCCCAAGAAAGAATTATCGCGAGTGCGCATGCCCAGCCGGAAATTGATTCGTTCGCAAAAGTGTCCGAACGCAATTTCAATCATGGCGTCTTCGCTAATAAACCAACCTAAGCTAGCCGCACCTTTTCGTGTGCATTAGCCTGAGGGGAATCACCCTGGTGATTGGTGGCGCCACCTGCTGGCATCAAGGTGAAAACTACCCATGGCTGACATGGCTTTTGGTCAAATATTGCGTTTGATACCTTAGAAGTGCTATGTTTGTGGCAGAAACTTGATACAACCTGCTCGTACGAGAATCCATTACCCGACTAATGATAGTTCTTTTAGAGGAATTACAATCTCTCTCTCTCTCTCTCTCTCTCTCTCTCTCTCTCTCTCTCTATCTATCTATCTATCTATCTATCTCTCTCTCATTCATATATATATATGTGTGTGTGTGTGTATGTGTGTGTGTATGTGTGTGTATTAACAAGGTTGAATAACAAAGAAATGCCATTTCGTTTAGGACGGGTATAATTACCAACACAGGAACATGTATCATACATCAAAATGAAGCTGGTCCTCTGTGGATCACATCCCTACTTCTGCACATAGGTGAGTCAAAAAGTAATACCATTTTGTTTAGGACAGGTGTAATTACCAACACAGGAACATGTATCATACATCAAAATGAAGCTAGTCCTCTGTGGATCACATCCTTACTTCTGCACATAGGTGAGTCAAAAAGTAATACCATTTTGTTTAGGACAGGTGTAATTACCAACACAGGAACATGTATCATACATCAAAATGAAGCTAGTCCTCTGTGGATCACATCCTTACTTCTGCACATAGGTGAGTCAAAAAGTAATACCATTTTGTTTAGGACATGTATAATTAACAACACAGGAACATGTATCATACATCAAAATGAAGC
Source organism: Doryteuthis pealeii (assembly GCA_023376005.1). Classification (NCBI taxonomy): domain Eukaryota; kingdom Metazoa; phylum Mollusca; class Cephalopoda; order Myopsida; family Loliginidae; genus Doryteuthis; species Doryteuthis pealeii. The sequence continues at coordinate 100,469,260 of CM042157.1, read as the reverse complement.
TGATCCGCTGTGGATAACTTCCCTACTTCTCCACATAGGTGAGTCCAAAATTAATGCCATTTTGTTTAGGACAGGTATAATTACCAACACAGGAACATGTATCATATATTAAAATGATACTAATCCTCTGTGGATCACATCCCTACTTCTTCACATAAGTGAGACAAAAAGTAATTTCATTTTGTTTAGGACAGGTATATATACCAACACAGGAGCATCTATCATACATCAAAATGAAGCTGGTCCTCTGTGGATCACATCCCTACTTCTCTAAATAGTCACCGTTTCTCTCAGTAGCAATGTTCCACTTTCAAATGAGAGCATGTATCCCTACCCCGTAAAATTCTGTTGATTGTTCTTTTAGCTACTTCTTCACTACATATTTTATATCGTGTATAATATATATACGTGGGTGAGTAAAAAAAAAGTAATGCTATTTTGTTTAGGTCAAATATAATTACCAACATAGGAACATAAATCATAAATCAAAATGAAGCTGGTTCTATATATGTTAGTTACGCTGTGAATGTAAAGAGAGTGATTTAGAGAGTGTGAAAATATTTGTACGTTAAGTATCACAAGCATTTAGCCCGTAGCTTGAATTAGGTCAAACGTTCCCTTTCTTAGAAATCATACAAAATGATTTTAATATCTTTTTTTTTTAAATTATCCGGCTGTATTTATTTTTTGGAAAATTCAATTCGCTTTGCAAACGCACTTTCCCTAATCCCAATTATCACCGTTTAATTAACAGAGCTCAATGGGTGACCAAACGGGTCACATTTTGTCTAGTATATATACATACAGTTAACACTATCACACTTGACAAGACAGTAGTAAGCCAACATACCGTTATTATTAGAAGACTGCTCAATATCTGTGATAGAGCGATATCATTAATAATAATAATAATAAT
>CM042157.1:100460844-100463344 GCA_023376005.1 Doryteuthis pealeii | reverse complement strand
GGTCACCCAGGCTTATAGCTGCTTAACTTTTGTCATTTATTTCAGGTTGAAGAAGATTTAAGAATTGGAAACACGTGTAGTGCCGAGTTAATTAAAAAATTCAAACCATTCTGCAGATCATGTGTATTATAATCTATCAATATATATATATATATATATATATATATATATATATATATATATATATATATATATGTGTGTGTGTGTGTGTGTGTGTATGTGTGTGTGTATGTATGTGTGTGTATGTGTGTGTGTGTATGTGTGTGAATTCAAACCATTCTGCAGATCATGTGTATCATAATCTATCTATCTATCTATCTCTCTCTCTCTCTCTCTCTCTCTATATATATATATATATATATATATATATATATATATGTGTGTGTATGTGCGTGTGTATGTGTGTCTGTGCGTGTGTTTGTGTGTGTGTGTGGGAATTGAAACCATTCTGCAGATCATGTGTGTTAATATCTATCTATCTATCAATATATATATCAATATATATATATATATATATATATATATATATCAATATATATATATATATATATATGTGTCTGTGTATGTATGTGTGTATGTATGTGTGTGGGGGGGGGAGAGTATCTTTGAAAACAGGATAAATACTTTTTTATGCGAAACAGATAACCAGAGAAAATTTTTCTGAATTTTTGAGATACGACTTGATAATTGGTATTATTTGCATTTTTCTGACTGTTGTCCTCATCCCTATTGTTATATACACAACGTTTCGGCCAATGTGCCCCAGCCTTCTTCCGGTGTTTCTAGTCGAACTCCGGAACCTTCTCTACGAACTCGTGAACATTTGGCAGACTGAATAAATTGTTCGGTCCGAAGTTCTCAATGTATTTGTATCTATCCGTGTCGAAAACGGACAGACCGGAACATTGTGTAAACAAGAAAAACAAGAAAAAATAATTATTTGAATATCTGGGTTAGTTCAAATCAATGTATCAAAATCTGTTAATATATTTGTTTATATTGTTGGCACCTTTTCGTCCACTAAGGGCGATGGCGTAGTGTCAAAAATGTATCTACACCGGATAATAATAATAATAATAATAATAATAATACACCGGATAATAATAATAATAATAATAATAATAATAATAATAATAATAATAATAATAAAATAATGAGTGATATATGGATGAGGAAAGAACATAATAAGCAGTCAAAGTGGATAAGTGATATCAAAAATGAACTGATGGGAATTTAGGAAGGACCTGTTGCCAGTGTTCATGTAATTACACTTAAACCAGTACTCAAGAAAGTAGCAAATTGGAAAACACCAGGCCATGATGGCATACATGGATTCTGGTTCAAAAAATTTACGTCTATCCACAAAAGAATGGCCCAGCAACTGAACAAATGCCTACAAGAAACGGAAGTACCCGAATGGATGACAAAAGGGATAAATACACTAATCCAGAAAGATCCACAAAAAGGAAATGTCCCCAGCAATTATAGACCAATAACTTGTCTACCCATGATGTGGAAAATTCTAACTGCTATTATAAGAGAAGAAGTATACTTTTCACTCAATGGGCGGAAACTTCTCCCAGAAGAACAGAAAGGAAGCTGCAAGGGAAAAAGAGGAACCCACGACTTACTCTATATAGACCAATACATTCTTAAAGAAGTCAAAAATAAGCGGAAAATATTGTAATGGCCTGGATTGATTACAGAAAAGCCTATGACATGGTCCCACATACCTGGATTTTAGAATGCCCACAAATGTACAAAATTTCCAACAACATTATAAACTTCATTAAAAAAGCCATGGAAAACTGGCGAGTTCAATTAAAAGCTGGAAAACAATCCTTGGCAGAAGTAAAAATCCAAAGAGGTATCTTCCAAGGAGACTCATTATCACCACTACTCTTTATTATTGCAATGATGCCGCTAAACCATATACTGAAAAAATGTACCGGGGGATACAAATTTAGTAATTCACAAGAGAAGATAAACCACCTTATGTACATGGATAACATTAAAATTCTTGCAAAAAATGAAAAAGAATTGGAGAGCCTAGTACAAACTATTAGAATATATAGCCAGGATATAGGGATGGAATTTGGAATCGAAAAATGTGCTATGCTTGTAATAAAAAGGGGTGAAAGAAAAGTAATGAATAGAATACAACTGCCAAATCAGGAAACTATAAAATCTCTTGATGAAAATGAAAGCTACAAATACTTAGGAATTTTAGAAGCGGACAATATCAAGCAAGCAGAAATGAAAGGAAAAGTTAAAATATAATATCTCAGGAGAACTAGAAAACTTCTGGAAACGAAACTTAACAGCAGAAATCTGATCAAAGGAATTAATACCTGGGCTGTCCCCATTATAAGATACTCAGGACCATTCTTAAAATGGACAAAAGAAGAACTCAGACAGATAGACCAAAGGACGAGAAAATTAATGACAATGCACAAGGCTCTCCACCCTAGAGATGATAGAGATAGATTGTATGTGTCAA
>CM042157.1:100410844-100453344 GCA_023376005.1 Doryteuthis pealeii | reverse complement strand
TCATAGTTTCATCCGGACATACATACACACCAGGTGCCCCCCCTCCTCTCTCTCTCTCTCTCTCTCTCTAACTTACTATAATCTTTTTTCTCTGTCTCTCTCTTTCTCTGTTTTTATCTCTCTCTCTCTCACACACACACACACTTCCTAGAATCTTTCTCTCTCCCTCTCCTCCCCCTCTCACACCTCTCTCTCTCTTTCTCTCTCTCGCATTTTTTAACCTCTTATAAACGTGATACAGTAGTTATTATTCTGAGGAAACGGAAACGCCGATCCGAGTTCAAATCCTAGACGATGCTGTTCCCGTTCAATTCACATTGATTTGGGAATTGTGTACATCCACCTCTTCTCCCTAAACTATGGGTAAATAGTAAGTCCGATTGAGCTCTTTAGAAAAGGTCATCGGTCGAGAAGGTATACATTATAATGCTTTCAAAACCTGAGTTTTAGGGTTCGTTTATTATAAATAATAGTAGATATATGCACTCTCAGAAGAGAACAGCTGAAACTTTCCATTACTCATGTCTTTCATTGCTAAATTTTTCGGATTTAAATTTATTTAGAGTCCGTTTATTATAAATAATAGCAAATACATGCATTCTCAGAATGAAACTTACTCATTTCCATTACTCATGTCTTTGATCGCTGAATTTTCCGGATTTAAATATTTAGTTAAAATAGAAAGTAAAGAACAAAATTACAGTTATTTCTTCTTGTTAACGGATTTCTTTTAAGATTTATTGAAGAGATTTTTGCTCATATTTATTAAGATAAAAACCAAACAATTAGAAATCAATAATACTAAGTACATATTTATTAAAATCAAATTTTTAATATCAATATGCAAATTAGCCTTCCCATTCACACTACAAAGCGCTGATATGTTGTATATATAAATACAATTGCATGTTATTAGTAAGTAAATATGACCAACAGTAATGATAATGTAAAACAATAATTGTGGTTTAAATAATAAAAATCATGGAGAATGTGATGTAAATAAAATAGGGAATTGTGACATGAGTAGTGATATAGTTTCGGTTACGGACAGATAAACACACAATCTCCGTGATAATTATAGTGTTTTAAGGTTCAAATCTGATAAATATTTAGAGTTTTAGTTTGTTTGTTTGTTGGTTGCTTGGATTTTACATGTCAACCCTTGTTGGGGTATTTTATGCTGAAGGTGTTTTATACATTCTTGATGCGTATTCTACCTTTTTAAACACGTTTTTCAAACTTGTGTTTTTTCTATTTAAACCGTAGATGGGACGCTAAAGGGAACAACCACTCCGGGTCAGAGTGGGCCTGGGAGTAAAGCGTTACTACATACTTCACAAAATTCAAAAAATGGAATTTCCCATTGGATGGAATTTAACGTCATATCCAGGATATCAAGAACCTCAGTCACCGCCTTCTAGCACATATATGATAAAAAGGGTTGGAAGTTTTCCATCAGAGCAAAAGCGTTGGGACAATTATATAGGTGTTAGGGCTTGATGTTACCAGCTAACTGATCGGTGGGGGCCTTTCCGACTACCAGTCTCGCCCAAATAAGAGCCAAAGTGGACTGTGGCATGTCATGGACTGCTCATCCACCAGGATTCCATCCTTAATCATCACGGATTGCCACCCATTGCTGTCAGGTGGCCCCGTTGGGTGGAGGTCTTAACCCTCGTCAGAGGGGTGGTCGGTGTATTCTAAAGCCCCGATCGACAGGGCTGTACTTTGTTTTTAATTAACAAGCCAAGACTTTCTTTTTGTTTTCTTTTTTATGAGTTCATATTTTATTTCATAATTATCCCAGATCAAGTCAAATGTGTAAAGATTTTTGGTATTTGGACGAGAGACACCATTTTCGTCGGATTTGTTCCAGTAACAGCCAAATCTAACTAGTCTTTCTACTTTCACACGGCTACGTATTCTGGCTATTTTACAATATTACATTTCTCTGAATGTTTGAGATGAGGCTTGATGATTAGTATTATCTGCGTTATTCGGACTATTGTCCTCATCTTCATTGTTATCTGTACAACGTTTTGGCCGATGTGCCATGAAGAAGACCGGAGGGCATATCGGCCGAAACGTTGTACAGATAACAATAAAAAGATGAGGACAATAGTCCGAATAACGCAGATAATACTACACTATTACATTTCAAAATTTTTTCACACATTCATCACACATCCACCCACCACGGACGTCACACACAGACTTCCTCATTCGTTATTTTACATTTACATAGATAAATAGATAGATAAACAGACGGAGATAGAATTACAGGCAGGGAGAGTTAGATGTATATATACAGCCGGAGATAAATAATGAAAATATGAACATAGATAGATAGACTGAGATAAATAGATAGATAGATAGATAGATAGATAGATAGATATAAAACAGACTGAGATAGATATATTGATATTACTAGATGGAAATAGATAGATATTAACAGACGGAAATAGATAAATAGATAGATAGGGAGAAGACCAACATAGATAGATAGATAGATAGATAGATAGATAAACAGGCTGCGATAGATTGATAGATAGATGAGCAGACTCAAATAGATAAAGAGATATAAGGATAGATAGATAGATAGATAGATGAACAGAGATAGATTTACATACAGAAATAGGTAGATGGATATATAAACAGTCTGATATAGATAAGTAGATAGTCAGAACTGGAGATATATATAGAGATACAAAATGAAAAGATGGATATAGATAGATAGACTAAGAGTGAGTAGACTGATATATATATATATATATATATATATATATATATATATATATATATATATATATATCCACCACATTCTGTCGGATTCATTCCAATCCTCTTTCCACACACACACACACACACACACACACACACACATATATATATATATATATATATATATATATATATATATATATATATATATATAGATAGATAGATAAACAAATCGAGATAGTTTGTCGTAAAAAGATTGACAAACAAAGGAATCCAATATTGCAATTCGATTGCAATTCGAGCAGTCCTATAAACTTTGTAATAATTTATAAACGTTTATAGTCATTTGACCAGTTCTATTCATGGGAAGCAATAAAAAGAAAAAAATGAAAGAAAGAAATATTGATATTTGAAATATGCCAAACAAATTTTCAATTACAGCTTGCTAAACTGTAAAATTATCAATCACATGCAATGAATAAAATGGAAAAAAAAAGAAAGAATTCACTAAGAAAGTGGATTCAGCTATCCTCCCACGACGCATGCGCAACTTAACGGCGGAAATTGCAGCTGCTGCGCATGTGCGAAAATGCTTTTTAGCTTTTGTTGTCTGTCTGTATCCGACAAAATCGACATCGTTCTAAAAGAAAAATAATCAAAAAGTAAAAAAGTAAAATAAAAAATATAAATAAGAATAAAACTTCATTTATTTTTTATTTTTAATTATTCACGGAATAATTAAATGTTTAGAGTTGATGTAAATGAACGGTATATTTAAAATGCTCAACGTCACTGATACACGTCTAGACTCGTAAATGGCTACTGGAATTCGTTATGTTAAGACAAGTAAGGCATAAGGCCATTTGAGCGTTAAAGATTTCAAAATAGAATGAATTGCACTGATCTTTAAACAAAAAGACCAACAATCCATTTTGACACTTATTTAGGCTAGACGGGCGGTCGGAGAGGTCCCTGCGATCAATCAGCTGATCACGTCAAGCACTAGCATATATGACTGTCCAAGCACTATTGCCCTCATGACAATCCTCTAACCCTTATGATAGACGTGCTACTAGGCGGTGGCTGTTGGTCTTAGTGTCTCTACTATGACGTTAAACTACATATAAGGGAGAAAGCTTTGAAGACTTCATCGCCATTACTCCCAGGTCCACTCTTCCCCGGAGAGGTGGTACCTGTTAAGATCCTGTCTATGGGTTGAATAGAAAAAATAAGTTTAAAAAATGTTATTTCTCTGAATGTTTGAGATGAGGCTTGAAGATTAGTATTATCTGCGTTATTCGGACTATTGTCCCCATCTTCATTGTTATTTATACAACGTTTCGGCCGATATGCCCTCCGGCCTTCTTCAGGTATTTCTTGTCGGACTCAGGAACTTTCTTGTCGTATTCGGGAGCCATCACGGAACTTTGAACCTAACCCTTTATTTATTCCACGGGTGTATCCTGTTCTCATTCCGCTAACCATAGCTGGGGTAGGAGTTGTGTTAATTAATTTTAATTATTTTTCTAACTGCTTTCACTCAGGATTGAACTTGGGTTCCAGAGATAACTGTCACTTAGAACTGTCTTAACCTAACTGCCTTATCCACTCGGCCATGTGTCCAATTGGACAATTGAGTGTGAATTTTGGGAACTTATAAACCTAATGTCTTCATTTGGCTAGAATATCTACCTATTTTACTTATGTATGATTTTTTACCTAGACTCATATTGTTTTTTTGTTTTTTTTTGTTGTTTTTTTCAATCTGATCTGGCCTTCTTAAAAAATGTGTTAAAATTTGAGTTTTAAAAAATCGAATGCCCATCAAATATGAATAGTATAAAACGTCTTCAGCATAAAATAACCCAACAAGGGTTGACATGCCATAAAATCCAACAAGAGAAACTAAACCAAAAAGACTAATCTTAAAAATCATCATTTGATTTTGTGTTACATAATGGATAGGGTAGCCTAAAAATTCGGGGTTATGGAAAATAAAATAATACATCAAGCCATTTGGATATCAAATTGTTTACAGTACCTACTGTTGTGTAAGTGATCACCCATCTAAGTACTGAACAATCTCATAAGTGCTTAACTTAGGTGATCTAGTATTTGTTATGGTAAGGTAAGTTCGATATAAAGGTATTTGAACGAAAGAGGTCTCTGTGTTGAATGATTTGCATCTCATATTTTTTTACGTATGAGAATTTGGGTTACATAATGAATGGGGTACCCTATTCATTTTGTAAGACCATCAGCCACCGCCTTCTGGCACATACATGATAAAAAGCGTTGGGGCTTTCCATAAGGGCATTAGGGTTGGAACAATCATATAGATGCTAGGGCTTCACGTGACCAGCCGATTGATCAGAGGTGGCCTCACTGACCACCAGTCTAACCTAAGCAGCAAAGTGGAGTGATACATGTTATGGACTGCTCAGTGACAGGGTTCTACCTTTATGCATCATGGGTCGCTCACCCACGGTTAACATGTGGCCCCATTGGGGGAGGGGTCTTACTCCTTTGCAGAGGTGCAGTCGATGTAATTTTTGTGAGATTCATCTGGAACCTTATGGTTACTTGAAGAAAAAAAATTAAGTAACTCAATAATAAGTTAAACGCTATAACCCCACCCCTGTGAATTAAATTATGAAATTAACTGGATAAGGCTTTAAAAACTCTAAGTGCTCAGTATCCAAGAGCTAAAATGTTTTCGGGTTTTCAGGGGTTTGGTTGATTGGATTTTACGGCACGTCAAACCTTGGGTTATTTCATGCCATGGACGTTTTTGTTTTATTCATTCTTGATGGGAATTATTTCTTAAAACTCATTGTTGATCAATTTAACCCATAGATTGTACTACCACTCCGGGGCAGAGTGATCCCGAGATTAATGGTGACGAAGGAGTACTCCGCATTCCCCAGAGCTCCAGAATCGCAACCTCACCACTGGATGCAGTTTAACATCATGTCCCGGACACCAACTATTTAAGATATCTCAGAATAGTGGTTAGTAGTAATGTAAAAAAAGAATTAATTCACTAAAGTCTGTCAGTTTTCTATGATTTAAAAAAATTGAAATAGATCACTAAGTACGTCTGAGCCTATCCTAGTGGTGACCCCCAACAACCATCTCCAAATTTTCTTTTTCCTAGCCTAATCAAGTTTAAAGATCCCAGTCTGTCCTACTATTTACCTATAACTGGATAGAAAATAGTTGAATTTCCCAAGGGTATTAGCGATACTGTGGCTTCGTTCAGGATTTGAACTCAGGTCGACGAGTCCATTTCTTACACCACCGCACTATGTTTAAAAAAGTATGCCACACATGACCCCCCGCACACACACACACCAAGCATATACTTCTAGTAGATCTAATTAGTATCTTAAAAACTGCAAAAATGAAACATCTGGGACCTTAAGAATTGGGATTAGCCTTATCTTTATCAACGGACAAGATAAGACCCATAGTTTATATTGATATATCTGATATCTGGGCATTTTGACTCCCATCTGCAAAAAAGAAAAAGGGGAGTCAGGCACGTGTAAGAGAATTGAGTAACTGGGATATTATCTTATCTATATAATCCTGTTTGTGTCTCTTCGTGAATTCCAACCTTATGTTAAATTTGGCTCTGATATCATAATTGAATACTTACTTCTATTAAATTTGACATTGGATAACAGTGTGTTCTTACTTCCTTTAGGTCGTTAAATAAATGTTATTAGGAAACATTGAAATATTTTAGCCGTGTGCGTCTCATAATATATATTAATCAACCCCCCCCCCTCCGCACGAGCAGGATATGACACAAGTTCAATTTCTCATGCGGTATTTAACAGGTTTGAATTCAGAGTTTTCCTTCTTCATGACTGATGTTGACCAACACTGATGCGTTTATGTGTAGGATTCCATAAGAGAACGTCGATTATGAGTTCGTTCTTACTTTTCAATCAATGGTCAGCATTTCTTGTTCGTCTCGTTGGATTATCTGTGCTATATATATATATATATATATATTTCTATTTTGGTAAATACAGCTTCAATCTCGATACTTTTATGACACACCTTGTATTCTGAAAAGAACTAACGTTTCATTCATTGTTCATTTCTATCTTGGTAAATACAGCTTCAATCTCGATACTTTTATGACACACCTTGTATTCAAAGAATTAACGTTCCATGCATTGTTCATTTTTATCTTGGTAAATACAGCCTCAATCTCGATACTTTTATGACACACCTTGTATTCAAAGAATTAACGTTCCATGCATTGTTCATTTTTATCTTGGTAAATACAGCCTCAATCTCGATACTTTTATGACACACCTTGTATTCAAAGAATTAACGTTCCATGCATTGTTCATTTTTATCTTGGTAAATACAGCCTCAATCTCGATACTTTTATGACACACCTTGTATTCAAAGAATTAACGTTCCATGCATTGTTCATTTTTATCTTGGTAAATACAGCCTCAATCTCGATACTTTTATGACACACCTTGTATTCAAAGAATTAACGTTCCATGCATTGTTCATTTTTATCTTGGTAAATACAGCCTCAATCTCGATACTTTTATGACACACCTTGTATTCAAAGAATTAACGTTCCATGCATTGTTCATTTTTATCTTGGTAAATACAGCCTCAATCTCGATACTTTTATGACACACCTTGTATTCAAAGAATTAACGTTCCATGCATTGTTCATTTCTATCTTGGTAAATACAGCCTCAATCTCGATACTTTTATGACACACCTTGTATTCAAAGAATTAACGTTCCATTCATTATTCATTTCTCTCTGGTAAATACAGCTTCAATCTCGATACTTTTATGACACACCTTGTATTCAAAGAATTAACGTTCCATGCATTGTTCATTTTTATCTTGGTAAATACAGCTTCAATCTCGATACTTTTATGACACACCTTGTATTCAAAGAATTAACGTTCCATTCATTATTCATTTCTCTCTTGGTAAATACAGCTTCAATCTCGATACTTTTATGACACACCTTGTATTCAAAGAATTAACGTTCCATTCATTATTCATTTCTATCTTGGTAAATACAGCTTCAATCTCGATACTTTTTGACACACCTTGTACATTACTGATGCAGACTACGCCTAGAATTCCAACCAGAATCGTAACACATCTTAGTTGGATGTTTTGTGTGATGGGAGGTAAGTGGCCGTACAAAATGTCTCATTTTTGATCACCTCTTGTATATTGAGAGACTACATCACTTACTGTCATTGATTATTTGATAAACCGCTGATAACCGAATAATGAAGGAAGTGTCGTGCCGGCGGGTCAATATTGATCGATAATGGACATAAATTACGGTAGACATCATTAATTCATTAGAGACGTTTCAAGCCGTGAACTCCATTCCACTGAAAATATCAATTTTAGATTCTAAATATCTAAAGAGTTGACTACCTACTCGTACCCAAAGGTACCAATATGTATATTACTGATGTACGTAGGTGGAAACGATGAAAAATTATGGTATAGCAAGAACTTTTATTCACAGTGATTTATAGATAGAAATAGGAATCCATTCACAGCTATATATATATATATATATATATATATATATATATATATATATATATATATATATATATCCTAATGGTACACAGGTTATTACTGTGTACCATTATGATAATACATTTGCTCTACTCACGTATTGAGCACTTTATATTTGTTATATCGCTGTCTTATCATTGTGAAACTTGCATCAACTAAACATTGTGATCAATTTCACCGGTAAGTCACCTTTTTCATATAAATCATAAATATATATATATATGATAAAAATCCAAATACTCTTCTCTAATGATGACCTTTAGTTAACATGCTTAATTTTGTGTTTTTCTATTATTAATTATTTTATTTCCTTTTACATATTAAATAATTTTAAATAAAATACAGTATGTATGAGTAAATTCTGCTCGAAACATGTGTCGGCATATAATGAATGTAATCTATACCAAAATATATACTTTTTCTCCCATTTATATTTTTGACTCATACACTCACACACTCACACACACAGAGAGAGATAGAGACACGCATAAGTCTAGCCACACTGATTCGACATAAACGTCAAAACAGGGTCTCTGTAGATGACTGTTATATGCTACCGGAACCTGGTAGAGCTCTCTAGAGGCGACTTTAACTAACGTTCACCGGTTTAGTGGTTGTTTACAGACTCGAGTTATCTAGGTGATCGTAACATACATCAACATGTATTCATCAGTTAAAATGTTCGCCTCTCACTGACAGCAACGGACGGCCGTATGGAAAGTGTCGGACTGTTAAAAAGTCAGTCAGGTTTCGCTCTCGACTAGAAGTAGCTATTAAGTCTAGCCACACTGATGAGACGTAAACGTCAAAACACGGTGTCTGTGGATGACTATATATATATATATATATATATATATATATATATATATATATAGTATGGTTTAAATAAGAGAGAAGAATTGTGGATTTTGTCAGGTGGTAAATGACACTACAGAAATTTATTACTATGTCTACACTTTGATATCAAATCCTTCTTTTGTTTTTCGGCCGCATAAATTTTACTCAATATGTATTTCCGGTGGGTATCTTGCAAAACTTATCCACTTACCCACAGCCAGTGCAGGAAAAGGTTGTTTTTTGGGGGGGGGGGGCAATCAACCGTTCATTTTGTTCTGACGTTTGTTCTCACGCAGACATTTCGATTTTTCGTTATCTTTGCGTGACCCGGACGTGTTTTTCGGTAATTCTGTCCGCGTGGGTGGGGGACTACGTTATCAGACCATGTCAATGTTAGGCTCTTTTGTTAAAGTCGTCCAGCGGAATAAACCAGCTGGGTCTTTTGGGACAACTTGTAAAGCAACAGCTTTTTCCTGAAAGTAAAAAAAAAAATCGGACATTTTATATACAAGACTGCATTTCTCTCTCCTCTCTCCTCTCTCCTCTCTCTCTCTCTCTCTCTCTCTCTCTCTCTCTCTCTCTATATATATATATATATATATATATATATATATGTGGTATGTGTCTCTGTGTATGTGTGTGTGTGTGTGTTTATATATGAATAGAAATACCTTGGATTTTAGAAATTGGAGAAAGTCACGCTGACAGCACATATTTCCCCTGACTCTATTATCGCCACACGCACACGTTCCTATGTATCATCCATCACGACATTCAGCATCCGCATAGAGCTGATCAATCTAAACATTTGCTGATCGCCCAATCTGATATGTCAATGCGTAGGAGTCTACAGGAGAACATCACTTATTAGTTCGTCCTTACTTCTCTAGCAGTGTCTAGTATGTTTTGTTTGTCTTGTGTGAGCCTATATTGACATCGCTTTCTGTAGTGGTATATTACTATCTGGGTGTCGCCGGTCTTCTTCAGGTGTTTCCTGTATATCCGAGCATAACAATGACCCAACCCTGGAAATCATTTGGAATAGTTTGTCTGTTGCTCATTTGAGGATGACCAGAGGATACAGCGGACGAAACGTTATGATTTCACATCCCATAATAAAGATGAGTACAACAGTCCAAAAAATTAAAATTATACACATCAAATCTCATGTGAAAAAATTCTGACAAATAACAACGATTATATTGACCAAAACTTTAAAACGTCGATTAAAAAAAAAACACTGATTGTTTCTTGCCAAGATCGCACATGAGTGAAATTGTCAGTAACCAGGTGTTGACTCCATGTCCAGGCGAACTTGACGTAAGTAAAAAATATTTATATATTTTAAGTAGAAAGGGACTGCATAGACCTCAGTCCACAATCTGACAGTTGGTCCAGGGGCAGGGGAAATCCGAGAAGAGTGGACTATCGAGCTGCTGCAGGGTGCTGTCTCAGATAGTATTTCGTCACTTCACGAGTGGCAGGCCTCACCGAAAGCCCCAGCGCTTGCACCCAAGCGGCAGGTTGTGTCGAGAATTTATGTGAGTAGTGACTACCCCAATCCTACTCCTATCGATCTCTGTGGATGGCTGTTGGTTCCCCTGGAGCTCATCCGCCCTTTGACAGCACTTGTTTTTAGTAATGCTGGCTGTCCACACACTCACCTCACCAGACAAGCCGAGGCATGCCTGACGAGGGTGCAAGTTTAGTCACCAGCAGCCTGACCATGGAAAAGGTAGTACTCGTTTAGATGGTACTAGTAGCAGGTAAGAAAGAGGACCAGACCTCACACAATGTATAAAAATGTATGTGTGCGTATGCGAGTGTATAGTTAGCTGTTGGATTTTATTTTTGTATATATATATATATATATTTACCAACCCCTCCGCACGATCAGGATGTGACACAAGGTCAATTTCTTAAGCGGAGTTCAACAGGTTTGAATTCAGAGTTTTCCTTCTCCTAGACCGGTTGCCTAACCAAGGTTAAAGAGCACGGTCTGCCCTACTATTTACCCATAGATGGAGGGAGAGTAGGATTCATACTTTTCCCAAGGGTATAAGCGCTAAGTGAAAATGCAGTTTTTGTATATATAAGCCATGCTGCAATACATCACTTAAATTTATAGACTAAGCGAAGTCACGTGGTTTAAACCTCAGGCAATTAACAGCCCAAATACGTGGTTGGTTAAGTATTTGTTCGCTGATATTGGCAGACGTTCATTTGTAATCATTGACGAAGGGACTTGCAACACTGAGGAGCACCAAGGAACAACCAAAGGATCATACCCATTATTAAGGGACACTAAGGAACAAGCAAAGGATTCTTCACTAAGGATCGCGCTCTGCCTAACACAAAAGAATCTCCGCTGGACAGCGCTTTTGCTTGAAGCCTAAAGATGGCCACTAAAATGGAAGCATACTAACTTGTTCTCACGGCAGAAATTATCGTTAGAGAAATTGATGGGACAAGTTGTCAAAATGTTTGGCATATCGTTAGGGTTTCATTGTGATTTATTTTCAAAGTAATTTCTTTGATTGTGGGTGGCCACAACGTTCGAGTTATCTGATTCACATCCACATATTAACGATATCAATTATTAAAAATTGTTCACATTATATATATATATCTCCGCCTCTCTTTCTCCCTCTTTCTTTCTTTCTCTCTCTCTCTCTCTCTCTCTCTCTCTCTCTATATATATATATATATATATATATATATATATATATACTAGCAAATATATGCACCCTCCGTTTTAATATAATAAAATATCATATTAAATTAGAAAGGCTAATGAAACTGAATAAGTATGCAGATAAAAAGATTTGGAACAGAGGGGGTATGATTGAAAAATAGAACAACTTCGAAACTAACTCTTCCATCATTTACCATTACTCCCGTCTATCATTGGTAAATTTTCCTAATTTAACTCTTTAGATAAAATAGTAAGTAAGGAATACATTTACAGTTATTTCTTCTTGTTAATGGACTTCTTTTAAGATTTATCCCAAGATTTTTGCTCATATTAAATAAGATGAAACCAAACAATTAGAAATCCATAATACTAACCATATATTTATTAAAATCAAATTTTTAAGATTAGCCTTCCCATTCACACTGTAAACCACTATTTTGTTGTATATATAAATACAATTGCATGTTAATAGTTTGTAGATATGGTCAACAGTCTTAATGATGTAAAATAATTTTATTAATAATTGAAGTTTAAATTAAAAATAAAATCATGGAGAATGTGGTATAAATAACAAAAGGAATTGTGACTTGATTAGTAATATAGTTTCGGTTACAGACAGACAAACCCACAATCTCCATTATAATAAGATATAATAGGTGTGCCAGAAAAGTATCGAGATATTTTGTACTTTTTGACACACCTTGTATTCTGATAAATCTAGCGTTCTATTCATTCATCATTTCTATCTTGGTAATTACAGCTTTAAACTTAGTACTTTTTTGACACACGTTGTATTCTGAAAACAATTAATTAATTGAAGGTTATTTTTTTGGAATACAAGGTGTGTTAAAAAGTGCAAAAAATCTAAATACTTTTTAATGCACCTTCTACATATCATTTTCTTATTTAAGGTAGCGTGGACATGGATTCAACACCTGGTTACTGACAGTTTATCACCTATGTGATCTTCAGACCAAGTTATAATCTAAAGATCGCATAGGCGAGAAACCGTCCGTAACAAGATGTTGACCCCATGTCCATGGTAACTTAAATCAAATAAAAAACGCTCTATCAATGATATTGAACACTATCTTAGAAATATAGCACCCCTATATATATATATATATATATATATATATATATATATATATATATATTTGTGTGTGTGTGTGTGTGTGTGTGTGTGTGCTTGTTGTGTGTGTGGGAGAGAGAGCATGTATATGTGTGTGTATACATTCAATGCTATTTAAAATTTTCAATTCCATTAGATTTTATTTTGAAAGATGGATTCTGTTGTTATAAATAAAGGTGGTCTTGAGTACACCATCTTCCTAATAGTATTATCATCCTGTCAATAATCTGTCTCGTACTTGAATCGCTAAATCTCTCCGGTACAAACACAAAAAATATTGAATTTTTTTTTTTTAAGCCCGGTTTCGAAAAGCGAATGTTTTAAGTACGCCTACCTTGTGTTCCCCATTATGTTTGGTTTGGTAGGCCATCGAACTCAGAAGAATATTGAGACGGATTGGAGCAAGATAAAAAAGGGAGATAATTCCTTAGACAAAAAGGATAAGAAAAAATAAAACCAAAAAATGGAAGCAACTCAAGAGTTTTAAAACAACAGAGAATGTCTGCAAAACGTATTAAAATTCGGGAAAAAATTATTTGAAATAAAGAATTTTGTTATGTCTGGCGTGCCACAGTATATATATATAATATATATATATATATATATATATATATTATATATATATATATGTATATATATAAGGAAGCTGGAGTCAAATTAAGAGTAACAAGCACGCACACATAGACACAAATCATTATTATTATTATTATTATTATTATTATTATTATTATGAATACTACTATAAAATAATAATAATAATAATAATAATAATAATAATAATAATAATAATAGAATAAAATTATTGTCTATGTGAATATCCAAAATGAATAAGAACATACTTTTGAAAAATATCCTCAGTGTTCTTAGTTGGCATAGACGATGTAAAATCTACAAGTATGACTTTATCCTTAGATTAGGGGTCGGCAAATGAATACTTTTTTCCTAAAAATTAAATAAGACAGGAATTTTCTATGAGCATTTTTGCTGTTGATTATGATTCTGTTGAGATCATTGACCTAGGATCTCATTTTAGGTTGGTTCCGTGAGGATTTTCAAAATGTCGTCTGGAAATCCTTGTTTTTGTTAAAGGATAGGACAATATATGGCTTAATAATGGTGTAATATGTCTAATTATAGGTTTTCTTAGTCACAGAATATGAAAATACATTAATTTTATTAATTTAACCAGATCTAATTTCTTTATCATATAAAAAAAATGAAAATTATAAAAAGATTACAAAAATGAAAATTATAAAAGATACATAAATGCCCTGAGATATCTTTAATTACACATGAAGTTCGCAATAATTAACTTCCACACATAAGAATTGTCCATACAAGTTAGTCACTTGACACGCAGATTTGTCCTCATTTGGTTATCAAATATAGCAAACTGGGATTCACTGTAACTACAAAAATTGTTAATTTTCATTGGAAAAATATCCGTTTTCAGTCGCCATTTTGAAAATCGCCACGGAACCAACCTAAAATGACGTCATATCCAAAATAAATCACCGAATTCGTAACCAACAGCTAAAATTGCCATAGAAAACACTCGTCCCAAAAATTCAAACTCAATTTGCCCACCCTATATATATATATATAAAGTTAAAAGAAAGGAAATGAATCCGACGGTATGAGTATAGATAAAAGAAAACACCATATCAGCTATGAATATGCTATAAAATGTTTTCACTTTAACAGCATTTAGTGGTGTTTTCATATCCTTTTATCTATACTCATATATATATATATATATATATATATATATATATATATATATAAAAGCAATTGGTAATTTGCTTGAAGCATTGTTAAGATATATTAATATTTTGAAGGCCAGTTCAATGCGTAGGAAAAATAAAAAAGACAAAAATAATATCTTTTTGTTTTTATTTTTTCATACGCATTGTACTGGCCTTCAAAATATTAATATATTATATATATATATATATATATATATATATATATATATATATATATATATATATATTAAGTTGTAAGGGTCTACGTGTGTGCTTTAATTGTATGTTATACAAATAAAGATTTAAACATCCAATTTTCTTTCAGTTAAACGATTAACTCGCTTAGTTATCCTCCTTAGTAAATAATCTACTAAATATTTTAACACATAAACCACCTTCCAATAAAAAGAAAACATTAACTACAAGAAAATGACACCTGCCTTAAACTGCAATATAACAATTACTATGAATATGCCGATTTCAATATCACTTACAATACCAATTCTAACACGACTGGTAAGTCATTTATATTTTTAAAACACTAGTTTATTTTGAACACCAACACTCACAACGCAGTGAAGGGGTTCTAGACACTCCGTAGTTCTCCAGAACCACAACCTCATCATCGCATGCGCTTTAGTGTCATACCCACGACAGCCATTTTGAGTAGGGGTTTATTCCTCAAGAGGGGATACATTCAGCGTATTATAAACCCCACCAACAGGGCATGGCGACATAGTGTTTCGAAATCCCCTGCAAATATAAACATCCCTGTTTACTGTTACATCTGTCAATCAGTTTACATCAATTTCTTTCTATTATAAAATAACTGTTTATGAATAATAGCTAAAATAGTTTTATCTAAGATACGGTTTTCCGATTTCAGTGTATTCTAAGCTCTGTTGACGGTATTTGAGGCGTAGTGTTTTGAAATCCTTTGCAAATATAAACATTCCAGTGTACTGTCTCACCTGTCAATCAGCTGACCCCAAAATACGTTTTTTTCTGTGATAAACTACGTAGCTAGGAGTAAAGGTAATGAAGGGGTTCTAGAAAATCACTTTTACTCCAGAACAAGAAGCTCAACATACCCAGGACACCCATTTTTGGTAGGGGTTTAAACTTCTTCAATGGATACATTCAGAGTATTCTAAACCCCGCTGACAAGACATAGTGTTTCGAAATACCTTGCAAATATAAGCATCTCTGTTTACTGTTTCATCTGACAATCAGTTTACATCAATTTTTTTTTCTGTTGCAAATATAAACATATATATAAATATGAATATATCCCTGTTTACAGTTTCATCTGTCAATCAGGTGACATCATTTTCTTCTGTTATAAACTACCTGTTTTCAAATAATAGCTAAAATGCTTTATCTAAAAGATAGTTTTCAGAATTTTATTTAAAAATTTTTTTAGCCGTTTTTCTTTAGACATTGTGAGGAAAATTGAATCTTAGCTTTTAAGTCGGTAGTCGATGTTAGCAAGCCCTCACGGCCTCAAGCGCTCTTTTCACATCCAAGTTATCAACTAAACGCATCGATTCTCGTTTAATCTCCACACGGAGAAAATTTGCGGCAATTTTTCTTCAACACCCCCCCTTTTTTTTCTTTTTCTTTTTTTTTTTTTTAACAATAGCCCGGCCCTACCTTACCACCCAACCAGCAACCACTGACCCAGTTATCATCAGCAACATTATCCGCTGAAAAAGAGAGAAATGCATTTAAAAAGTCCTCTTTTTCAACGTTTGCATTTTTATTCTTTGCCACATTTTTATATTATTATTATTATTATTATTATTATTATTATTATTATTATTATTATTATTATTAGTTAGTAGTAGTAGTAGTAGTAGTATTCTCTCAATTGTCTATGGACTCTTCTCCAGCTTTCTTCTTCTTCTTCTTCTTCTTCTTCTTCTTCTTCTTCTTCTTATTATTATTATTATTATTATTATTATTATTATTATTATTTCATTGTCTATATCCTCTTTTTCAGGTTTCTTTTCTTCTTCTTTCTTCTTCTTCTTCTTCTTCTTCTTCTTCTTCTTCTTCTTCTTTCTTCTTCTTCTTCTTCTTATTATTATTATTATTATTATTATTATTATTATTATATTATTATTATTATTATTATTTCAATTGTCTATATCCTCTTTTTCAGCTTTCTTATTCTTCTTATTCTTCTTCTTCTTCTTCTTCTTCTTCTTCTTTCTTCTTATTATTATTATTATTATTATTATTATTATTATTATATTATTATTATTATTATTATTATTATTATTTACAGTAGTACGGAGATCAATATTTTATTTCTGTATTGTTACAGCACTAAACTGTGGTGTTCTGAACAAAGAAAATTGGTCGAACATTTTCCTAGCGAATCGCGTCTTTATCTATATTTTATTTCTTGCCGCGGTTTTTTTTTTTTATCTTTGTTGCAAATTCATCCAAATTACCTCCCTTGATATAGAGACACTCCCTTTGCAAATTTCTATACTTTACACTCGAATTATAAACAATTCTTTTCATTCGGATTTTATCTTATATTTTGTTAAAGATTTTTTTTTCTTTTCCTTTTTCGTCATTTTGATGGAGTTTTTGCTTTTCGAATAAGAAGAGGCTGTAAAAATATTTTTTCTCATTTTTATTCATAGTTTTGATTTTTATTTAATATTTTAACTTCGTTTCATCTTATAATCCTGCAAAGTAATTCTTTCATGTGGATAAAGGGAAGAAATAAAAAGTATGAAAAATACGTTTATACACACATACACGCACAACATACATGCACATATATAAACACACACACACACACACACACACACATATATATATATATATATATATATATATATATATATATATATATATACTAATACACACATAGAGATATATAGAAACACAATAAAATACATATAATAAACATACAAATATACATATAGCTACACATGCACACACACACACATATATATATAAATATATATATATATATATATATATATATATATATATATATATCTGTATACACAGATATAAGAACACATATATGCATATATGGACACATATTGACATATATATACACATACCTGCATATAAACTTACATTTATATATGCACATATATACGTACTTATATATATATATATATATATATATATATATATATATATACGAAGACATTATCATATACGTATACATATATACGCACACATGTATATGCACACGTATATACCTATATATAAACACCTATATATATATATATATATATATATATATATATATATATATATATATATATATATATATATATATATATATAAATACACACACGTGTATATATAGATATAAACACATACACATATATATATACATATATATATATACACATATATATATATGCACACGCAAGTACACACTCACATATATATATATATACATATCTGAATATATATATACTGACATATATATATATATATATATATATATATATGTGTGTGTGTGTGTGTGTATGGAGAAAGTAGCCAAACACGGGGTGTTATACGGGATGGAAGTTTATTACTGGTTGTTTTGTCGGCATTATGAAGTTTCGATCTTCAGACCTTCTTCAGGACACAAGTTAAGTTCTTGTATTGAACTATTCAGTTCTCTTACTAATGATAGTTTGCGGTCTTGATTGGGACCAAGGTGGTGATCAACTGCTGATGATATGGTGTGAATATTTTGGGAAGATAGTAGTGGTTTCATGTAGCTTTTGCGGTCGGGATGGTGCGTATTGTGTCACGCAGTGGATTTGGGGTGAAATTCGGGAGTGAAAGAGGGAGATCTTCAATGGTGGTGCGTAGTAGACGTTGGGTCTTGTGGTGTGAGGATAGGAGTGTGGGTCGTCTACGAAGTAGGGAATGATAGTGTGGGTGTAGAATCATGGAGTAGTTGAAAGGTGGATTTTATATGTTTATTTATTTATTTTTTATTCATTTCTGTTGTGTTATTGTTGATGTGGCTGTTCGTCGTCCTTTAGATATTAATGACTGCTTTTCCTAGATGTGAAGAAATGTTAAAGAAGCCGGATCTACAGTTGACATTACGTTATTTATAGCGCTTACATCAAAGATGTTCCTTAATCTTTTGTTGTGAATGTATGCTAGCATAAAGGCACTCTTGAAGTTGATGTTGTGCTGTGTTTCTGATATGTGTTGGAATAAACAATTGTTGTGTTTGCCTAATCTAATGTTTTATGTTCATAAATACATCTTTTCAGGTTTCTGGAGGTTTCACCTATGTATTTTTTATGCCAGCCCATACATGGAATCATGTATATGCCTGCTTCCGATTTTACATGATGTCGAGAGTTTTTGTTGATTATGTTGTGGATTTTTTTCGAGGCTAGGGTGACTGCTTTGAATCCTAGGTTGTATATTTTTGTTTATCCCAAAACAACCACCCACACAACCCCCCACAAATACAACTCCTCTAATAGATACATTATTCTACCTAACAAACATGCCTACAGCATCATAAACAGAAGAATAAGAATAAGAATAAGAAGAAAAAGAAGAAGAAGAAGAAGAAGAAGAAGAAGAAGAAGAAGAAGAAGAAGAAGAAGAAGAAGAAGGAGTTATTATCTAGGCGTGATAGATTATTTTGGCATTATAAGGCGTGCTGTAGTCCATCATTTAAACTTATACTCTGGCCCCGGTCACGTGGTTTAAACCCCAGCCAATCAACAGCCCAAATACGTGGTTAGTTAACTATTTCATCGCTGATATTGACAGCCGTTCATTTGCATATTATTCGACACTGACGAGCAGATCTGCAACGGGGAACTTTGCTGAACGCAGGTATAATACCCAACAATAAGGAGCACCAAGGAACAACCAAAGGTTTCTTCACTAAGGATCGCGCACTGCTTAATACAAGGGATCTCCGCTGAAGAGTGCTCTTGCTTGAAGTCTAAGGATGGTCACTAAAATCGTAACAAGTCGAATCATTGAGTGGAAGTGATAGAAAACAAAAAGATAGACAAATAATTAGACCTTGTCAGAGACTTAAAAAAAATAAACTGTGGATTATGAGGTTGAATGTGGTACCAATTGTAGTCGGTGTCCATCAAACAGTTCACAATGGCTTGGAAAAGAGACTGGATGAATTGGAAATCAGAGGAAGGATAGAGACCATCCAATCAACAAATCGGCTTGAATACTTAAAAGAAGAGTCCTGAAGATCTGAGGTGACTTTTTTGTGAAAAACTCACAAGGAGGGAAATAATAAAGGGAGAAGGTGGTACTCATAGGTAAATAGACCAAAGAACAAGTTTGGTTAGTTCGCTGGTTGGATTCTACGGCATGTCAACGTTTGTTGGGTTATTTTATGCCAAAGATCTTATTCAGTCAATAGGTATTCAATTTCTTTAATTAACTAAAATTTGTAAACAATTTTTAAAGTCGTTTTTTTCTATTTAACCCATATATGGGACCCTAACAGGTACTACCACACCGGGTTGAGGTGGATCTGGGAGTAATGGTGATGAAGGGCTATTCCCCATTCCCCAGGACTCCAAACCTAGATCTACACCATTTGATGCAGTTTTGCGCAAAGAACAAAGAAATTGATGACGATGCACAAAGCGTTACTTCTAAAATATATCAAAGACTACATGTGTCGTGAAAAGAAGGAAGCCGAGGGGGTTTGCCATCACAGAGAATTCGAGGTATACACTAAAAGGAACAAAGAAGATCTAATTACAGCAACTAGTTGGTTGATAGGCTGGTTGGCAGGGTGGTTGGTTTGGTTTTACGGCATGTCAAGCCTTATTGGGTTATTTCATGACGAAACGTTTTATTTTATTCTTTATTGATGGGTATTCAACATTTTTTAAACATATTATTTTAAAACTATTTTTTCTATTAAACCCATAGACGGGACATTAACAGGTTCTACCACTCCGGGTCAGGGTGTACATTGGAGTAATGGCGATAAAGGGGTATTCCACATTTCACAGAGTCCCGGAATTGGAACTTCACTTTAACGTCATATCCAGGATTCTAAGACTTTCAGCCACCGCCTTCTAGCACATATATGATTTTTTTTAAAGTTGGGGGTTGCCATAGAGGGCAACAGGGTTTAGACAATCCTATAGGTGTTAGGGCTCGACGTTCCCTGCCGAATGATCGGCTGGGGCCCCTCCGATAGCTCATCTAGCCTAAGTAAGGGCCAAAGCGGAGTGTTGCATGTCATGGACTGCTCAGCCACCAGGGTTCCATCGTTAAGCATCATGGGTCGTCACCCATGGTCAATGGATGGCCTCGTTGAGGGATTTTACCGCTCTGTAGGGGTGCAGTCGGATAAAAATACAGAAAGAAGGATAAATAATAAGAGAAAATAAGAAATGAAAGACGACAAAAGGAAATTAGGGAAAAGGCAGGAAGGAATGAAGGAAGGAAAGAAGGAAGGAATATATCACAGAAAATAATGAATTAAATAAAAAAGGAAAAAGTGAAAAGGGGAAAAGAAGTAGTATTATTTGGATTATTCGGACTATTGTCCTCCTCTTTATTGTTATCTGTACAACGTTTCGGTCGATGTGCCCTCCGGCCTTCTTCAGGTATTTCTTGTCGGACTCGGGAACCTTCTCGAACGCAGGAACCTTTTTGTCAGACTCGGGGACCTTTTCGAACTCGGGAACCTTATTTTCGATCTTAGGAACCTTCTTGTCGTAATCGGGAGCCATCAGGAGTTCGAGAAGCTCCCTGGTCTGACAAGAAATAGCTGAAGAGGCCGGAGGGAATATCAACTGAAACGTTCTAAAGATAATGAAGATGAGGACAATAGTCCGAATAATCCAAATAATACTAATTATTAAGCCTCATCTCAAAATTCAGAGAAATATCAAAAGAAGGAGGTTTAAAAATAATGACAATGTGGAAAGAGAAAGAAAGAACGAAAGAAAGAAAGGACGAAAAAAATTTTTTTAAAAAGAAACAAACAAACAATCTCTAAGGTAATAGGATTTCCCCCACTTGTGTATCAAAACTCTAATTTAGGAGTTGTTATTAGGAAGGGCGTGGCATTACATAACCATAGGCAATGGGAAACTATAAAAAAGAAAGTAATGAATGAAGTATAAAAGTAAAATATTAAATAAGAGGGTAAAAGAATGAAAACAGAGAAAAAAGGACAATGAGAATAGGAAAAGAGAAGAAAGAAGAAAATCAAAGAAAGATATAAAGAAGAAAAAAAAACCTCCCCCCCCAAAAAAAAAAAAAAAATAAAATAAATGGTGACCGAGAAGTAGAAATATTCTTTAAAAAACACAGGAAGGAAAAGCGACAGAAGAAAAGTATGAAAAAAGATAGGAAGGAAGGAAAGATGAAAGGAAAGAAAGAAGGGGGAAAAGAAATGAATAATATTCAAACATAGAAATATATAAAGAAGGAAAGAACCCCAACCCCCACAAAAACCAAAATGCGTGAACAAGAAGGGGAGATAGCAAAAGAGAAACAAAAGCGAAAGAAGGAAAGGGAAAGAAAGGAAGGAAGAAGAAAGAAAGGAAGGAAGGAAGGAAAAAGAAAAGAAAGAAGGCAGAAAGTTAGAAAAAGAAAAGAAGGAAGAAACGAAATATTATTCGAGCATTGAAAGATATAAAGAAGGAAGACATCCCCCCCCCCACTAAAAAGAAGAAGGAAAATCGCCTGACCCATCCACCTCCCAAAACCAGAAAGCATGGACAAGAAGAAAGAAATATTAATAGGAAAACAAAAAAAAAACGAAATAAAAGAAAAAGAAAAAAAAGAAAGAAAGAAAGAAAGAAGAAGGAAAGAAGAAAGAAAGAAAGAAAGAAAGAAGAAAGGAAAGAAAAAAAGAAAGAAGAAAGAAGAAGAAAGGAATGATGAAAGAAAGAAAGAAAAGAAAGAAAGGAAAAAGGAATGATGAAAGAAAGAAAGAAAGAAAGAAAGGAATGATGAAAAGAAAGAAAGAAAGAAAGAAAGAAAGGAATGATGAAAGAAAGAAAGAAAGAAAGGAAGAAGAAAGGAAGAAAGAAAGAAAGAAAGAAAGGAAAGAAAAGAAAGAAAGAAAGGAAAGAAGGATGATGAAAGAAAGGAAAGAAAGAAAGAAAGGAATTGATGGAAAGAAAAGAAAAGAAAGGAAGAAAGGAAGGAAGAAAGAAGAAGAGAAGAGAAAAGAAAGGAAGAAGGAAGAAAGGAATGATGAAAGAGAAAGAAAAAGGGATGAAAAGGAAGAAAGAAAAGAAAAGAAAGAAAGAAAGGAATGATAAAAGAAAGAAAGAAGGAGAAAGGAAGAAAGAAAGAAAGAAAGAAAGGAATGAATGAAAGAAAGAAAGGAAAGGAAGAAAGGAATGATGAAAGAAAGAAAAGAAAGAAAGAAAAAATGATGAATGAAAAGAAAGAAAGAAAGAAAGAAGAAAGGAAAGGAAAGAAAGAAAGAAAGAAAGAAAGAAAGAAAAAACAGAAAAGAAAAAAGAAAAAGATGGAAGGAAGGTAGAAAGAAAGGAAAAAAGGAAGAAAGAAAGAAAGAAAGGAAGGAAGGGAAGAAGGGAGAAAGAAAGAAAAGAAAATATGGAAGGAAGGAAGGAAGAAAGAAAGGAAGGAAAAAAGAAGAAATGAAGGAAAGAAAGAAAGAAAAAAGAAAAGATAGAAGAAAGAAGAAAGTAAGAAGAAAAGAAAAGAAGGAAGGAAGAAAGAAAGGAAAAAAAGGAAGGAAGAAAGAAAGAAAGAAAGAAAGAAAGAAAACAGAAAAGAAAAAAGAAAGATGGAAGGAAGGTAGAAAGAAAGAAGGAAGAAAGAAGAAGAAAGAAAAGAAACAGAAAGAAAAAAGAAAAGATGGAAGGAAGGTAGAAAGAAAGAAAGGAAAAAGAAAAAAGAAAAGATAGAAGAAAGAAAGAAAGTAAGAAAGAAAAGAAGGAAGGAAGAAAGAAAGGAAAAAAGGAAGAAAGAAAGAAAGAAAGAAAGGAAAATATGGAAGGGAAGAAGGAAGAAAGAAAGGAAGGAAAAAAGAAGAAATGAAGGAAAGAAAGAAAGGAAGAAAAAAAAGATAGAATGAGAAGAGGAACCGAATAATATTTAAGCAAGACCTAACTAATCGATAATAATTCTATAGTTATTGATTAGTCTTTGATTTGTCCATTAAGTTGATGAAAAGAGAATATATTATCAAAATGACATTCGTCTTTAGATAAATCGACATAGCTTTTAACAAAAGACAACAAGATTTGGCATTTCGTGACGACGACGGCACAACCAGTTTTATTTATTTATTCTGTTAATGTTGAAGCCGAGTCCTCGTCGAAATGAGGACATGACAAGAAAAGGCATTTCGACTAAAAACAAAAGTGCACGAATCTATAGACTCATTAAATACAATAAATGTGGGCATCCCATGGCGACAATTACGCAAGATAAGTACATCGTATCATTTCTTTAAAAAAGCATCATCATCATCAGCAACAGAAACAGTATCATCATTATCAGCATCATCATTAGCAGCAGCAGCAGCGGAAGCAGCAAGAATTAGATAGCATGGATTCCCCATCCGCTCTTTCTTTCTTCGTTTCTCTCTCTCTCTCTCTCTTTCTCCCTCTCTCTCTCCCCCCCTCTCTCTCTCTCTCGCCATCCGTCTCTATAGGCCATCGCACATAACTAATACACCCTGTCATTACTTAAAAAGATCTCCTCCCCCACCTTCTATTCCTCCTCTTCATCATCATCATCATCAAGAAGGAATAATAACAGATTATCTCTTTCTCATCCTTCTCTCTCTCTCTCTCTCTCTCTCTCTCTCTCTTCTCTCTCTCTCTCTCTGCAACTATCGGCCATCGCACATAAATAAATAGACCCTATCTTTTCTTAAAAAATAACGATGATCATCAAGAAGTAATGATGACATATACTCTCTCTCCCCCTCTCTCTCTCCCTCTCTCTATCTCTCTCTTTCCTCTCTCTCACTCTCTCTTTCGCTATCCGTCTCTATCAGCCATGACCTATAAATAAGTACACCCTATCATTTCTTTAAAAGACCATCATCATCATCATCATCATCATAAAGTATTGAAAGCATGGATATCCCCCACTCTCTCTCTCTTCTCTCTCTCTCTCTCTCTCTCTCTTTTTTTTTTTCTCTTACGATTTTGTGAGATCACTTTACAATGGAGATCCCTTGTGTTTAGCAGAAGCGGAACTTTAGTGAAGAATCTTTTGGTTGTTCCCCAGTGTCCGTTAGTGATGGGTAGAATCGTTTGGTTGTTCCTCGGTGTTCCTTAGTGTTGTACCGGCCGTTCCTACAGTGGAGAACATGCACCGGTTCTCACTATAAATAGTGAGACACCGAGTGGAAAGGTAGCACTGTTCCCGTTAACGACAAGCTAGTCGTACATGTACCATTAATTGTAAATACACTTGTCTTATTTTACCCCATCTCGACTTGACTTCTTTTTACTGTTGGGACTAACATCACAACACTTAGTGTTGGGTAGAATCCTTTGGATGAGCAGAATCTTGGTTGCAGATTCATTCGTCCGTGTCGAACAACGTGTAAATGAACGGCTTTCAAGATCGGCGATTAAATAGTTAACTAACCACGTATTCCAGCTGTTGATTGGCTGGATTTAATCTACGCACCCACACAGAGTCTATAAGTTTAACTGGTGGAACTCATCACACTCAAATTATCCAACAATAGACCACAAAAGTTGATATGCCATTAAAATATAACCTTCTAACTGACCAATCGTGGCCTCAAATTACGGTAAAAATGTATTTTAAACAGATATCTAATTAGACGAGGGAAATTAAAAATAAATATCTGCTCTCTTGTTTTATGGAAGTCGAGTACGTCGTGGATGATTTGCAAGACTAAATCATGGCTAATCGGCAGATATCAAACTACTTCATAGATGATAACTCGCCGGTTCACCAGTACAATCTCTCTAGCTTGCTGAAAATTCTCATCAGTGGTGGAGGTTGACGGGCATCCTGCTTCTTCTTTGTCAGGCCACTTTTAAACTTCTCTCTCCACTCATCCACACTTCTACTCGGTAGTGCGCTGTCCCCTTATTGTGCTAAAAGCCACAGATGAATGTGAGTCCCTGACATTCCTTTCAACCAGGGTCTCTTCCTTGGAGCATACTGCTAATGGTTCGGCCATGTTTACACGGTAAAAACAGTAAGAAATTGGCGCGATCAGGATCAAGCTTGGATCACATGACCACAACATTGCAAACGTAGTGTGATAATAATCAGTTCTTGTGTTCGTTACTAAAACAGCCACAAAGCTGAGAGCCCCCTCCGATCATTCGGCTGGTCCTGTCAAGCCCTAGCACCTATATGATTGTACGGAACGTATTGCTCTTATAGCAAATCCCCAGCCCTTTTATCATATATATGCTAGGATGTGGCTGAGGGTCTTAATATCCTGGGTATGACGTCTGATGGTGACGTTCCAATTATGGAGCTTTTGGGAATGTGGAATACCTCTTCATCACCATTACTCCCAGGCCCACTCTGACCCGGAGTGGTAGTAGCTGCTAGAGTTCAATTCATGAGTTAAATAGAAAAAACATTTGTGTTTTAAAAAAATCGAGTACCCATTACGAATAGATAAACCAACGTCTTCGGCATAAAATAACCCAATGGGTTGACATGCCATAAAGTCCAACCAACAAACAACCAATGAGCAGGATGTAACACAATGTCAATTTCTTAAATGGAGTTTAACAGGTTTGGATTCAGAGTTAACTAACACAACTAACCAACCAAAGATGAGAAGTCCCATGAAATTCCAAGAAGGAAGATCAGAAGACATAAAAGGTTAATTCAATGTCAAATCATCCAGAAAAAGTAAAATTGTCACCCACTCGCTTCAATTTTTCTTAAATTTTCCCCAGGTGTGGACTATGTTAATGTTAAAAAATCCCCCAAATTTGACCTTCCAATTCCAAAAATTGGCGGAGTTATATCGACTTTTAGCTTTCCAAATTCGGTGGGGTTCACGAAAAATGGCGACTTTTTCTAATTTATTTTTGTCTGTGAAATAAGTTCATAGCAAGATCAATAACCCGTTGTGGCACTGAATCTATGACAATTATTTCTATCATTATTTCACATATATTGAAAAATTATTTGTACCAAGTATCTATCTATCTAATCTATCTATCTGTCTGTCTATCTATCTATAGTCCTATCTATTTATCTTTCTATCTAAATAACTATATATCAACCAATCTATCTCTCTATCTCAGTCGTTTCTATCTATCTATCTATTTCTAATCCTATCTATTTGTCTATCTATCTATGTCTGTCTATCTATCTATCTATGGTCCTATCTATTCAATTCTATATCTAACTATTTATCTACCTATCTATCTCTCTATCTCAGTCGTTTCTATCTATCTATCTATCTATCTATCTCTAGTCCTATCGATATATCTATCTCAGTTTGGTTTTATCTATTTATCTATCCATCTCAGTTTATTTCTATCTATCTGTCTATCTAACTGCCTGTGTATGTATGTATATATGTATGTATGTATCTATCTATCTATCTATCTAATTTCATATAATTTGGATGTTGTATCAATCTCATATATCTATTTATCAACCCCTCCGCACGAGCAGGATGTGACACAAGGTGAATTTCTTAAGCGGAGTTCAACAGGTTTAAATTCAGAGTTTTCCTTCTTCTAGACTGATTACCTAGCCATGGTTAAAGAACCCAGTCTGCCCTGCTATTTACCCATAGCTGGGGGGAGAGTAGGATTCATACCTTTCCCAAGGTTATTAGCGCTAAGTGAAATGCAATTACCACATCCAGGATTCGAACTCTGGGCGACGAGTCCATTTCCCATGTCTTTAGCCATTACACCACGCGCTTCCTATCAATCACATCTAAGGCAGCTTGAAAGATTCCATCAGCACTGTCTTAGACATATCCTTGGTATTATTTGTATTATTTGTTATTATTTTTCTCAGATCCGAAGCTACAACATCAGTTAAAATTTTGTAAATCAGAAATCATCAATAACTTAAAATTTTGTTAAGATCTTTTATAGCATTTTTGGATTCCTTGGACCAAAAATGCTTTTATAAACCAATTTTTAGGAGTAAGGAAGCTCTAGAATTCATTTTATATACAAAAATAGATTACAAAAAGTCGCCATTTTTCGCGATCCCCCTCAAATTTGGAGAGTTAAAAATCTACCAATTTCTGAAATTGGAAGCTCACTTTTTGGGGATTGTCTATCTTTATTATAATGCACATTTCAGAAAAATTGAAGTGGTGAGTGACATGGCCTGGATGATTTGACATGGAATTACCCAGAAGCCAGGTCAGACCCATATAGAACCAAGAGACGACCTGATCCAGCTTTGTAGCAGTACACAGTTGGATTAGATGGTAAAAACAAGTTCCTATACAATACTAATATTGACAAATGATTTCATTCTGAGATGTAATAGTTTTTTATCGCAATATATTTTAGTCTGTAATAATGAATTAACTAGCAGGACCTGTGGATATACGACAGTAATATCATTTATTATTACAACGTTTGATATTAATGGCTTGCTAAATAGTTCAATATGTAAAATGTATAATGATGTTGATTTAACTCTCTCTGTCTCTCTGTCTCTGTCTGTCTGTCTGTCTGTCTCTCCCCCCTCTCTCTCTCTCTCTCTCACACACACACACGCACACACACACACACTCTCTCTCTTCTTGTACTTTTTCATCTTTTCATTACGTTCGATTGAAACAGATAAGCGCTATCTTTCATCTATTTTCTTTTTCTTTTTTACTATATTTTTCTGTGTAGCATGTCCTTTTACTTCCCTTTCTTTCTTTATAATCAAAACAGAATGGTCCATTATTTAAGCTAAGAGGACGACACTCATTTGGAAGATCTCATTTTAAACCAAAGGATGTTGCAAGATGATAACAGTCGTACTTTTTAGGAAGACCAGTATTAATATATAGATGTTCTATCACGAGGTTTCCATTTTAATTTCATTTTTTTTCTTATATGTTTTCTTTATTTAATTTGTTAGATTTTTTTACTTTGTTCTTTGTGTTGTACTAACATCTCAGTTCAACCGATCTATTTTTCTGGTCCCAACTGTCTCTGTCTCTGTGAACATTACATAAACAAAATATGTGTCTATTGTTCCGAATCGCGGCCATTTGCAATAGGCGCGAATAAGCTGGCTGTTGCCTCTTGTAAAGTATTCATAATTCCAGTCCATAATTGCCACTTGGAATTCAAATATAAACAACTTGCATGAGAAAAAAGCCGAATGCTAATTCATTAACACCGTATTCACTTTGGTTATTCACTCTGTAATTTTCACAGTTTTTTTTTTCTTTTTCAGTTTTTTTATATTTCTCTATCGATTCCAAACTGAATATTTCTCAGCGCCAATTTGGCTGTTAGGATTTTCTGAATTTATTTATTTGGCTTTTACATAAATGAAAACATAATTCGGATTCTTCTATTTTGATTATTATAAATGTGTTTTAATTGTCCGTTTTTATGGTTGGTTGGCTGGGTTTTACGGTATGTCAACCCTTGTTGGGTTATTTTATGCACTTTTATTTTATAAGATGTTTTAGTTTATTCATCCTTGTTGGGTTTTAATTGTTTTTAAAACTCATTCTTCACAGATTTTAATTCTCAGGTTGTGATTTATTTAACCCGTAGTTGAATGGGTCAGTTGGTTGGTTGTTTTATGGCATATCAACGTTTTTGGGTCATGTAATGCCAAATAAAGTCATTTTGATATTCGATTTCTTAAAGCACATGCAGTTGCTTAAATGATAACATATCTAAATATTGAACAGACAGTTCATTGTTGCTTAACTTCGGTGATCTAGTGGGCCCATAGATGTACAGAAGTAAAGTCCTCGGGGTGGACCAAAGTCGGTATCAGCCAGAGAGCGAGGGAATATATCCCCTTTTTGCTAGCGCTAGACCAAGGAGATTTTTCTTTTAAAAGGGCACTTCATTCTAACATTCCCAGCTGCACCTGAGACTCGACATAGACCCGACCTTATCTACTCGCAGGTTGCCCCTAATCTGACCACTTCAAATCTTGAATCCCTTTTTTAAAACCCCTCTCTGTTGTTGGGAGAAGGAACATATTCGTTTCTTATTCCTGTAATTTGCAATCCTCTATAAATTTCTTCCCTCGCCCTGAATATTCGTAGCTTCCGGTTTTAAATAGTTATTTTGGTCTAATTGCTAGTAGTCATTTACTCGTGACTAGCTTACCTAGAAGTGAGTGCTCTGACCTGACTCACTCAGGGGTCAATTTTCTCTCTGTCTCATAAAAACATTAATTTCTTTCTCTTTTTATTTCCCCAGAAATTAGACTACCATTTTTTTTTATTCAATTTAAATCTACTCTCCAGCCATCATTAAGTTACAGGCATTAAATATTCTTCACTATATGCACGATGTCATTAGAATTCTGTGACGTCGCTAAAACTTGACTCGCATAAAATTGTACGTTAATATGACAACTTGTGTATTTTTCACAAAGGTAGGTAACTGATTTCGGCATTAAATAACCCATAAGGAGATGTCATTAAATAAGCCAAACCAAACAAAACAGCTTAGTTATAGGCACGATTGTGGATGACATTAAAATTCAGGGATGTCATTAAAATTTCATGACGTCATTAAAACCCAGCTTACATAAAAATGTACTTGAATCGGACAACAAGTTGTATTTTTCCACTAAAGCATTAAATAACCCATAAGGAGATATGCCGTTAAACAAGCCAAACAAAACCAAACAGCGTAGCTATAGGCACGATTGTAGATGTTATTAAAATTCAATGACGTCATTAAAATTTCCTGACGTCATTAAAACCCGACTCCCCTAAAAATGTACTTGAATCTGACAACTTGACAAAAAGGATTAAATGAAGTATTAGCGGCCATTTTAAGAGATTTATATCGAAAACCGCGCGAAATAAGAACCTTTGTTTGCAACACGCCATTGGCATTGGAAATCTTTTCGAGAATTTTCTTCGAAAAAGAGAAAAGAAAAAAGTAATAAAAGAAAAAAGTAAATAAACAAAAAGGTGTTAAAATCTCCAATTACGGTCGTTTTCTTTGACGTTTTAGTGAAAAAGCAAATAAAATTGGCTAATGAACCAAATAAATATGGCGGTTCAAGTTGCACCGAAATTCCTTTTGATTTTTGAAAGGAAAATTTAACATATCAACTTACAACTGAGCTGAGGAGAAAGGGTGAGGCTCATCTAGTAAAGACGCTTAGATGTCAACAAGTACTTGTTGCCGTGATCTGCGAAAGTTCGAAATATGAGGACACGTTGTGAATCTGACAGCATCATGAAGAGGGGCATTTCTAAATATGTACATAAGAGATAGGTACATTTTTCATAGTATGAGTCTCCATATAAAATCGTTGAAAACAAATTATATATATATATATATATATATATATATATATATATATATACGCTAGGATAAATTTAAACCCGACCGAATTTTCATCAGTAAGGTTTCTTAACCACTGGGTTATCAGGGGTATAATTTCACTGATAAATACATACATAAGTATATACATTTCAGCTGTTAAAGAAATACAAGAAAACCTGCTGATAGCACTAGCTTTATTCCAGAGACGAATCTACTTCATAACAATATGGGGTCGCCGATAGGATGCCTAACCACGTTGGGTGAACAAGATCACGTCGAAAATTGGGTTAGCTGTTTTTGTAGGGGTAAAGAAACTAAAATACAAAAAAGCCCCCTAATGGATTGAGCTATTATCTGTTGACAGTAAATCTTGGAATATTTATGTAATATAAGGTGTGCTAAAGTCCACAATTTAAACCTATAGACTCTGTGTGGTCGCTTGGATTAAAGCCAGACAATCAACAGCTTGAATACGTGTTTAGTTAACCATTTAATCGCCGATCTTGAAAGCCGTTCATTTGCACGTTATTCGACATTGACGAACGGACCTGCAACCAAGAACTTTGCTTAACGCAAGGATTCTACCCAACACTAAGGGACACCGAGCAACAACCACTAAGGATCAGCCTCTGCTTAACACAAAGTATCTCCACTGTAAAGTTCTCTCACTTGAAGCCTAAAAATGGCCACAAAAACCGTAACAGTACGTAATCCCTATTCCAAAGACTATACTACTTCGTAAAAATATGGTGTCGACAATAGAATGCCTAACCAAGTTGGATGAAGAGGATTACGTTGAATATTGGATTAGATCTTTGCCAGCGTTGGCAAGAGTATAGAAACTGAAAGACAAGAAATCATCGGTAGCGGTCGAGCTACCATCTGTTGAGAGGACAATGTTTATTCCAGAGAATACTTCATACCAATATTGGGTTGCCATGAAAAAATGTACCATTATACCTTCAGGCCAAGGAAATCTGGCCTCCAACAGACAGGGTTGGCGAAACACGTGCTGCACAGGACCTGAGCGGTTCAATATCGAGATTAACAGGGCTGCAGAGTGCCGATGTGTTCGTCGTCATGAACCACCAAATACAAATGTAAATTCCCCATGTAATGTGTGTGACCGCATCTGCAAGTCCAGAATTGGACTAACTAACGAGCCACCAGAGGTTCCACAACTTTTGAACGACACGGAGTGACGTCATCGTCGTCTGCGACGGACTTCTAAAATGAAAAAGGAAAGGAAATTGGGATCGCCGATAGGATCCCTAATCACGTTGCATGAACTTGATCTTGTCGAAACTTGGATTAGGTATTACACAGCGTTGGTCTCCGGAGGGGCCGTCCTATCACATGTTAAAAGGTCCATGTCTATTCCAAATTTATATAAAGAACAGATG
The DNA here is from genome assembly GCA_023376005.1 of Doryteuthis pealeii. Taxonomy (NCBI): domain Eukaryota; kingdom Metazoa; phylum Mollusca; class Cephalopoda; order Myopsida; family Loliginidae; genus Doryteuthis; species Doryteuthis pealeii. Next base: position 100,420,760 of record CM042157.1, on the reverse strand, counting down.
TCTGTATGTATGTATGTGTTTTGTATGTCTGGAAGAAACTATGAAAATAAAACAATTAACATCAAAGTAAATAAACACGTTCATTATCATTAGATCCTCATTTTTTTATGGAAATTTATGAAGAAATTCAAAATTAAATTTACAATAAAATAACATTAAAATTCTAATTAGGCCATTGTTAGGCGTTTCTAGCTTAAAAAAAAACCCATCAAATTCAAACCTATTAAATTTCATTCAAAAACCTTGTGTCACATCCTGCTCGTGTGTAGGGGTTGGCTAAATACATATGTTGGGATATGTTGAACCGAGTTCAAATCCTAGACAAGCTGATAGCATTTCACATAACGTTAATGTGTTTTGGAAAGGTAAGGGTGTATCATAGTGGTGTTATAGTTAACAAGCTAGTCTCCCAGATCCATTATCACTGAATAGCGTGTTTGATCTTAATAAAAAAATATAGTGTACTGAAACTGAAAGACGAGAAATCCTCCGGAGCGGTCGAGCTATCATCTGTTGACAAGACACCGTCTATTCTAGAGACTACAATACTTCCTAGCAGAAGGTTTTAACTTAGTTGTTTTAAAAAATACAATTTTATTTTTCATATATATATTTACTAACCCCACTGTACGAGCAGGATGCGACACAAGGTCAATTTCTTAAGCGGAGTTCAACAAGTTTGAATTCAGAGTTTTCTTTCTCCTAGACCGGTTGCCTAACCAAGGTTAAAAAGCACAGTCTGCCCTACTATTTAGCCATAGCTAGAAGGAGAGTAGGATTCATGCCTTTCCCAATGGTATTAGCGCTAAGTGAAATGCAATTACCACGTCCAGGATTTGAACTCGGGCGACGAGTCCATTTCCCATGATTTTAACCATTACACCACGCGCTTCATAATCCTTTTCCTATACACTCTGTATCTTTCTATAATAATGGAATTGCGTGACATAATGGTTAGAGCAGTAAGAAATGGAATCGTTGACTCGAGTTTAAATCCTAGACAAACTTGTTTGCATTTTACATTGGGAAAGGTATGATTCCATATATTCTTCCTCCAGCTATACTAAGGCAGACAGGGCTCTTTAACCTTGGATAGGCGAAGGAAAACTCTGAATTTGAAAAACCTGAGGTCAGTCGTTAATAGGCTTTGTGGCATTCCCTGTGTATCGATTCTTTCCTATCGACTGTGCTAAAACTGCGGATTGTCCATCACAAGCCTTCACAACTATAAACAAAACACTGAGTAGGTTGTTCATTGGACGAATCCTCATGCGTCGAAAATGACGAGAGAATCCATTTCTATAATTCCATGCCGATATTTTCTTTTCTCTCTTAATTCGCTCGATTTTGAGAATTCTGCGAAAACAAAAACATTTAATAACTTGGACATTGGAAAGAAAGAATATTCATTCTTCTACGTGCTAATTAGTATTGCAAGAAACTAAGAATATATTTGCATTTCGAAATTATTCAAAGCACGTCCGTAATATCGGCAAAATTCAAATTACATAGGGACTTCTTATGTTGGGTTATGTTTGTATCCGGTGTGTGGAGCATGCGCAGTGCGAAGACGACAAACAAGCAATTACTGTCGGGTGTATATGGAGGCCTGATTTGAATTAAATACTTTGAAAAATGTTATTCGGCCATTTTGATTGTGTGACGAAAGGGCTTGGGGATGTTTTGGAAAGATGAGGCAAGGATCAGCGGGATGTTGGAAACGGTTTGAGTTTTTAATGGGGAAGAAAAAAAGAGGGAGGGGAAAGAAGAAGGGGAAATTGTAGAAGGGAAAGAAAGAGGAAGATGGTGAATGAGGGAATGAATGTAGAAATAAAGGAAGGAAGGAAGATGGAATGAAAAAAAATGAGAGTGAGAGAGAAACAGAACAATTGTGTGTGTGTGTGTGTGAGAGAGAGAGAGAGAGAGAGAGAGAGAGAGAGAGAGAGAGAGAGAGAGAGAGGACAGAGAGAGAGAGAGAGAGAGAGAGAGGGAGAGGACAGAAAGAAGTGTGTGAGAGAGAGAGAGAGAGCGAGAGAGAGAGAGGGACTTGTAGAAAAAATCATACAGACTAGAAAAAGAAGGTTAAAGAAAAAACGAAGAAAATAAGACGTGTGAAAAATGACCAGAAATGAAGAAAGTGTTGAAAATAAGAAGGAAACAGAAAGGAGACAGAAAAGAATGAAAATGCAAAATATCTAGAAAGAAAGAAAGAATGAAAGAAAGAAAGAAAGAATGAGGTGTGAAAAAGGCTAGAACGAAGTAGATGTTGAAAATAAGAATGAAACTGAAAGGCTAAATAAAAGAAGGAAAATGGAAAATATCTAAAAGAAAAAGAAAGAAAAAAAGAAGAAAAAGAAAAAAAGAAAAAAAGAAAGACAAAAAAAGAAAAAAAGAAAAAAACGTAAGAAAGAAAGAAAGAAAGAAAATAGAAAGAAAAAAAGAGAAGGAAAAAAAAATAAAATAAAATAAGAAAAAGGAAACAAATAAAGAAAGAAAAAAGAAAGAAAGAGAAGAAAGAAAGAATGAATGAATAAAAGAAAGAAAAGAAAGAAAAGAAAAAGAAAGAAAGAAAGAAAGAAGGAAGAAGAAAGAAAGAAAGAAAAGAAAAAGAATGAAAGATAATAAGAAAAAAAGAAAAAAAAAAGAGAAGAAAGAAAGAATGAATGAAAAGAAAAAAATAAATAAATAAATAAAAAAGAAACAAAGACAGGTATAAAGAAAGAAAGAAAGAAAGAAAATGGAATCGGCTGATAATCTAAAAGAAAACGTGTAAACAAAATATTCGAGAAAATTAGAGACTTGAACAAAACAAAACGAAGAAGAAAGTATATATATATATATATATATATATATATATATATATATATATATAAGAAAATGGATACAAATGACGAATAGAGAAGCATGGTAGAAAAAATAAAGAGATTTTTTTCTTGGAATGGTTAATAGCAAATTATCCGTGGTAAAATTGAAAACAAAACAAAAAAAGAGATGTAAGAATGGAAAGACTCTTGCAAAAATAAGAAACAGATTCTTGGTAAATATGAAATCGAAAAACAAAAGTAGGCGCCAAAATAGATGTAAAAAAAAAATATATGTAAAATACAAAAAAAAAAGAATATAAAACAGCAAAACAAGATAAACCAAAAAATATTACAAAAAAGCAATTTTAATCAAGGCCACGTCAAGAACCGAAAGGGTTAATAGTGGGAGTGGGGGGAAAGGGGCGATGAAAAGGAAAACAAAAAAACTTACACACACACACACACACACACACACACACACAATATATATACTTATATAGTTTTTATTCATTTCATTCTCCCCTTTCCCTAAACTCATAGGAATTCTTCCAGTTCTTGAGTTTCAGTTATATATATATATATATATATATATATATATATATATATATTGCTTGGTTGATTTAAATTCTCTCTCGCTCTCTCTCTCTCTCTCTCTCTCTCTCTTCTCTCACACACACACACACACACACATACACATACTCTCTCTCTCTCTCTCTTTCTCTCTCACACACACACATACTGTCTCTCTATCTCTCTCCTTCCGCTCTCTCTCTCACACACACACATACTGTCTCTCTCTCTCTCTCTCGCTCTCTCTCTCTCACACACACATACTATCTCTCTATCTCTCTCTCACTCTCTCTCTCTCACACACACACATACTGTTCCCCTCTCTCTCTCTCTCTCTCTCTGTGCATATATATATATATTTTTTGGGATATGTGCTTAATTGAAGTCTTACCTAATTTTGAAAATTAATTAGTTAATAATTAATGAATTATATATTCAAATGTAAGGCTAAACAAATCGGGAAAATGTCAATCCCTGTATGTACATTTCGACCTCATATATATATATACAGAAGAGAGAGAGAGAGAGAGAGATAGAGGGAGAGAGAGAGAGACAGACAGACAGACAGACATAGAGACAGAGACAGAGACAGAGAGATAGAGACAGAGAAACAAATAGACATAGAGATAGCGACAGAGAGAGAGAGAGAGAGAGAGAGAGAGAGAGAGAGAGAGAGAGAGGTGGAAATCAACTCAAGCAAAGAAAATGAAATAAGGAAATATGCTAAAAGAAATCAGTAGTTGAAAACACTAAGGTTTAAAAAAAAGGATCCCTCAAAAAATAGAAAAATAACATAAAGATAAAGAAATTAGGGAAAGAAACGTGAAAAACCACTCCCAGGTCAGAAGATAGGAAAAAGAAATAAATAAGTTGAGACTAAGAAAATTAACGAAGAAAATAAAGTAAATGAAATCTTACTTGAAGACAATACGGTTTTAAAAAAAGCATATATATATATATATATATATATATATATATATATATATATATATATATATATGAATGGAAAAAAATAAGATTTTCGCAGGCCCGGACATATAGGAGACAAAGAAATCAACCAAGACTAAGAATGTTAACGAAGAAAATAAAGTTACAAAAATCAAGATTGACGACAATAAGGTTAAAAAAGCAACTATATATATATATATATATATATATATATATATATATATATATATATATATATATATATATATATATATATATATATATAAAGATAAAGATAAAGATAAGATAACGAAACACAAGAAAGAAAAAGGAAGAGATCTCGCAGCCCAGAATATATGACAAATATCTTTATTTTAAGTTGCGGAAAAAATGGTGAGAAAATATGCTTAAAAATAAGTCAGAAAACGAAACAAAAATGGCATTGTACATTAGTGAAGGGACAAAAGCGAAAAACGGACCTTAAAAGTCTCATTTTGCCCAACACAACTCAAAGATAAAAAAAAGAAGTACTAGATTAAATGGATGTCGCCAGACGCAAAGGCTTCAATACTGACAAGTAGACGACAATATGGCGACAGCGTTCGTGTTGCCGAACACTATCCAAAGATTTCAAGATGGCGTCCACTAATAAAATATTATCCGTTTCTATTTTATTATTCAAAAGAAAACCAGAAAAAACAAAATAGTCGAAAAAAGAACCCCTAAAATCCCACAAAATTAAAGCACAATATAAAGCTGATATCATTGTGCTTTTTCTTTTTTTTTCTTTCTTTTTTGGATTTTATGGCATGTCAACCGTTGTTGGGTTATTCTATGCCGAAGTCTTTTTGTTCGATTCAGTCTTGATTGGTAGTGAACATTATTTTTTCACTCAATTTTTTAAATACATTTTAACTCATTTTATTTAACCCATAGATTGGACACTAACAGGTAATACCACTGGAACCTCACCATCAGTTAGAGTTTAACGTCATTCACAGGGCAAGAAGACCCTCAGCCACCGCCTTCTAATACCCATATGATAAAAAGGGCTGGTGCTTGCCATAAGGGCAATAGAGTCGGGACAATCATATAGGTGCTAGGGCTTGACGTGACCAGCCGATTGATTGGAGGGAACTTCTCCCACCGCCCCTCTGGCCCAAGTAAGGGCTAAACTGGGGTGTTGTATGACATGGACTGCTCATCCACCAGGATTGCGTCCTTAAGCATTACGGGTCGCAACCCACGGCCAACAGATGACCAAATTAGGGGGGTCTTATCCCTCTGCAGAGGTGCAGTCGGTGTATTTTAAAGCCTCAGCCAACAGGGCTGTTGTACAGAGTATTGCTTGATGCAAATATTTCCCTAGTGTATTAGCACTATGCGAAATTCAAACAGTCTCGTCCAGAATTTGAACTCGTCTCACCGTGTCCAGTTCTTCAGATGACAACCATTACAACACGCGCCTCCATATAGGGACAGACAACGCGCTTAGACGAGATACGCTCCGAAAGTAATGCCACCTAACCATTTACGCGGGAACTATAACAAATTGTAGGAATTACATACATTACTTACCACGTTTCTACCGTTAGGTGCTATGTGGTGTGGCAAAAAGCAGCATAAAACCAGAAGCGTCAAATTTAATATTCTCTTTCACTCTTTTAAAATCTTGCCTCGACAAGCTAACAGCTTATCTCCTCTCTACGTGACAGGGGGCTTCTTCAACATTATTCTTAAAAAACATTACAAAGAACATAATCTACACAAAATACTATTTACATATTGGAACGTTTCACCTTATACAGGTATAGGAAGCGCGTGCTGTAATGGTTAAAGTCATGGGAAATAGACTCGTCGCCTCGAGTTCAAATCCTGGACATGGTAATTGGATTTCACTTAGCGCTAATACCCTTGGTAAAGATACGAATCCTACTCTACCTCCAGCTATGGGTAAATAGCAGGGCAGACTGGGTTCTTTAACCATGGCTAGGTAACCAGTCTAGGAGAAGGAAAACTCTGAATTCAAACCTGTTGAACTTCGCTTAAGAAATTGACCTTGTGTCGTATCCTGATCGTGCGGAGGAGTTGGTAAATATATATCCAGCTATGGATTAGCTCCCTTATTTCTTATTTCCTTTCTTTATTTATTCATTTTTATTTCATGGCATGTCAATCCCTGTTGGGTTATTTTATGCCCAAGGCGTTTTCTTTTATTCATTCTTGATGGGTATTATAAATTCTTGATTTAAGTTGATTTTTAAACACATTTTTCTTAACTCATTTTCTTATACCTCACCCATATATAGGACATTAAAAGGTAGTACCACGGCGGGAAAGGATGGACCTGTGTGCAATGGCGATGAAGGTGTACTCCATATTTCCCAGAATTCCAAAATTGGAACATTACTATTAGAAGCAGTTTAAAAATCATACCCAGTACACTAACAACATCAGCCACCACCTTCTAGCACATATATGATAAAAAAGGGCTGGGGACTTGCCATAAATGCAATAGGGTCGGGACAATCATATATGTGCTAAGGCTTAACATGACCACCCGATTGATCGGAGGGGGCTTCTCTGATCGCTAGTCAAGCCTAACTAAATGCCAAAGAGGAATGATACATGTCCTTGATTGCTCAGCCACAGGATTCCGTCTTTAAGCATTATGGTTTACCACCCACGGACAATATTCTACCTCCTCTACTGAGGTGCAGTTGGTGTATTCTACAGCCAACAAGGCAATCGCCCACCGCCTGAATGTGATCACTTCCACCGTTTTGTCTCCGTAATGGTTCAGCAAGTTTCGGTGCCCTCTCGACTGGGGATTTAGAATACACCGATTGCACCTCTGCAGAGGGGTAAGACACCCACCCAAAGGGGTCACCTTTTTGCCGGGGGTGACGACCCGTGATGCTTAAGTCCATAGCATGCAACACTCAGGCTAGACCCTTACTAGACGGGCGGTCGGAGAGGCCCCCTCCAATCAATCGGCTGGTCATGTCAAGCCCTGGCACCTATATGATTGCCCAAAATACTATTTTTTATCATATGGGTGCTAGAAGGGGGTGGCTGAGTGTCTTCTTGTTCTGGGAATGACATTGGACTATATCTGATGATGAGGTTCCAGTTCTGGAGGTTTGGGGAATATGGAGCACCCCTTCATCACCAATACTCCTGGTCACTCTGATCCGGAGTGGTATAACATGTTAGGGTCCCATCTATGGGTTAACTTAGAAAATGTGTTCATAAAAACTTGAGTATCCATTAAGAATGAATTTCTTTCAAAACTTTATCGGCATTAAATGACCCGCTGAGGTTGACATGCCGTAAAACAAACCAAACCAAGTAAGTTTCGGTTTCATGATAAAGCATAAATGTTTTACTTGCTTCCAAAATCAATAACAAAAACATAAAATCGGTCACTATATTTGGCAAGACTACCGCTCAAGCATCAGAAGTGCTTAGAATGAGACGATCACTGGAATAAGTAAGTTAAATGCCGACGGGGCTATTTTGAGAGAAGTTAACATCCAGCTCATTATTCATTGCATTGTCCATACAAGTCTTATACACTCGTTTATTCCATAGCAGGGAGGTTAACCACGATGCGAGATATGCCAAATACCCTACACTGTTAAACATTTCCTCACGGAGCGTGGAAGTTTCGCTCCAACCAGAAAGACCTATTACAATACAAATAATTGAGGGATCAGTTTGAGAATACTAACATGGATGACATTTTATCCTTCTTGAGAGAAGTAGAAATGTGTTGAAAATTGAGAGATACATCCACGAATTACATCTACAAAAATTACACCCGTAAAGGGAGTTTGAGTGCCAACTCTGTCTTTCGCTCTGGCAGTTTTTGGCATTAAATGACCCACAGGGTTATTATGCCGTTAAACAAACCAATCCGAACCAAACGAAACCAAATGAAGTTAATAAAAATTTTCGCCTTTCACAATGTTCAATTTTTAAGTAAGCGCACTAACACAAGACGAGTTATAACCAGATAGAAACATATATATATATATAGAAAGCGTGACAGACAAGCCGACGGACAGACAGATGGATAGACATATATATCAACATCACGTTGAGCTGTGAGCACGGATTCCCATGAGTCCTTCCGCCAGATTACTTATCAGTCATCTCTCCTGACAAGTCTGCCTCACGACATCAGTATATCTGCACACAGAGCCAATTCAAGTATATGACTGGACAGCTGCTTTTTAGGGTGCTGCCTCCCGGATATATATATATATATATATATATATATATATATATATATATTATATAATGGAGATTGTGTGTTTTTCTGTCTGTAACCGAAACTAGATTACTACTCAAGTCACAATTCCCTTAGTTACGTCAAATTCTCCATGATTCTATTTCTATTTAAACCTCAATTAATAATAAGACTGTTTGACATTATTAATACTGTTGGCCTTACCTAAGTACTAATAACATGCAATTGTATTTATATATACAACAAAATACCAGTTTTCAGTGTAAACGTAAAGCTAATTTGCATATTGATATTAAAAAAACTGATTTTAATAAAAATGTGCTTGGTATTATTGATTTCTAATTGTTTGGTTTATCTTAATGAATATGAGTAAAAATCTCTTCAATAAATCCTAAAAGAAATTCATTAACAAGAAGAAATAAGTGTAATTTTATTCTTTACTTCCTATTTTAACTAAATAGTTAAATTAGGAAAATTTAACATTGAAAAACGGAAGTGATGAAAGAGTAAGTTTCAGTTGTTCTATTTTCCGATTATACCCCCTCCGTTTCAAATCTTTTTATCTGAATTCTTAATTAGTTTCATTAGCCTTTCTGATTTAATCTAATATTTTATTACATTTAAACTTAAATACTTGCACCCGGAGGGTGCATATATTTGCTAGTATATATAAATATATACCAAATGAAACCAAATGAAGTTAATAAAAATGGTGTATGCCAATTTGAAGACATTTAGAATTTGAAACATGGAAACTTTTATCAAAATGTCTAGTTTCGGCATTAAATAACCCGAAAAGGGTTGACAGACCGTTAAACAAACATAACTAAATCATTGTTCATATCTGTAAATGCAGTTACATTATTGAGGTTTTATGTTTTCTGCCTAAATGAATCGACATGACCGGAAGTGATTTTAAACAATCATTTTTCCTGACTCCACTCAAAAACAGTAATGTATATTTGAGCTTCCATTCTTCGTATATTTAAACTTCCAAGGTGACTCCGTGCATCGTGATTTTTGAAAACGTCGGCCTGTTTCATTTCAAATCTGTCGTCATTAGGCATCGTTAGTTTAAAAAGACCTTATTAGAGGCATTTGTTCGACGCCAATACAACCAGCCAACCAGTGACGTCTACGGCGAGAGGGTGGCGAGATGAGGCCGAGAGGGGGCGAGAGGGGGGGGGGTGAGGGATAGAGAGAAGAGAATAAGTCATTACAAAATCGAAAGGAAAATGACGATCGATCGATTTATTGATCGATTGACCCGATTCGAGTAAATTTTATAATCTGCAGGAGAAAATCTAAAATAACTGAATAGAAATATTGCTTAGCAAATTTTTTTCTGTAACTATCATTC
>CM042157.1:100400844-100408344 GCA_023376005.1 Doryteuthis pealeii | reverse complement strand
TAATCACAAAACAAATCTACGAATAGAAGATTCATTTTTTTAAGAAAGACACTTCGATGCTTAATTATTTCAGACATGAAGTTGTGAACGGCTTATAACAAAAGTAGATTTAGTTTGGTTTTGTTGGGTTTTACGCCATGTCAACCCTTGTTGGGTTATTCTATGCCAAAGATGTTTCGTTCTATTTATACTCGATGGCGATTCAAAATCTTTTTAAACTCAAGTTTTTAACACATTTTGCAGAGCTTTTTTAAAGTAACTATCATTCATATGTATACTTGACAGTTGAAAAAATATGCATTACCCCTCCATCTCTCTCTCTCTCTCTCTCTCCCTCTCTCTCTCTCTCTCTCTCTCCTCTTGGAACCAAGGTGTAATAGCGATAAGGGATACTCTACACTCTCCAGATCTTCAGAATTGGACCTTCACCATTACAGACAGGACACTGCGACCCTTAGCCACCGCATTCGAGCACATATATGATAAAAAAGTGTTGGGGTTTGCAGAAGGGTAATATATTTGGGACAATCATAATGGTGCTAGGGCTTGACATGACAAGCCGATTGATCGGAGGGGGCCTCCCCATCCACCCGTCTAGCCTAAAAAAAGTGGAGTGTTTCATTTCATGGACAGGTCAGCCACCAGGTTTCCATCCTTAAGCATCACGGTTTGCCACTAATGACCAACAGATGAGGGGATTTTTACCCCTCTGTAGAGGTGCAGTCGGTATATTCTACATCCTCATCTGACAGGGCGGTAAGAAATGGGTGTTTGTAGTCTAATGATTATAGGTAATGGTCTCGGGGAACTGAGTTCAAATCCTGGACGAGGCTGTTAACATTTCATGTTGCGCTAATGCTCTTGGCATAGACATAAATCCAGTTTTTCTCCCTCCATCTATGGGTAGAATAGGAGGGCAATATAGTAGGGTAAACTGGGCTATTTATTCTTGGTATGGAAACCGGTATAGGTGAATGTAAACTTTAGATTCAGATCTGGTAACTCAGCTTAAAATTTAACCTGACCATGCGTGATCTAATGTTCGAAGTATGTAGTCGAGGCATATTATGAATACTCACACACACACACACAAGATAAGGATCTTCAGGGTTAAATCCACTAGATTAATCAAGATATTGATTAATTGCAGTGGATTGCACGTATGTATTTTTTTTAGCGATAAACGGTTGGTTATAGGTCGGCGGTCGAAGAACGCTGATTTAAGTAATTCACCTTTTCCACAAATACCACACACACACACACACACACACACACACACACACACATATATATATATATATATATATATATATATATATATAAAGCAAAGATCAAGTGAAGCACTCTACTTTGCGACGTAGTATTATAAAATATCGTAGTTTGCAGAGCTCAATATGTGCTCTCATTGTCAGATTTACAGAGCAAATTTTACCAGGAAAAAATAACAGAATATTTAGATTTGTAGCATTATAGACTATTACAGGGAACCTAAAGAAATTGTCTAGTAGCAACCGTCATCTGATCATGGAAGCTACTAGACAATTTCTCTAGGTTCCCTGAAATAGTTTATAATGCTAAAAATCTAAATCTGTTATTTTTTCGATATATATATATATATATATATATATATATATATATATATATATATGATAAAAAGATGACTTACCGGGAATAGTATATCGGGTTAACCGCAACATCGATGATCAATACAAATATTAACTGAATAAGTCAGGTTATAAAGAATATAAAAGCCTAAATGCGTTAGTAGAGCGGACACACACACACACACACACACACACACATATATATATATATACCACGGCTGCACCACCTTGACCCTAACGAAGCGACTATAGAATAAACTAGATGGGAGCTGCACAAGAATGCTGCGGGTGATCCTGAACAAGACGTGGAAACATCACCCCACGAGAAAACAGCTGTACGGCCACCTGCCACATATCACCCAAACCATCCGAGTAAGACGGGCAAAACACGCGGGACACTGCTGGAGAAGCAAGGACGAACTCATAAGCGACGTCCTCCTGTGGAGCCAGCACATGGGCACGCCAGTGTGGGCCGACCAGCAACTACGTACATTGATCAGCTCTGTGCGGATACAGGATGCTGCAGAGAGGACCTCCCGAGAATGATGAGTGATAGGGACGGATGGAGAGAGATTATCATGGATATCCGTGCCAACAGCGTGACTTGGTGATGATGATGATGATGATATACCAAGAAAATAATTCCCACCCCCAAAACCAGTGAAAACGAATTTACCGAAATGGGAGGGATTGAACTGGTTACTCTGATCGCCAATGTCGTAACCACTACGCCCCAATTTCCATATTAGATTTAAAGTTGTTTGCCGAGCACGATCCATTGATTTTAATGATAGACCGTTCACATCTAAATATCGACAAGACAATCAACAACAGATAATCCATTGATGAAAATTTAAAAATATGATTAAAAAAAAAAAAGTGAAAAATTAAAGAAGGAGTAAATCAATCGAGGAAAATCTATGCAAGTTTATTAAATTGATTTTCTCCCCCCCCCTAAAAAAGAATACCGATTTTGTCTGAATGGAAGACCTCTCTAATCGATAAATCGATTCGTTAGTTCGAGAAGAGGCCACCTAAACGCATAACATTTGAAATGACAGCTTTTCTTTCTGGTATCAAATGATCAAATACTCATTAGTATTATTTGAATTATTCAGACTATTGTCCTCATCGTTATTGTTATCTCTACAACGTTTGGCCGATGTGCCCTCCTCGTCTATCATCATCTATCACCTACTCTCGTATCTACCTATCTGTTTGTCTGTCTGTCTGTCTCTTTCTCTCTATTATATACCCGACGTATTTAACGCATAGATAGCACCCTAGCAGCTATTACCAATCCATGTCAAAGTGGACCCGGGAGTAATTGTAGTAAAGGGGTACTCCACATTCCCCAGAGCTCCAGAACTGAAACCTCACCATCAGATAGAAGTTAATTTTAAATTCAGAACATTAAGACTCTTAGTTATTGCCTTCTAGTATTTATATGATAAAAAGGGTTGGGGCTTGCTATGGGCAATAAGGTTGGGACAATCATATGGGTGCTAGGGCTGGACGTGACAAGCCGATTGATCGGGAGGAGCCTCTTCAACCATCCGTCTATCCTTTGTAACGATTCTCGCCCTGATACTTGCAACCATGTATCACATCCTACCTTACGGGTTGGGTAAAATGATACTTTTAGAGTAGTTATTTACTGACACCCTCACCATGCCAGTTGGACTTTAAGGTCTTTAACTTAGGGGACGACGCACAAATTTAATCTCATGCGTGGCCAGTGAAAAAAAATTGCGTGGATTCCTTTGATATTACTCTTTTGAGGCGCCTCAGGTACTGTGCAATAAACCAAACCCTGCCCTTTTAAATTAAGGGAACATAGCGTTACATAATTTATATGCAGCTTATAGATTATGTAGGGTCCCATCTATGGGTTAATGTAGTTAGAATATCTAAATAAAGTTAGTAATATTTAAGATCGGGGGTGGGGAAGTTTCCAAACCCGTTTGGGATTATGATTGACATGAAATTCACCTTCCGGTAGAGCCGTGAGAATAAGTTTTATTTTAGTTAGTCAGATACGATGCAGATTTTGGAGTGGGTGGGCCTATGGGTCACTGCTCTTATGCCGTTTCTCTACCCCGCCCCTCGCGTAGGGTTGAAAATAAAGCTTGAATTAAATGTTAAAATAGACAATGTCCAGCCTAGCTCGAAGAAGAATCAACATCCAGCAGAGAAGTAAGCTCAACCAAAGAAGATGACTTCCAAACGAGTAGACTAAGTAAGCAAAATGTAAAGTAAGACTAGCAACTATTATCATCTCTAATCTGTCTGTCTGTCTGTCTGTCTGTCTCTCTCTCTCTCTGTCTCTGTCTCTCTCACTGTCTGTCTGTCTGTCTGTCTGTCTCTGTGTGTCCCTCTCTGCCTCTCTCTCTGTCTGCCTCTCTCTCTCTTTGTCTCTCTCAGTCTCTCTGTCTCTCTCTGTCTCTCACTTTCTCTCTCTCTCTCTCTCTCTCTCTGTCTTTCTCTGTCTCTGTCTCTCTGTCTCTGTCTCTCTCTCTATTATATACCCGATGTCGTATAAAGCCTATACAACAATAGGTTGCCTTTGGGATATCGCTCCCTAGGATCACGCTGATATTAATCTCTAACCGGTCCAATGGCCGAAGCCACTGGACACAGGTCTCTCAACCTCCCCCCCCCCGGAAACCAGGTTTCATTGATGCATACATTTAGATGATGGGGATAGGCACCCCTGGGGGGACGGCTTCCTTTTCACTGGACCTTTGCAAATCTACAGCACCTCCGTTTGTAGCAATGATCGATCAGGTAGGCTTTTATGAGTTCGATAAATTTCTGTCGTGATTTCGAATCGATTAGAGAAATAAAAGTTTGCAAAAAAAAAATCAGTTTTAATGTCTTTGTCTATTAATTAAGCTTGCTTCAAGGCTAAGTGTTCTATTTAAGGCTTTTTTGAAAAACTTCAAAGCCAATTGTACTTGAATCCATTAGTGCCTTTATTTGAGACGTCCACCTACGCTACTGAGAATCAGAACGATACAGAGAAAAAGAGGACACACCCACTCATATTCATATGTACAACACACAGAGAAACAAATACATATATACAAGAGAGGAGAGAGAGAGAGAGAGAGAGAGAGAGAGAGAGAGAGGAGAGAGAGAGAGAGAGATGCATGAATACAATTTCATATCGTAATATATATATATATATATATATATATATTATCAAAAATAGAAATTGACCTCGTGACGTTCCCTGCACGTGACGGAAGGCTTTCTAAAATACACAAATACACACACACACACACACACACACACACATATATATATATATATATATATATATATATATATATTTGGGAGAATATGTGCTTAATTGAAGTCATACCTAATTTGAAAATTAATTAGTTGATGATTAATGAATTAGGCGAATATATCTGTTCAAATGTAAGGCGTAAACAAATCGAGAAAAAGTCAATCTCTGTATGTACATTTCGGTCTATTTTCCTTCATCAGCAGAGTTATAGACAGGACGCCGTTGTGTGCGTGATCCGAACCCTAACTGACAGTCTGACAGGCGGGGATTCTAACTATTACACTAGCTGTTTTTTCCCCAGATTTCTCGTTTGTTTTTAAACTGATATATCATACATTTTTGGAGACTTACTGCACGACAGTACGAGAGTACGCAAACAGTTTGTTTGAGATGGCGATAGCCGACAATTTTGGGGAGGATATGTGCTTAATTGAAGTCATACGTAATTTGAAAATTAATTAGTTGAAAATTAATGAATTAGGCGAAATTATCTGTTCAAATTTAAGGCGTAAACAAATCGAGAAAAAGTCAATCTATGTATATACATTAGAATCCCTGCCTGTCAGCCTGGCAGTTAGGGTTCGAATCACACACAAAGCGGCTTCTATTAAGCACATATTCTCCCAAAAATTGTCGGCTAAAAGCCATATCAAATCAGCTAGTGTAATGATTAGAATCCCCGCCTGTCAGCTTGACAGTCAGGGTTCGAATCACACACAGAGCAGTCTTCCTGTCTATAACTCTGCCGATGAGGCATAATAGGCCGAAATGTACATACATAGATTGACTTTTTCTCGATTTGTTTAGCCTTACATTTGAACAAGTATGCCCGCCTAATTCATTAATTATCAATTAATTAATTTTCAAAAATTAGGTATGACTTAAATTAAGCACATATTCTCCCAAAATTGTCGGCTAAGGCCAATATCAAACACATTGTTTGTTTGTTTACTTCTCATATATATGTATGTATATATAGGTATGTTGGTTCAATCGAACTTAACGGACCTAAATTCCACCCTAAAAAAAAATCAGGGAATTAACTGAATTTAATGTAATTTGCAGTGTTGATATATTAATAAATAAAAGATATAATGCACCAGTTATTTTATTCAAAACCTTTTACATTTTTTCAGTTCAGTTAATTTGAACCACGTAACTTTGAGGCGTAACACAGATTCTCTGAAAATTTCATTAAATTCGGGCAATTCTCTGATTTTTGGTATTTTTCTTTCGGCGGGATGACATAAGATAGTGGGATTTAGGTCCGTTAAATTCGATTTAACCGGTATGCGAGTATTTTACATATATACAAAGTCAATTTTTAATGTGGTGTTTAATAGATCTGAATTTTGACTTGATCGACTCCTAGACCGGTTACCACCCCATTGTTAAAGAATCTAGTGGAGACACGTTACGTAATGGTGCTATATATACCTTTATACGACATCGGGTAAATAAACGGGGAGAGAGAGAGAGAGAGAGAGAGAGAGAGAGAGAGAGAGAGAGAGAGAGAGAGAGAGAGAGAGAGAGAGAGACAATAAAGGGTGAGGATTGTCTTACTTTTTAACTTCTGCTCACTCGACACCATTTTCTCTGTTGATCTAGGGGATTTCTGACTAAAATACTAGAAGAATAAATAACAATAATGATATATTAATGATGATGATGAAGATATAGCTACTACTGGTGCTTCTATTACTAGTGTTAGTAGTAGTAGTAGTAGCATTAATAGTAGTGGTAATGTCTGACGCTACATTCACGTAGTAATAGTAGTAGTAGTATTGGTGGTACTAAAACAACATTGTCTGTGTAGTGGTATTACTAAATGCGTACGATAAAGAACAGTAATAGGAACCATAGTACCTACAGTAGCACCACTATTGGATATATATATATATATATATATATATATATATATATATATATTATGTGTGTGTGTGTGTGTGTGTGTGTGAAAATAAATAATTTAAAAAATGTACTTTTTCATTGATTTCTTCGGGCTTTTATCTCTTGTTTTTAATATTCAATTATCAAGCAAGTTTTAGTTGTTGCTTGATCAAGCTTTATTTCTCAAACCTGCCCATTTGATTCCGCCGCGGTGGGGAGAAAGGACATCAGAGCGGCGACCTACAGGTCCAGCCGTCCTGAAATCTGCGTCGCATCTAAACTAAACAAAAACGTATTCTCTGGGCGCCCAATCGCGCGCCTGTACCGGAAGGTCAGTTGGGACCATCGTCATGTCACTCATAATCCCAACGGGTATGGAATATTCCCCACCTCCGATTTTAAATCTAACGAACTTTATTTAATATTCTAACTACAGGTACGTTCATAATTTATAAGCTTCTTATAAATTATGTAACAACGGTTATAGTTGTAGGAAATAGACTCGGTAATTTCAAATTCTGGCCAAGACTTTGAGTTTCACATATCTCTAATACCCTTGGGCAAGGTAGTCGTCCAAATATTGTCTCTACAAGTATGGGTACATATTAGGACGGACTCGGTTATTTAACTTTTGTTAGGTAACCAGTCTAGGAGAAAGAAAAGTCTGAATTCAAACCCGTTAAAGTCCGCTTAAGAAATTGAACCTGTGTC
>CM042157.1:100383344-100390844 GCA_023376005.1 Doryteuthis pealeii | reverse complement strand
GTGCCCAAACTAAGAATAGTACCTTGATTGATGAGTACTCAAACTTACGATTGGTACCTTGCCTTGATAAGTGCCCAAACTAAGAATAGTACCTTGATTGATGAGTACTCAAACTTACGATTGGTACCTTGCCTTGATGAGTGCCCAAACTAAGAATAGTACCTTGATTGATGAGTACTCAAACTTACGATTGGTACCTTGCCTTGATGAGTGCCCAACTAAGAATAGTACCTTGATTGATGAGTACTCAAACTTACGATTGGTACCTTGCCTTGATGAGTGCCCAAACTAAGAATAGTACCTTGATTGATGAGTACTCAAACTTACGATTGGTACCTTGCCTTGATGAGTGCCCAAACTAAGAATAGTACCTTGATTGATGAGTATTCAAACTTACGATTGTTACCTTGCCATGATAAGTGCCCAAACTAAGAATAGTACCTTGATTGATGAGTACTCAAACTTACGATTGGAACCTTGCCTTGATGAGTGCCCAAACTAAGAATAGTACCTTGATTGATGAGTACCCAAACTTACGTTTGGTACCTTGCCTTGATGAGTTCCCAAACTAAGAATAGTACCTTGATTGATGAGTACCCAAATTTACGATTGGTACCCTTGCCTTGATGAGTGCCCAAACTAAGAATAGTACCTTGATTGATGATACTCAAACTTACGATTGGTACCTTGATGAGTGCCCAAACTAAGAATAGTACCTTGATTGATGAGTACTCAAACTACGATTGGTACCTTGCCTTGATAAGTGCCCAAACTAAGAAAGTACCTTGATTGATGAGTACTCAAACTTACGATTGGTACCTTGCCTTGATGAGTGCCCAAACTAAGAATAGTACCTTGATTGATGAGTACTCAAACTTACGATTGGTACCTTGCCTTGATAAGTGCCCAAACTAAGAATAGTACCTTGATTGATGAGTATTCAAACTTACGATTGTTACCTTGCCATGATAAGTGCCCAAACTAAGAATAGTACCTTGATTGATGAGTACTCAAACTTACGATTGGTACCTTGCCTTGATGAGTGCCCAAACTAAGAATAGTACCTTGATTGATGAGTACTCAAACTTACGATTGGTACCTTGCCTTGATAAGTGCCCAAACTAAGAATAGTACCTTGATTGATGAGTACCCAAATTTACGATTGGTTGCCTTGATGAGTGCCCCAACTAACTCAAACTTACGATGCCTGATAAGTGCCCAAACTAAGAATAGTACCTTGATTGATGAGTAAACTTACGATTGGTACCTTGCCTTGATGCCTAAGAAGTACCTTGCCCCCAAACTAAGAATAGTACCTTGATTGATGAGTACTCAAACTTACGATTGGTACCTTGCCTTGATAAGTGCCCAAACTAAGAATAGTACCTTGATTGATGAGTACTCAAACTTACGATTGGTATCTTGCCTTGACAAGAGCCCAAATTAGTGAATGGTACCTCGACTTGACGAGTGCATATACTTACGAGTTGACGATTCCTTAAACTTACGAGTCGTACCATGACTTGACGATTACACAAATTTACAATCGGTAACTTGCCTTGATGAGTGCCAAAAACTAAGAGTGGTACCTTGATTGACGAGTAGACAAACTTACGATCAGTACCTTGCCGTGACGAGTGCCTAAACTTAGGAGTGGTACCTTGCCTTGACGAGTGCCTAATCTTATGAGTGGTACCATGACTTGACGAGTGCTCAAAATATCAAGTGTTACCCTGCCTTGACGAGTGTCCAAAATTACGAGTAGTAGCTTGATTGATGAATGCCCCAACTTATTAGTAGTATCTAGACTTGACGAGTGCTCAAACTTAGAAATGATACTTTTACATGATATACATCACTAAGAAATAAAGGGTTACCTAATATATGGTTGATTTGCTTACTGGTTTTATCAAAACCAGATTTAATAAATAATTACTTGGTGTTATTTATCTCTAATATTATTGTTTTATTCTCCAACGTATTAAAACCAACCCTAGGAATGATTTTATATAGAAACCAATTGAAATATAATTAAAATAATAATAATCTTTTTATATGAGTTCTTATTTAATTTCATTAGACTTTCTATCTACAAATTAATACTCTTGTTTCTTAATCTTCCAATCGTTATCATCCAGCAACACTTTCTGGTTAAAAATTGATTATCTTTTGTTGCCTATCCGTCGAATTCTTATTTCTTATAAGTGTTATCGTCTCTGCTAAATAATGGACCATTCCGTTATTAATAGAAAGAAAGATAGGTAAAAAAATAGGAGATGCTAAACAGAAAGAAGTATAATAAGAAAGAACGACAGAAAGAAAGAGAGAAAGTCGTGGAAAGATATGGGGTGAGCGCGCAGAAGCGATAACACTAATCTGTTTCAATCGAACATAATGAAAAGATGAAAAGAAAGAAAGAAAGAAGAAAAACAGTAAGAGAGACTTAAATCAATAGTATTATACTTTTTAGGTATTGAACTATCTGGCAATAGCTCTTAAGTAAACTGATAAAACGTTGTAATAATTAAATTATCAAAGTGTGGTGTATTTACACGTCCTGTTAGTTTAATATATTTCATTGCATTAAAACTTAAACACTTACGCCGGAGGGTGCATATTCTTTGCTTGTATATTTAAGTCTTTGTTGCCAAAAAAGACACTCGACTGAAAGGTATTGTTATTATTCGAATTTTGACGGTCGGTTTTCGAATAAGATTATTCAGGGGTTTTTTTCAGCAGGGGGGGGGTACTTTTCATTATTATTTTATTTTTTTTTTTCCTTTTATGTTTTCTTTCTCTCACGGCTAACCTGAATGTTATTTTCATTTTATTTTTTCAGTTACTCCGCCTTTTTTTTGGCAACGACCCAACTTGATGTTACAAGCGACTGGGCGTGACTTGTGGAGAAAAACATTGTGGGGCCGTTATCAAACAAGGACCAAAAACAAAACAAAAAAACCCCAATAAAAACAATAAAAAACACACAAAAAAAGAAGAAATATAAGAAAGGAAGCTAAGAGGACGGAGTGAATCGAAGAATAACAGTGGAAAGAGGTAGACAACAGTGGCAACTTGACTGACGATCGATTTATAACAGTGTGTTTACACGTCAATGATCGGATCGATTGCGGACGAAAAAATAGACTGACACAAAAAAAAAGAAAAAAAAGGAAAAGGAGAAAAAAAGGAAAGAAAGAAGAGGACACCTGTAACGTAGACAGGAGAAAGAGAAAAAACGAATTGAATTTTAAAGTTAGGGAGAGTAGCCATTGATTATACTTTTGTATGTTTAATGTTATTCTTATTGGGAAATAATTCATGTCAGAAAATTCGTTTTGCTAGTAAAGCGATTAACAAGCTTATTTCGAAAGGTACACAGACACACACAACACGCACACACACATACACCGACACAGACACAGACACACACACACACACACACACACAAACACAAACACAAACGAATATATATATATATATATATCAATGAAATGGATACAATACAAACCTACACGAGTTTCACCATAAGGATCTTCAGAGTTAAATAAATTTGCTCTACTTTGTATTGAGCACTTTGTATTTGTTTTATCGCGGACTAAACTCCTGGATTCTGTGCACGTCCAACGATCGTGCCCATATTTACCGGCAAGTTTATTTATATATTTACCTATATATTAGGGTTAGTTTAGTCGGTAGAGCGCGCGCCTAGGAACCCCATGGTTCCTGGTTCAATACCGGACCTCCTTGATCTAGCGCTAGTAAAAGGCGCATAGACTCCATCTGTCTGGCTGATACCGACTTTAGGCCACCCCGACGACCTTACTTACTTATATATATATATATATATATATATATATATATATATATGAATTAACTTATTTTGAAGAAAATAATTAGGGAAATTGATCACAATTTTATTTTAGGAAAACACACATATAGGTTTAGCTCAGTCGATAGAGCGCCCGCCTTGGAATCGCAAGGTTCTAAGTTCGATACCGACCCCCGACAACTTAGCGTATGAGTAGCACAGATTGGGTAATCTGATCAGGGCAGTAAAGTGGGAAGCTGACAGTAGGTGTGACGCTTAACATCAGCAAAACAATCTCCTTCGTCTAGTGCTAGCGAAAAGGGGACATAATCCCTCGTTGTCCGGTTTTTGTCAACAATAGGCCACTCTACCAATTTTAGTTATATATATATATATATATATATATAATATATATATATATATATATATACTAGTATCAGAGAGAGAGGTCTACCCTGGTTTTGATCGATAAGACTCCACCCCACACATAAGCAAGTTGAAACCTTTGATACGTTTAACCAATAATGACTTTAACTTGGTAGAATAGAGTCCTGATGAGATCGCAGAGATCGGAACAGTGGTAGACCTATAAGTCTGTTCTACTAATACGATTATTATAGTTCTATGATATATATTGAGCACTCTTTGATAAATTACTAATCTCACTGCAATGGAAAGGTTAAAGTGGCAATTGAACAAGATATATATATATATATGATGTTTGCTTCTTTGTCGGTCTATCTAATGAGTCTATTCATATATCTATCTATCTATATATATATGTATATGTATGTGTCTTTGTGTGTGTGTGCGTGTGTGTGTGTTTGTTTGTTATATATCTATATCAAATATTCATGCGAAGATATTTTGGGTTGTTTTAGAAATATGAAACAAACGAGTGAAACAAATGAAGAACTGAGTTTAATATTATGTTCTTTTTATCTACCAATATTTCGACGACCTATATTCCTCTTCAAGTTTTTTTTTAAGAATGATAACTGTTTTTTTTTTTTTTTTGTCTCTGCTCCTTTCGGGTCCAATGGTGCTCTTGTTTGGCCCTATCCTTGGTGTTGTGTTCGGTGTTACCTGCCACCGTCTTTCTACTGATTCCACGGCTGAATTGGAATTGGCTAGATTGTAGGTGTGTGATTTCGTAGTTAATTTATGTGTGGTAGGGTTGTGTCAAAGTATTTGTAAGAATTTAAATTCACTAGAGCTGAGTTTAAACCTTGTGTGTGTGTCTGCGGACATGTACTATGTACATTTGGTTTCTTTTTGTTTGCGCTTTTGATTAGATGGAAAGTTGTGATCTATTAGGATGTATTTCGGGTTTTCCAATGTGTGCTTTACTATAGGTGAATATTGAGACCCTTGCTAAATGATTAATTTTTATTCTATGTCTACGCTATCGTAACTTATATATATATATATATATATATATATATATATATATATATATATATCAGTTATGACACACACACCACACACACATATATATATATATATATATATATATATATATATATATATATATATATATATATATATATATATATATATATATATATATATATATATATATATATATATATATATATATATATATATATACTTGAAGGCACTTACAACGCATGTATCGCATAAAATTCGATACTTTTTTTATAGAAAATGAAATTGACAAGTGTAATCCGGGCAAAGGATCGCTCGGTGTGTAGAATGCCGTACAGACTGTTTCGACTTTATTAAGTCGAATCAGCGACATATACTAACGATTTCCCTCCGACAGAAATCGAAACCGGACCTCAGCGAGCATAGTGAACCTATATCGCCTCGACCACAGTACACAGCTAACAATCTTTAGCGAAATTAAGCTTGTCAAATGATACTACACACTTCTACCATAATAGGTAAGGGGCGTTTATGAGAGAATAATAACAACAAACAGACCGTGTGTCTGTTTGTTGTTATTATTATAACGGTTTTGATTTCTGTCGGAGGGAAATCGTTAGTATATGTCGCTGATTCGACTTAATAAAGTCGAAACAGTCTGTACGGCATTCTACACACCGAGCGATCCTTTGCCGGGATTACACTTGTCAATTTCATTTTCTATAAGAAAAAGTATCGAATTTTATGCGATACATCCGTTGTAAGTGCCTTCAAGTAAAAAATTAATATATACTTATTCAGCAACGTTTCTAAAATAAACAAACATCCAAAATATCTTTATATATATATATATATATATTATATATATATATATATTATATATATATATAAATACATAAAACACCACTCAATAAGTCCCGGGCCTGATATATTGATAGCGCCACTGATCAAAAATCTATATGATTTCTCATAAAATAATGACCTTTAAATGCCACGATACAAAATTTTAGCCCAATCGGATTATTAGTTTACAGTTATTTAAGTGAAGCTATTGTTGCAAATTTTCACAATAATGGAAACATCTGAATTTCGAGTGTTGATAAAGCATTGCTTTCTGATGGGAAAAATACTGATAGATTAAAGCAATGTCTTGATAAGTGTTATTCGGGCTCTGCTCCGTCGGAAACAACGGTTAAGAGGTGGCATGCTGACTTTAAACGCGGTCAAACATACGCACAAATGATGCTGAACGCTCAGATCGCCCGAATTTGGCGGTTGTTCCGAAAAACGAAAAACTCACAAGCTCGATTTGACCGATCGTAAATTGAGTTGCACGAGATAGCAGAGGAGTTGAATATATCAGAAGACAGTATAGTCACCATTTTGCATGAATATTTGTCAATGAGAAAGCTGAGTTAAAAGTGGGTGCTGCGTTTGCTCACAGTCGATCAAAAACAACAACAATGTATCGACGATTCAGAGTGTTGTTTGCAACTGTTTCAATGCAACAAAAAGGATTTTTTGCGTAAATATGTGACAATGTATGAAACATGGATCCACCTCTTCACTCCAGAGTCAAATCAACTGTCAGCTGAGTGGACAGCAGCAGGTGAAAGCTGTCTAAAGCGACAAAAGACGCAAACATCAGCAGGCAAGGTTTTGGCCTCCGTATTTTGGGATGCTCATTTTGTTCGTCGATTACCTTGAGAAAGGAAGAATCATAAATAGCGAATATCATATATCATTAGTGGTGCGTTTGAAGGAAGAAATCGCCAAAAAACGGCCACAAATGAAGAAGAAAAAAGTGTTCTTTCACGAAGACAATGCACCGTGTCACAAGTCGATCACAACGTTGGCAAAACTACATGAATTCAATTTTAAATTGCTTCAGCACCCACCCTATTCTCCAGATCTGGCCCCAGAGGCTATTAGCTATTTGCAGACCTCAACATAATGCTCCAGGAAAATAATTTTGGTGGTGTTATGTATATTCCTGGAGATCCGAGTAAATATCAACATTCCATATGGCTGGATCACAACCGGAGAATTGATAACAACGGTAAGAATAAGATAGACTACGTATTTCCGTGGAACATTTGAAGGGAAACAGAGATACGAGGTATGTCAGAATGCCACAGGAAAAGAATTTTGACTCTAATGAAGAAGTGATATCGGAAACTGAGGCGTATTTTGAGGCCAAAGACAAATCGTTCTACAAAAAAGCATTGAATTATTAGAGAAGCGTTGGAATTAGTGCATCACCCTGTTGATGAATAAAGTCGAACTTTGCCTAAAAGCTGTTG
>CM042157.1:100363344-100378344 GCA_023376005.1 Doryteuthis pealeii | reverse complement strand
ATGTCTATTTCGCTGCTGTGGCTTTGTGCCAGCGAAAGTGAGACTTCTGTAACATTGACGCCATTTTGTCCATGTCGGTCTTGTTCGACAAATAGAAATATGTTGGGCGTTAAACGTTCGGAAAAGAAAGACGATGTCTATTTGCCAGAAGTGAAAGTCATCTGAGCTGAGTGTTGGACTGTCGGTTTTGTGTAAAGTGAGATCTCAATCTAACGGCTTTTATCCAACAAACATCCATTTGATTCGACGCAAAGACAAGACGGAATACGACTGCATAAGACAAAAGGTCAATTTTCCAACCTTTCCTTCTCCTAGATTGGTTACCTACACCAATGCTAAAGAGTTCAGTCTTCCCTACTCTTTACTCCTAGCTGAAGAGAATAGTTGGTGTTAAGTTTCTGACCGCCATCCTTGGCCAGTTGTAAGTAAAAAAGTAAAGTCGTCGGGGCGGCCTAAAGTCGGTATCAGCCAGTCAGCGAGGGAGTCTATCCCCTTTTCAATTGCGCTAGACCAAGGAGATTGTTTTAGCATCTGAGGTGGAGCGCCACACCTACCATCAGCTCCTTACTTTACCGCACAGATCCCTGTGCTACTCATACGCTGAGTTGGCGGGACCGGTATCGAACTAGGAACCTTGTGGTTTCTAGCCGAACGCTCTACCGACTGAGCTAACCCAAGTAAATCCTTTGGTAAGTGAATAAGTCCTGGGTTATGGAATCCTACGTAGTGTCAAAGGTGATATAATCCTATGTTCCGTCGTCCACGAGGTTGAAGGCAATGTGTGTAGGTATGACCAGAACAGCCGGTATAATTACAATATCAGCAGAAGAGTACTGCCAGTGATTGGACAAGAAAGTTGGTCACATGGTTGTCGGCAAATCTATAAGTACAAGTGGACATTTAACACACGCCTTATATGAAAAAATCTCAACAGTTGGATTCATACCTTTCCCAAGAGTATGTATTTACCAACCCCTCCGGATGATTAAGGATGTACACATGGTCAATTTCTTAAGCAGAGGTTAACAGGTTTGAATTCAAAGTTTTCCTTCTCCTAGACTGGTTACCTAACCAAGGTTGAAGATCCCAGTCTGTCCTATTGTTTACCCATAGCTGGAAAGGGAATAGTTGGATTCATACATTTCCATAAAGGTATTAGTGCTAAGTAAAATGCATCAGCCGGATAGCGAGGGAGTCTATCATCTTTTCACTTGACCAGAGTGTCAATATATATCTATGGATCGATTTATCTATCTCACTTTATTCCTGTCTGAAGTCACACAGGCGCAACAGCATGAAGCCAAGAGGTCCAAAAGAAAGCGGCGGCGGCAAAGCACCGGAACATCAACATCTACAGGGACAGCTTCTAACATGTGACAATTGTGATCGAGACTGTTTTTTCGAACATTGGACTTCACAGTCACAGGAGGCGCTGCAACTTCAGAGACACAAGAATTATATAGTCTTCGAGACTGCAATCCGATAAACTCTATCTATCTCATTTTATTCATATCTATCAAACACATCTATCTCTCTCTCCTCTCTCTCTCTCTCTCTCTCTCTCTCTTCTCTCTGTATACGCTGTATATATATATATATATATATATATATATATATATATATATTATACCAAACTTGTTGGTAAATCCTCACAGCGAGAAAAAAAACCCAGTAAATAGTTTGATTGTAAAATTATACTACCAAACATCACCCGGGGAGAAAAAAATTTTTGGAAAAAAGAAAAGACCAAATAATCGTACCAACCAAAAATAATCTATTGGTACAATGTTTGGCCGAAAGAAAAAACAATTTATATGCATATATATATATATATTAAAATATATATATTCATATAAAATCGCCAGGAGACTAAAGCTAATAAGTAAAAAGTGCTCAATACATAAGTAGAGTCAGATCTCAGCCCCGAAGAGCATTAAGAAAAACTTTAGTAGGTTCGTCTGACTCATTAGATTTATCTTTATATATATAATATATATATATATATATATATATATATATTAAAATAACTGTATTTTGGCAGCATTTTCTTTTTAAACATGTTGTGTTAAACTGTACTGACAATTCTTGTCGGACGAGTTTTTGTTCGATCCTTTCTAATTTTCTGGCCATCTTTTTGGTGTCAGGGTAGAACTGGTGTAGCAGTCCACCAAAGGTTTCATTACGAGCGCTTTCGGCAATTCGATTTGCCATCATCAGGTTGGAAACTGATGGTATGCTCCGTGTCTCGTTTTTAAGGAGAACGAGTAGTAGCGTAAGAATTGGAAGTGGGAGGTAGTAACAATTGATAGGGGGAGGTTGTAGAAAGATGGTCAGAAAATTAGAAAGTATCGAACAAAAACTCGCCCGACAAGAATTGTCTGTACAGTTTAACACAACATATACATATATATATTTTTTTTTTGGGGGGGGGGAATATGTGCTTAATTGAAGTCGTACTTAATTTTGAAAATTAATTAATTAATAATTAATTAATTAAGCTGGCATACCTATTCAAATGTAAGGCTAAACAAATCAAGAAAAATCAATGTTTAGCCTTACATTTGAATAGGTATGCCCGCCTAATTAATTATTTCCCTATCAATCTATTTATATCTATCTCACTCTCTCTATCAATCTATCTATCTCCCTCTTCCTATCTATCCTTCTTTCTATCTATCTCTCTATCTATTCTCCTACTCTATCAATCTCACTCGGTTTATTCACATCTATCTAACACCCCTATCTATCTATCTATCTATCTATCTTTTTCATCCTATTCCTTAACTATCTATCTATCTATATTTCTAACTCTCTCGATTCATATCTCCGCTATCAATATATTTATTATCTATCTCACTCTATATCAATCCATCTATCTATCTCCCTCTACATATCTGTCTTTCCTTCTATCAATTTATCTATCTCATTATTTCTCTCTCTCTCTCTCTCTCTCTCTCTCTCTCTCTCTCTCTCCTCTCTCTATCTATCATCTATCTATCTCTCTTCTCTTTGTCAAACTGACTATCTATAACAGAGTGTTCGGGATGAATTCGACACATTTATATTTGATTATTTTTCTCTGTAGGTGGAGATATTGACACACACAACACATCATTTAAAGCTTGGACCCTTCTTCATTCATATCCGATAGGATGGATGACTGGAACCCACATGAATTATGGAAGATTATAAGGGGCCGGTTTAGCTCAGTCGGTAGAGCGTTCGGCTAGAAACCACAAGGTTCCTAGTTCGATACCGGTCCTCGCCAACTCAGCGTATGAGTAGCACAGGGATCTGTGCGGTAAAGTAAGGAGCTGATGGTAGGTGTGGCGCACCACCTCAGATGCTAAAACAATCTCCTTGGTCTAGCGCTATTGAAAAGGGGATAGGCTCCCTCGCAGACTGGCTGATACCGACTTTAGGCCGCCCCGACGACTTTACTTTTTACTTATATCATGATGATCTGCGCCTGCATGAACTGGAGAATTACAATGGAGACTACGAGGCTGTGACTAGAAGAAAGCAACATAACATACGATATGATTGCGTTCGTAAAGCAGAATTCCTCGAAAATCTGCAGAAAAAAGAGTTGGAGGACCCTCAGATGCCTATGCGGAGTTGCTAATCACCGTAGTCAACCCCTGGATAACAAGGGTAGCCAATGGTAGACAATATGTATTCTGCCCCCCTGACACACCTCTGGAAAAAGTCAAAAATGGTTTTCGGCGAATTTTTACGATTACACCAGTCCCAATATTTGCGCTCCGAATTCCCCAGATCTTAACCCCATGGATTATTATGTATGGGGTGCCGTTGAGAAAGACACTAATCGCCGTGCTAGTACTACAAAAGCCCAGTTAATCGACAGAATTTAGGTAGTTTTTGAGACCCTTCTCAGGGAAACTGTAACATTAGCTTGCTCCAGGTTCCGGAGCAGGATTGAGGCTGTGATCGACGCTAATGGCGGTCATTTTGACTGAAACTTGTTGTCGGTAGTGTAACTTCCGTGCCTCTTGAATTTCGTTACAATCCTATAAATGTTCTAGTTACCCAGCACTTTTTCTTTTTCCCTATGAAACTGTCAAATTTCATCCGAACACCCTGTATATCCCATATCACTATCTCCCTCACTCAATGTATCTATCTATTCATCTCTCTCTCTCTCTCTCTCTCTCTTCTCTCTCTCTCTCTCTCTCTCTCAAACTGTATATCTATCTATCTACAGGGTGTTCGGGATAGATTTGACATATTTATATGTTAGTCTTTCTAAATGTATTCGTTCCGTTAGTCTTTCTAAATGTATTTCATTCCATTAAACTTAAATACTTACGCCCTGATTACTTGTCAAGATGTATCATGTCTGCGCAACCGGTTCTTCGAGATGCTCACTGTGGCTGGATACATTCCGAACAGACCTTGACGATACAGGATCTTCATGTCGATCCACATGATGATGACGTTTTCATGTATCAACGCGCACTTTAATAATAAAAAAAAAACTGCTATCTTTTCATCTTTTTTTAGTTTTATTTCTAATAATTCTGTATTTCTGTCCCCGTTTTTTTTTTTTTTTTTTTTTTTTTTTTTTTTTTGCCTTGGGGTAAAAATCAATATTTACCGGAAATACGATTTAAACATTTTTTTTACTTCCTTCCTTTTTCTTTTTTTTCTTTTTTTCTTCTTTTTCTTTTTTCTCATAACGTGATTGAGCCGAGAGAGAGAGAAGAAGACATCCCGGTTCGTTGTTCGCTTCCCTCCTGCGGCTGAGCATGAAGCGCCAAAGATACAGAAATGGGAAACATTTTTAGAACAACCTCGTTTTCGTTTCTTTTTTTTTCCGGCGGTAAAGTTAATAGGAAATGATGAAGCCGTGCGCATGCGTACTCACTGCCTCACGCAAGACACAGATGTTCTCAAAAGTCAAAACTTTATTACCAGCAATATCTTAGCACGATAATTAATGTCAAGGTGATATATATATATATAATATATTATATGTGTGTGTGTGTGTGTGTGTGTGTGTGTGTATGTGTGTAGAGAGAGAGAGAAAGAGAGAGATAGAAAGAGAAAGAGAGAGAGAGAGAGAGAGAGTCGTAGGGAACTAACTCGTCGACCCTGGATGAGTTGTTTCCATTTCACATAGCGCTAATACCCTCGGGAAAGGTATGGGTCCACCTACTCTCCCTCCGACACTGGGCAAATAATAGAGCTGATTGGTTTCTTTAATCTTGATATGTCAACCAGTCTAGGAGAAGGAAACCTCTGATTCCAAACCTGTTAAACTCCGCGTAAGAAATTGATCTTGTGTCGTATCTTCCTCGGTTGAGTGATCCGGATACCAGATTCAAATTAAATACATGTGAATTCACCAAAGAAACGTCTTCAGTTGTTAGCTAAAACCAAACTAACACAGGACATCTCAACCAGAATTTTATGAAGAAGAAAAAGACAGTAGGAAACAGCTGGGAAGAAATAGATCCCTTGCTAAGAAAGAGCTTGAAGGAGAAAGATGCAATGGTGCTTCTCCTTCGATTAGCTAGATTCTCACACGCGGGTTTGTGATCCGAGTCCAAGAAAAAGAAATAATATGTGAATTCACTAGAGTAAAATGTTGTGTTGTTACTAAAAGCACACTAACAACGCAGGAGACCTCAACCAGAATCTTAAGAAGAAGAAGAGGACAGTCAGAAACAATTTGGAAAATAGACAGAACCAGAAGTTAGAAGAGTTACTCAGATTCATACTCAGTCCAATCTAAGAGAAGCTACGAGATGTATACAGCCACGGGTATACGTATGTTAAGATGAGTATAGTATATATCTGTGTTGCATAGCGCCTTCTTTACTGGCACTAAATAGGTATATGTTATATACTGGTCTTTTCACTAAGTCAAATCAGCATATAATGTTATATACCTTTCTTACTTCTTACTCTGTCGTCTATTCTTCTGGCCGGCTTTCCTTCTGATCGTCTATCATCTATCTTGGTCTGGTATATCTTCTAAGGTCTCGTCTGGTCTTTCTATTGAGGATTCCGGGTCTGGTTTCTGTTGGGGATCACTTCTTACCAGAAGCCCTGTGTCATTGTTAGTTTTTAGTAATAAACACAAGACTTCAATTTATGTTGATGTTACTTTATTCCAAATCCCCGCCCAGACAATCTGCACAGATGAGACTTACATGTTGCTAGCTCGGCTTCTAAGTTCTAACTGACTAACTGAGTTGCTTACTCCTTAAACCGGAAGAGGGCTTTCTATCGGAGTTCCGGTTCTCACGGTCTATCCACAGAAAGCAAGGTCAGAGTGAGGTCAAACGCTGTCACTCACCCTCAAGGCCATCAGCTGTACTGATCGCCATAATGATTTCTACACTACCTTAAAATATATTAGGGAACCAATTATTATGTAACATCTGGTTAATTAGTTCGCTGTCTGGGAGATTCAGAATCAAAGCATTCCATTATACCGACGAAGCTCAAACCTTCTGAGTCTAAGGTGCCATGCCGGCTGGGGCTTTAGAATACACCGACTGCACCTCTACAGAGAGGTAAGATCCCCTAATGAGGTCACTTGTTGGCAGTGGGTGTACGTCACTGATGCTTAAGGACGAAATCCTGGTGGCGGAGCAGTCCATGACGTGCAACACTCCACTTTGGCCTTACTTAGACTAGACAGACTCGTCATGTCAAGCCCTAGCACCTATATGATTATCCCGACCCTATTGCCCTTATGGCAAACCCCAAACCTTTTTATCATATATATATGCTCGAAGGTGGTGACTGAGTCTTATTGTTATAGGTATGTCATTAAACTCTATCTGATGGTGAAGTTCCAGTTCTGGAGCTCTAGGGTATGTGGAGTACCCGTCCATCACCATTACTCCCAGATCCACTCTGACCCAGAGCAGGGGTACCTGTTATGGTACCATATATGAGTTAAATAGAATAAAGAGTTTAAAATTGTGTATAAAAAATTATTTTTAAAAATATGAGTACCCATCAAGAATGAATTATATTCTTCTGTTGAATATTTTGACATATAAATCTCTGCGTGGGTGCGTGCATTAAAGCCAGACAATCAACAGCTCGAATACGGGTTAGTTAACTATCTAATCGCCGATCTGGAAAGCAGTTATTTGCACTTATTCGAAATTGACGAACAGACCTGCAACCAAGGACTTTGCTCAACCGAAGGATTCTAATCAACACTAAGGGACACCGAGGAACAATCAAAGGTCTCTTCACTAAGGATCAGCCTCTCCGCTTACCGCAAGTGATCTCCACTGTAAAGTGCCGCAAGGGATCTCCACTGAAGCATAATTATGGCCACAAAAATTGTAACACTTTCAAAACATGGTCGGCATTAAATGACCCACCGAGGTTGATTTGCCATAAAATAAAACAAAACAAACAAATCCCAGTCTAACCTAACCAACAATTGATGGAAAATATCAAACCTATTTACAAAGGAAACAGTCAAGAAGAAACAAGAGTGCAGTGAACACAATCGATTACCTGTACAAAGAAATGAGTATTAAACTAACCTGTGATATTTCTAAGGTCAAATATATGATAGGTGATTTTAAGGTATTTTTTCACGATGAATACAAAAATCATACTCACTTTTTCCAATCGGATCAATTTTTTAAGATACAAGAAATATATTTTATTTTTTTATATATTATTATTATTATTATTATTATTATTATTATTATTATTATTATTTGCTCTTTTTGAGTTTTCACATCAGCATTAGCTGATGGTCTTTCACTGGAGTCTGAGTGACAGCAAGTCTCCTTAGGTCTCCAGGACTCTTCTGAGTATTCTGGCAGATTGCAGCAGTGCAGTGATCTGAATGGTTTCAATCCTTCCTCTGATTTCCAAACATTCCAGACCCTTTTCCAATCCTTTTGGGACTGTTCCAAGTGCACCAACTACAATTGGTATCACTTTCACTTTCATATTCCATAATTTTTTCAGTTCTCTAGCAAGGTCCAGGTATTTGTCCATTTTTTCATTTTCCTTTAGCTTCACCCTGTGATCTGCTGGCACTGCAAAATCCACCAGTTGACAAGTTCTTTCTTTTTTGTTTATCAACACTAGGTCTGGTCTTCTTGCTGGGATAAGGTGATCCGTTTTTATTTCAAAGTCCCAGAGAATTTTATGCGTTTCGTTCTCAAGAACAGATTCTGGTTTATGCATATACCATTTTGTTGTATATTGTATATCATTATTGTTACCATTACAGGCACACCGAACAACATCTCAAAGACCCAGGTCCTCATCCAACAGCGTCTTCAGCAAGAAGATATGAAATGTGCTGTACAACTCCAAGTCCGGTAAAACCTCTCCTTATGTTAGGCTCGGAGAATGTTCTTTAAAAGAATATTTAAATAACTGGTTTATTTTGAGTTTTAAACAACCTTTAAAAAAACACAAAAAGCAACAAAAAATGAAAAAAAAAAAGAATAGAAAAATTAAATGAATGAATAAATAAAAAATTAAACCGTGTTCACGCGATGGAATGTTATACAGCTAAAGTTGTATTAAAAATAAAAATAAATAAACATTGGTCTTAATGCACGCGGTGTCCAGATGATTTTTTAAAATAAAAGGAGGGTGCTAAGAGGCATAATAAAAAATGTGTTCAAATGTCTGCATTTGGAAATGAGTTCTCTTCTCTTGTTCAATAAGTTTGTATTTGTATTTTGTAGAATACACAATTTTTCTTCGATGCAGAGATCGCATTTACGCTGGCCACCTTTGTACGCCTGGGTCTTTTTTATGATTTCCCATTTTATTAAAGGTGTTCTGCCCGTTTTATTCTTTAATTTGCCATATATATTTGGATAAGGTGCTACTGTTTTCATATTTTATGTTGTTAAAGCTTAAATTATGGTTATACCATCTATTTTTCCAATTGTTTTCAGTGGCACGCAACATGTTTATATAAACGCTAAACAAACAACCATTTTTTGAAATCTCAACTTTTGAGTCTCGTCTGATGATTGCAGTAAACATAAAACTAATAGTATCTACATATTCATATCCATAATACGATGTACTATTGATTTTATATATATATATATATATATATATATATATATAAAGTGGACAAACAATCCGTTTCAGATGGCGATAGCCGACAATTTTTGGGAGATTATGTGCTTAATTAAAGTCATACCTAATTTGAGAATTAATTAGTTATAATTAAATGAATTAGGCGTGCATATCGGTTTACGCCTTACATTTAAACCGATATGCACGCCTAATTTATTTAATTATAACTAATTATTTCTCAAATTAGGTATGGCTTTAATTAAGAACAAAATCTCCCCCCAAATATATATATATATATATATATATATATATAGTCATATCTAAACTACGACACAACAAATGTACATATGAACGTACAATGAAACCGATTTACTCTGAGTTCAAACAAATTCAACTTAATTCTTTGGCTTCTTTAAACCGCTCACAGTGTCTCTCCCACGTGTCACTTGTTTATACCGGAAAATAAATATGTGAACACCCCTGTAATCTTTTGTTCTTTCTGTGAACCAACACTGACACTGTTACTTGATTATTTTGCTATAGGGAACCAGTTGAATGGAAAATTTTGGTAGGCAAAGAGTTAAGTAATTCCCTAATCTCTAGAGAGAAAATAACACTAGATGATTTTAAATGCTGTTAAATTAATTACTTAATCGATAACTGAGATTGTCTTGTGTTGTTTGCGGTGTGTAAGCCGTTTTTGGAGTTGTCTCAGGGATTATTTGTCTCATACCCCACTTGTATGGACTGGGCACAAGGCTTCGTTTTAATGTGGGCCCACCCACAAGCCGAAGCTCATGGGTGGGAAAGAACAAAAATTGCGTCGATCCCCTCGGCATTGGGCGCTGGGCAATAAACCCAGCCCCGCCCCCAAGGGGGAAGGTATTGCCTGGGGGGAAATCCCCCTGGGATCGACGCTAGTATTTGTACTTTACCCCGATCCAGTGGCCGAAGCACACTGGACCCCCGTCCGAAGGACGAGTATTTCAGGGAAGTTGTCTCAGAGGCTGGGGTCAACATTTAAGTACTGTATCTGTAGGCCAAAGAGGTGGGGTCCACTTAAAAAGATTATGATATTGTAAAAGGTATTTGGTACATCTAAATGACTTAGCTTCATTCATGAAATGGGGTAACCAAGCGACTAAATGGTACTATTAGTATCTTATAATATTTTCGTAATGTTATAAGATACTAATAGTATTATGTAGTTATTAAAAATATATTCTAATTATTCTAATTAATTATTATTCTTATAAATATTGCAATCGATTAGATTTCCATATGCCACAGTTGAATGGGCTGTATATCTTAATTAAATTATGAAATGATTTGATTAGTTCAGTTAAAAGTTAAAGAAAATAGAAACAATGACATCGTGATATGGATTTAAAAATTATTATTATTATTTCCTCCTTTTGAGTTTTCACATCAGTGTTAGCTGATTGGTTTTTCAACTGGAGTCTGAGTGACAGCAAGTCTCCTCAGGTCTCCAGGACTCTTCTGAATATTCTGGGCAGATTGCAGCAGTGCAGTGTTCTGAATGGTTTCAATCCTTCCTCTGATATCCAAACATTCCAAGCCCTTTTTCTAATCCTTTTGGGACTGTTCCAAGTGCACCAAACTACAATTGGTATCACTTTCACTTTCATATTCCATTAACTTTTCAGTTCTCTTGGCAAGGTCCAGATATTTGTCTATTTTTTCATTTCCTTTAACTTCACCCTGTGATCTGCTGGCACTGCAAAATCCTCCAGTTGACAAGTTCTTTCTTTTTGTTAACAACACTAGGTCTGATCTTCTTGCTGGGATAAGGTGATCATTTTAATTTCAAAGTCCCAGAGAATTTTGTGCGTTCGTTTTCAAGAACAGATTCTGGTTTATGCATATACCATTTGTTGTGTGGTCAAAATTTAATTTCTTGCATATTCCCAGTGGATCATTATTATTATTATTATTATTATTATTATTATTATTATTATTATTATTATTTTCACTCCTTTTGAGTTTTTCACATCAGTGTTAGCTTATGATATTTCACTGGAGTCTGAGTGACAACAAGTCTCCTCAGGTCTCCAGGACTGAGTATTCTAGCCAATTGCAGCAGTGCAGTAGTCTGGGTGGTCTCAATTCCTCCTCTGATTTCTAGATCCTCCAGTCTTTTTTCCAAGTTTATTGGGACCGTTCCAAGTGCACCAACTACAATTGGTATCACTTTCACTCTCATGTTCCACAGCTTTTTCAGTTCTCTGGCAAGGTCCAGGTATTTATCCATCTTTTCATTTTCCTTCAGCTTCACCCTGTGATCTGATGGACGCAAAGTCCACCAGTTGACACGTTCTCTTTTTCTTTTTTCTTTTTTTTTTTTTTTTTTGTTAATCAACACTAGGACTGGTCTTCTGGCTGGGATGGAGTGATCCGTCTTTATCTCGCAATCCCAGAGAATTTTATGCGTTTCATTCTCAAGAAAAGATTCTGGTTTATGCATATACCATTTTGTTGTATGGTCAAAGTTTATTTATTATTATTATTATTATTATTATTATTATTATTATTATTATTATTATATGTTCTTTAATCTTCCGACCGTTATCATCTTGTAACACTCTCTGGTTAAAAATAAGACCTTCCAAATCGTCCAAGTTGAAAGGCAAAAATGTACATCCTTATTATCTGGTGTTACCCATCTGCTGAATTCTGATTTCTTATGAGTATCGTCACCTCAGCTAAATAATGGATCATTCCGTTTTTAATTATAAAGAAAGGGGAGAAAAAGGACATGCTACACATTAAAGCATATAATAAGAAAGAAAAAAAAGAAGACGAAGGAAAGAGTAAGGAAAGATAAAGAGAGGAGGTGAGCGCGTTGATTCGATAACGCTAATCTGTTTCAACTGAAAATTATGAAAAGATGAAAAGAAGAAAAGAAGAAAAATAGAGTGTGTGAGAGAGAGAGAGAGAGAGAGAGAGAGAGAGAGAGAGAGAGAGAGAGAGAGAAGAGAGAGAGAGATTATTGTGCATTTTACATATGGAAGTATTTAGCAATAGCTCTTAAGTAAACATATCAAACTTTGTAATAATTAAATTATCCTACATCAGGTCCTGCTAGTGTATATTATATTTACATCTTGATAATAACTGTTATGCTTAAATAAAAAATTACCTGATACTTTTCAGAATATAACAATTGTTCATTAAGGGAAACTTCTCTTTTTGGCATACATGTTCGGTAGGTAAACTTTGACACTACCTCAACTGGTTGTCGTTATCTTAAATGATTGACCCTTTCCGTATGTAGGAAAATCGCTTTTTATCACTTTGAAGGTGGTTGTTGGTATCTGCTTGTATCGTTGTGCGCATGTGCAACGAAACCAATCGAAACGTGTTCTTCTTTTCTCTCTCTCAGTCTGTCTGTCTTCTGTCTGTCTCTATTATCCTTTGGATATTTATGCTCGCTATCTCTCCCTTTCTCTCTCTCTCTCTCTCTCTCTCTCTCTCTCTCTCTCTCTCATTCACTCCTCTTTTCTCTCCCTCCGTCCCCTCCTCCCTCTCTCTCTCTCTCTCGTTTCTCTTTAGCTGCTTTCTTTCTTTCTTTTACATAAGTCGATTAATTGCCAATCTCTCTCCCTCTCTTTCTTCTTTCTCTCTTTCTTTCCCTCTCTCTCTCTCTCTCTCTCTCTCTCTCTCTCTCTGCTTCGTTGTCTCTATCTGTCTCTCTTTCTTTCTATCTCTCTATCATTTTTATTTTCGTTGTGTGCATGTGCGATGAACCAATCGAAACGCTTTTTTTCTTTCTTTTTTTTTCTTTTTTCCTCTGTCTCTGTCTCTGTCTCTATCTCTGTCTCTCTCTCTCTGTCTGTCTCTGTCTGTCTCTCTTTGTTCCTCTCTATATATCATTTTTTTTTGGATATATTTGCTTGCTTATATTTTATTTCTCTCTCTCTCTCTCTCTCTCTCTCTCTCTCTCACTCCCTCACTTTCTCTCCCTCGTCCTCTCTCTGTCTCGTTCTCTCTTTAGCGCTTTTCTTCCTTTCTCTTACTATCGATGAATTGCTAATATCTCTCTCCCTCTCCCTCTCCCTCCCCTCTTTCTCTTTCTCTCTCTCTCATCTCTCTGTCCCTCCCTCTCTCTGTCTATCTCTCTTTGTCTCTCAATCATTTTTCTCTTCTGGATATATAATGCTTGCTTAAATTCATCTCTCTCTCTCTCTCTCTCTCTCTCTCTTCTTCTCTCTCTCTGTCTCTGCCTCTCCCTCTCTCTCTGTCTATCTCTCTTTGTCTCTCAATCATTTTCTTCTGGATATATATGCTTGCTTAAATTCTCTCTCTCTCTCATTCTCTCTCTTCTCTCTCTCTCTCGTGAACAAGTAGTTTATGAAGGAGTTAAGGAGTTATTTTTCTGCTTACTCTCTCTTTTCTTCATTTCTTTCTTCTTCTTCTTCTTCTTCTTCCTTCTTCGTTCTCTTCTTCTTCTTCTTCTTCTCTCTTCTTCTTCTTTCTTCTATGACTTCTTCATTCTCTTCTTCTCTTTTCTTCAATATGTTTTCTTTCTTCTTCTTCTTCGTCTTCTTCGCAATTATCTTTTCCTCTTCTTCGTTTTCTTCGTCTTCTTCTCTAATTGTCTTCTTCTTCTTCTTACTTCTTCTTCTTTTCTTCTTCTCTCTTCCCAATATGTTTCTCTTTCTTTCTTCTTCAATAATTTTCTTCTCTTCTTCGTCTTCTTTTCTTCTTCTTCTTCTTCTTTCTTCATCTTCTTTTTTTTCTTCTTTCTTCTTCTTTCTTTCTTCTTCTTCTTTTCTTCAATATGTTTCTCTTCTTTCTTCTTCTTCTCTTTCTTCTTCTCTTCTTCCAATATTGTTTGTTCTTTTTCTTCTTTCTTCTTCTTCTTCTTCTCTTTCAACGTCTTCCTCTCATTTCTTCTCTCTCCTCTCTCTCTCTTCTCTTCTCTCAACTCTCTCTATCTCTTCTTCTTCTTCTTCTTCTTCTCCTTCAATTACGTTCTTCTTCTTCTTCTCATATTGTCCTTTCTACTTCTTCTCCTTCTCTTCTTCCTCTTCTCTCCCCTCCCTCCTCTCTCTTTCCACCCTCTCTCTACTTTCCTCTCTCTTCCCCTCTCTCTGCATGCGTTCCATTTTTTAATACTTGTGCCCACGAGACAATCTCTACAATATGTATAATCGATGTAAGTCGACAAGACGAAAGTCTACTCTATCCCCCCCCCTCTTTAATGGAGAACTTAACAGATACTAAAGGTGATTTTTGAAACGCTGCCAATAACGCGTGTCCGTTGCTTATATTATAATATATATATATATATTATATATATATATATATATATATAAAAGTGTGTGAAGGAATGGGGGTAATAAAAAAAACGAGATTGAGGAAAAATTAAACTAAATGGAAGAAAGAAATCCACGCATGCGTACTCATTCGCAAAACAAAAGAAAATGGCAGCTTAAAAGTAGGTTGTAGGAGGCACAAGCATTGTCTACAATGTTTTGGAGTTGTAAAATAACGAAGCCTAAAAGAAAAGAAAAGAAAGAAAAGAATTAGAATGAAATTTAAAAAGTCACTTGTGCCCTAAAAAAAAGAAGAGACATCGATCCCACAAGTTACTCTGCCGAGAAAAGAATTAAATATAGATAAAAGTAAATAAATAAAAGAGGTAGATAAAATAAGCCAGCAGTTGATGGCGTCACCGAAACTCGTATGAGAAGAAACTCGTATTCTTAACAAAACAACGCGAAGCGAGACGGAACACAATGAACATTGACTCCTTTGTATTTCGTGGATCTAACAACGGTACAAACAGGCATCACTCAATGGAGGAACCCAAAAATGACAATATTACCTTTTAAAAAAAACACCATAAAAAAACAAACAATGAGAAACACAAAAACAAAACGAATTTTAGTGCTAACTACAATTACGTCTAACAAGAGA
>CM042157.1:100337406-100363334 GCA_023376005.1 Doryteuthis pealeii | reverse complement strand
CGGTAACCAATGCGCGGACTTGACCACCTAAATTGGTTTTTTATTTTTACCTATTGTATTCTATATTATATTTTCGTACATGTTATAAGCTACCTTAATCGTATTTATGTTGTAGTTATTTACAAATATCATTCTATTTTCTAATTTAATTTTATTCTTTTTAATATTGCAATCGATATAGGATTTTTAGATTTCCATTATGCCACAGTTTTGAATGGGTGTATATCCTTAATTAAATTTATTGAAATGATTATTTGCACTATTTACGTTCAGTTATTAAAAGGTTAGTCAAAGAAAAATAGAAACAATGAAACCATCGATGTATGGATTTTAAAAATATTTTAATTTCCTCTTTTTGAGTTTTTTCACAATCAGTGAATTTCAGCTGATGGTTTTCACTGGGTTGATGTAGACAGCAAGGTCTCCTCAGGCGGGGTGGTCTCCAGGGACTCTTCTGATATTCTGGCAGATTGCAGGCAGTATGCAGTGTTACTGATGGTTTCATCTTACTTGATATCCAAAACATTTCCAAGCCTTTTCTAATCCTTTTTGGGGCTGTTCCAGATGCACCAACTACAATTGGTTCACACTTTCACTTTCATATTCCAGTTAACTTTCTTTCAAGTTCTCTGGGGCAAGTCCAGATATATTACGTTCTAATTTTTTCCATTTTCCTTTAAACTTCACCCTGTTCGAATCACTAGCTGGTGGCACTGCAAAAAATCCTCAGTTGACAAGTTCTTTCTTTTTTTTGTTAATCAACCACTAGGTCTGATACTTCTTGGCTGGGATAAGGGGGTATGGGGTGATCCATTTTTAATTTCAAAGTCCCAAGAAGAAGTTTGTGCGTTTCCGTTTTTTTCAAGAACACGATTCTGGTTTAAGCATATACATTTTTGTTTCTGTGTGGCAAATTTAATTTCTATGATACATTCCCAGTGGTCATTATGGATCAATTTATTATTATATTATTTTATTTTAATTATTATTATATTATTATTTTTCTATCCTTTTGAGTTTTTCACAATCATGTATAGCTTATATAGTCTTCACTGGG
Source organism: Doryteuthis pealeii (assembly GCA_023376005.1). Taxonomy (NCBI): domain Eukaryota; kingdom Metazoa; phylum Mollusca; class Cephalopoda; order Myopsida; family Loliginidae; genus Doryteuthis; species Doryteuthis pealeii. Next base: position 100,362,277 of record CM042157.1, on the reverse strand, counting down.
AAGTCTGAGTGGTGACAAAGTCTCTCTCAGGTCTCCAGGACTGGCGTATTCTTAGCCAATGTTGCGCAGCTGCAGTTTGTCTGCAGGTTACGGTCTCAAATTCCTCCTTGATCTTTTTCTAGAAATCCCTCCGTTTCTTTTTATATCCAAGTTTTATGGGACCGTTCCAAGTGCACCAACTACATTGAGTTTAATCACTTTCACTCTCATGTTCACCAGCATCTTTTCAGTTCTTGGCAAAGGTCCAGGTTTATCCATCTCTTTCATTTTCCTTCGAGGGCTTACTTAGTAGCTCTGATGGGGGAGACCGCACAAGTCCACAACCATGTTGACGACAGTTCTCTCTTTTTTGCTTTTTTCTATTTTTTTTTTTTTTTTTTGTTGTTTTAATCAACATAGTGGGTCTTGCTTTGGTGGAGTCTGATCCGTCTTTTCTATCTCGCCAACTCCACGAGCAATTTTATCGCGTTTCTTCGCAAGAAACAGTTTCTGTTTATGGCACTTATACCATTTCTTTGTTGGATGGTTTCAAAGATTTTTTATTATTTATTACTTATTATTTTTTTATATATTATTTTTATATATATGTTTCTTTAATCTTTTCCGCACCGTTATTCATCTTGTTAACACGCTCTCGGTTTAAAATAAGACCTTTCCCAAAATCGTCCAAAAGTTGAAAGGGCACAAATAACTGTTACATCCCTTATAAATACTGGTTTTTGGTTACCCTTGCTGTAAATTACTGTTTCTTTATTGGTGAGTTGTTCGTCACCTAGACTCTAAATGGATCATTCCGTTTTTGTTATTATCTTTATAAGACAAAAGGGAGAGGAAGGGAGAGGGACAAGAGCGAGCAAAAAGGAATGCGTTAACACATTTAAAGATATTTTATACAGTCAAGAAGACACATAAAAGAAAGGACCGAAGAGGAGGAAAGAGTGTAAGGAAAGATAAAAAGAGGAGGTTTTGAGGCGCGTTGTGATCGGGGAATAGCTACATCTGTTTCAACTGAAATTATGACAAAAGATGGAAAAGAGAGAAAGAAAGGAAAAAAATCAACTCGTGTGTTCGGGCTGTTTGATTGAGAGAGAGCGAGGGGGAGGAGGAGAGGAGAGAGAGAGGAGATGATGAGAGGAGAGGGAGGACGGATGGAGATACGTAGACGAGAGGAGATATTGTTGGCATTTTTACCATATGGAGTAATTTTCAGCCAATAGACTCTTAGTAAAACATTATCAAATTTTGTATAAAATTTTAAATTATCACTAACATCAGTGTCCTGACTGCACTCAGTGATATATCTTTATTTACATCTGATATAACCTGTTGATGCTTAAATAAAAAATTACCACTATTAACTTTTTTCAGAAAATATAAACATTGTTCATTAAGGCGCAACTTCCTCTCTTTTTGCATACATGGGTCTTCAGGTATGGAGGGTAAAACTTTGACACTACTCTCCTTTCAACTGGTTGCTCGTTTAATCTCTATAATGATGAACCCTCTATCGCTATGTAGGAACATCGCATTTTCTTATCACTTTGAGGTGCGATTGTTCTGGTAGATCTGACTTGTATCGATTTGTGCGACATGTGCAACGAACTAATCGAAACTGTTTCTTGTTCTTTCTTTTCTCTCCTCTCAGTCTTCGTACTTGTCTTTTCTGTCTGTCGTCTGCTAATTAGTTTTCCTTTGGAATATTATTTGCGACTCGCGTAATCTCTCCCTTTCCTCTCTTCCTCTCTCCTCCTTCTCTCTCTCCTCTTCCTCTCTCTCTCTATCTCCTCCCCTTCATTTTTTCTCTCCCCTCCGTCCCCTCATCTCCCTTCCTTCTCTCTTCTCTTCGTGTTCCTTTACTCGCTGCTTCTTTCTTTTTTTAACATAATCGATTTTTTAAATTGCCATATATCTCTCTTCCCATTCTCTTATCTCTTTCTTTCTCTCTTTCTCTTTCCTCCCTCCTTCTCTCTTCTTCGTCGTTCTCGCTTCTCTCTCTCTCTCGCATTCATGTTTGTCTTTCTATCTGCTCCTCTTTTTCTATCTCTTCTATCATTTTTATTTTCCTTTGTGCTGGCATCCTCCTCTGGTGCGTATGAAACCGATCGGAAACGCGCTTTTTTTTTTTCTTTTTCTTTTTTTCCTTTTTCTCTGTCTCTGTCTCTGTCTCTATTCTTCTGGTCTCCTCTTCTCTCTCCTCTGATTCTGTCTTCTGTGTTTCTGGTCTCTACTTTGTCTCCTGCTCTATAATATCATTCGTTCTTCTTGGTTCGCATGGCGTCCAGGTGATTATATGCCTTGCTTTATTTTTATTTCTCTCTCTCTCTAACCTCTCTCTCTCCCTCTCCTCTCTCACTTCCCTCCACTTTCTCTCCCTCCGTCCTCTCTTCTGTTCAGTTCTCTTTTAGCGGCTTTTTCTTCCTTTCTCTTAACATAATCGATTCCTTGAACTTGCTAATATCTTTCCCTCTTTCCCTCTCCCTCCCCTCTTTCTCTTTCTCTCTCTCTCTCTCTCTCTCCTCCCTCTCTCTGATCTATCTTCTTTGCTCTCAATCATTTTTCTTTGGTTAATTGCTTCTGCTTCTTAAAATTCTCTCTCTCTCTCTCTCTCTTCTCTCTTCTCCTCTCTCTCTTCTGTCTTGCCTCTCCCTCCCTCTCGTCTGTCGTTATCTCTCTGATCTTTCAAATAATTTTTCTTCCTGGATATATATTGCTGCTTAATCTCTCATCTCTCTCTCTCTCTCTCTCTCTCCTCTCGTTCTTCTCTCTCTCTCTCTGTGTTACGTAATGATAGGTTACACTAAAATTCGTTTTGTTGTGTTTCTCATTGTTGTTATATTGTGTTTTTTTTTAAAAGGTAATTTGTCATATTTTGGGCGGATCTCAATGAAGTGATGCCTGTTTGTCCGTTGTTGATCCACGGAAATACAAGGCGTCACTGTTCATTGCTGTTCCGTCTCGCTTTTCGCGTTGTTTATGTCAAAGAATACGAGTTTCTCTACGGTTTCGGTGACGCCAATCTCAACGCTCTATTTATCTACTCTTTTACTTTATTACTTATCTATATTTATTTCCTTTTCTCGGCAGAGTAAACTTGCTGGGAATCCGTGTCTCTTCTTTTTAGGGCTCAAGTGACTGCTTTAAATTGTTCATTCTATTTTCTTTTTCTTCTTTTCTTTTCTCTTTTTTAGGCCTTCGTTATTTACAACTCAAAAACATTTGTAGCAATGCTTGTGCCTCTCCTACAACCTACTTTTAAGCTGCCAATTTTTCTTTTGTTTGGCGACATGAGTACGCATTGCGTGATTTTTTCTTCCATTTTAGTTTAATTTTTCCTCTCAATCTCGTTTTCTTTAATCTACCCCCCCATCCCTTCACACACTTTAAAATTATATATATATTATATATATATATATATATATATATTAAAGCAACGCACGCGTTATTGCAGCGTTTCAGAAATCACTTTAGTATCTGTTTCAAGATTCTCCATAAGAGGGGGGGGGAATAGAGTAGACTTTCGTTCTGTCGACTTAACATCGCATTATTAATTTGTAGAGATCTCGTGGCAACGTATTAAAAAAATGGAACGCACGACGCACGAGACGAGAGGCGCAGACGATCGGGAAGAGAGAGAGGGTTGGAAAAAAGAGAGAGAGAGGGAGGGGGAGAGAGAGAGAAGAAAAGAGCAAGAGAAAGGAAGAAGAAGGAAGGAAAGAGACCATAACTTGAACAAAGAGAAAAGTTGGAAAGAAGAGAGAAGAGGGAATACCGTCAATGAGAAGGAGAAGACAGAAGAAGAGAGAAGAAGAAGAAGAGCGTATGAAAAGAGAGAGGTGAGAGAACGAAGAAGAAGAGAAGAAGAAGAAGAAGAAGAGAAGAAGACGCGTACATGAAGAAGGAAGAGAAAGAAAAGGGAAGAAAGAGAAAAGAAAAAAACATATTGAAGAAGAAGAAGAAAGAAGAAGAAAGAAAGAAGAAGAAGAAAGGAGAAGGGGGCGGAGGGGGGGAGAAAAATATTGAAAAGAAGAAAAGACAGAAGAATAGAAGAGAAGAAGAAGAGAAGGAAAAAGAAAAAAAAAAAAAAGAGAGAAACGATTAGCAGGGAAACGATGAAGAGGGAGAAAGAAAGAAGCAAGAAGAGAGGAGATAAGAAGACAAGACAGACAGGAAGACGGAAGAAGAAGAACGAAACATTATGCAAGAGAAAAGAAGAAAAAGACAGAGAAGAAGGACGAAGAAAGAAGGACATTATTGTGAAGCAAAAGGGAAGAAGAAGAAAAAAAGCAGAAAGAAGAACGAAGAAAGAAGCAAGAAAGGAGAAGAGACGAAGGAGAAGAGAGAGAGAGAGAATAACATTTGAAGAAAGAAGAAGAGAAGAAGAAACATTGAAGTGAAGAAGAGAGAAAAGAAGAAGAAGAAGCAAGAAGAAGAAGAAGAAGAAGAAGAAGAAGAAGAAGAAGAAGAAGAAGAAGAAGAAAAGAAGAAGAAGAAGAAGAAGAAGAAGAAGAAGAAGATAAGCAGAAAAATAACTCCTTCAATAACTACTTGTTCACACTTGATTGGTTTGTGTTAGTTTAATAATGATTTATTCCAAGTCTCTTCTTTATTTATTCTAATCAATATAAACAAAGAGAATTTCTCAGATGTTCGTATTTTTATACCCAACCCCTTCGACACGGGCAAGATGTAATATAATTTCCTTGGTATAAAGCCTCTCAAATTAATAGACAAGTCCACATCACAACGAGGTAAGGCAAAAAGTAATGCCATTTTCTTTATTTCGGGTGAAGTTTCTTTTTATAAAACTAGATTGAGACCCTAATGAGGCTCAGAGGAAGAATCCGATGAGTAAGACCCAACTTGCCAATCGACAATGACCTACTTCTGCATGACAATGATCACACACAAGCATCAAGACAAGGTAGAAAATCGCCTCATTTGGGTGGACAACTTTACCGCATCCGCCATACTCACCAGATGGAGTACCTTCAGACTATCATCTCTTCGGTCTCATGAAAGTGGGCTTGAGAGGCAAACATTATTCCAGAGACGAACAATAAGTGGCTCAAATAAATGTCAACATAATTTTTAGGGGCAGGGATACATGCTCTCATTCGAAGATGGAACATTGCTATTGAGAGAAACGGTAGAGAAATAGGGATGTGATCCACAGAGGACCAGCTTAATTTTGATGTATGATACATGTTCCTATGTTGGTAATTATACCTATCCTAAACAAAATGGCATTACTTTTTGGCTGAACCTCGTATGTCGTAAAACACAAAAACAACCAACAAACAGGAGAAACCCACTTATCAGCTCTCCAGTATGTCTTCGTCTTTATCGAATGTTTTTTTTGTGTGTGAAAAGAGGTAAGTGGCCATACAGCGTCTTTTTATAGGGTTCTACCTTTTATAATTTCTCTTTTGCCTCAATACACACACACACACACACACACACACACACACACATACATATATATATATATATATATATTATATATATATTTGAATGAAGTGACAAATAAAAGTTTTAGCTTTTATTCATTTATTTGGGAACGATATTACTACCAATGGTTTCCTGCTAAAAGCATTCATCAGGTAAACGAAATATTTTTTTTTTAAATGACAGAAATGGTGTAAATGGTCAAATGTGTGCGTTTTTTTTTTAACTTAGGCCATTTACCATTTGCTAAACTAAAAGCTAAAACTTTTATTTGGCTCTTCATTCAACTATCAACGCTCTATCACAGATATTGAGCACTCTTCTAATAACACTGTACGTTAGTTTACTACTACTTTTTCGAGTATACTAGTGCCAACCATACACATTAATAATATATATATATATATATATATATATATACATGTGTGTGTGTGTGTGTGTGTGTAAGTTAATCCAAATGACTGGTAAGTAAGGAATGATTCTATTTTAGATCATCGAAATCTCATTGTACATCGATACTGTATGCTCATGTGGGTGTAAACATATATACTCGTACAACGATTTTTTATAAATTCCTAAACAGAGCTCAATGTATAATAATCAATAAATTAAATTATATACAGAGCAATATTTAACTTTCAAAGAAAAAAATACTAAATATGTTGGAATATTTGGGATATAGTTATTTACTAAGCTTAGATCAGATGTGACACAAGGCCAGAAGTGTGGAGCGCCCAGTGAGAATCGAACTCACTAACAATGATCTGCTAATCTAGGTTGCTAACCATTACACCACATGAGTTCGATACTGGTCCCCGCCAATTCAGCCAATTCAGCCGCCAAATGCCGTATCAATTCTTCAGGGAATTCCCTGAAGAATTGCTACGGCAAGAAACTGCTGTCGGAATATTTTATAACATTCGCTTTTAAAACCGTATATATATATATATATATACATATATATATATATATATTGGTGCAGTGGTGGCCTAGAGTAGGTATCAGACGGACACGAGTGACTCTATTCCATATATATATATATATATATATATATATTATATATATATATATTGACGATTCTTGTCGGACGAGTTTTTGTTCGATCCTTTCTAACTGTCTGGCCATCTTTTTAATGTCAGGGTGGAGCTGGTGTAGCAATCCACTAAAGGTTTCTCCACGAGCGCTTTCGGCATGTCTATCTGCCATCTTCAGGTGTGAAACTGATGGAATGTTTCAGGTGTCTCGCTTTTAAAACGAGCTGTAGCGTAAGAATTGGTAGTGAGAGGTAGTAGGAATTGGTAGTTGGTTCAGACAAACAATAGCAGTAGAGATTTTTGTATGAGGGGGTCATAAGTTTGTGAGAATGAAAGAGGAATTGTGGAATGGTGGATAGGCGGGAAATTATAGGCATTTGAGAACATGTTGACTTGTTTCAAAGTTTATTTTGTTTAAAGTGGGTTTTTTCCTCCCCCAAAACCACTCGTCCTAATGAGACCAATCTCGTGTACGAATTTAAATGTCCAATAGGAGACTGCCTTTCCAAAGTTAATAACACGTATATTGGCCACACGTTGACCACATTATCACGCAGATTAACGCTACATCTATCTGATATGAGCTCTATTAATCAACACCTTAAAACACATTAATGCCCCCCTCTACCTACCGGAAAATTTTAACAAAAAATACACTCACACTACACAAAGAAAAACAAACAAAAATCTCAAATAATCGAAGCTCTATATATCAAACAAAAAAAAAACACCTTTAAAAGAAAAAATGCTGCCTAAATTCATACACGCACACACACACAGCACACACACACACACACACGCGCGCCCACACACACACACACACGGCGCGCAGCACTATATATACATATATATTATTTGCTCTACTTAGGTATTGAGCACTTTTTACTTATTAGCTCTAGTCTCCTGGCGGTTTTGTATGAATATATATATCTTATATATATATATATATATATATATATGCATATAAATTGTTTTTTTCTTTTGGCCAAATATTGTACCAATAGATTATTTTTTGTTGGTACGATTATCTTGGTCTTTTCTTTCTCCAAAATTTTTTTTCTCCCCGGGAAAATGTTTGGTAGTATATTTTTACAATCAAACTATTTGCTGTTTTTTTTCTCACCGCGAGGATTTACCAATAAGTTTGGTATATATATATATATATATATATTTATGGCTACCTGACGAAACTGGTTTCTTTTATAGATCTACCTGCTGAAATAAATTCATAATAGTCAAATAATAGTTTGTTGAGTTTTCTCACTTATTGGATATATATATATATATATATATATATATATATATTATATATATATATATATATATATTGTAACAGAAAGCTGTTCCGTGAAGGTAGCAAAATAACGTGTAATAATTTGATGACTATCTCTAGAGGTGTTAAATTGGATTTTAAACATTTTTTGTTCACGCGATAAAGTCTCGGTATCATATTTCACATCTATAGGTGTAATTTCATCTTTTAAACAGAATATATCTTATAAAATAGCACCATTTTTTACACTGGCATCGCACTTCTCGAATAATTTTACATATGTTTTATTTCAATCTTTTCTTTGTATCAAGCAAAACTTCAAACAAGATTCTATATTCTTCCCTGTCATATTTTTCTAAGAGAAAAGTACTAACCCATTTACACACGCACGCACACACACACACACACACACACACACACACACTATATATATATATATATATATATATATATATATATATATATATATATATATATATACTGTCTTTGTAACAAATTAAACTCTTCTAAGAATACACTATATTATTCAGTATCTTATAAGAGAGAGGTGCACACCGATTTATTCACTCTCTCTCTCCCCTCTCTCTCTCCCCCTCTCTCTATCTCTCCCATCCCCCTCTCTCTCTTCCTCCTCTCTCTCTCTCTCTCTTTAGCTAAATCCATATACATGTACATTTTATATATATATATATATATGAAAAATAGATGGAAATTAATCCGACAGTATGAAATTTAACATTATGAAAAAACATATGATGTTTGTTATGTAATTGCTGACAGTACTGTTTCGACCAAATCGATAAGTTGGTCTTCATCAAAGAGCGACATAGATGGGAAGAGAAGATATCCGTTAAAAAAGACTGTTTACAGAAAATGAACGCTGAGTTCAACCGCTGAAATTTTTGAAAAATGCATGTTCTGTTTTAAAAATAAAATAAATTTAATTTTTAATTTTTAAAAAATCAGAAGCATTATAGTTTATAGAAAAACTCAAAAATTTCAGCGATTCAGGATTTAAACTCGGGTCGACAAGTCCATTTCCTACCATGATTGCATTACCATTTGACCACACACATCCACTATTTTTATGAAAAACAAAACGATTGATAAGAATACCCCCTCGGCACCCCTGCAGATGGGTAACCCCCCACCACATCAATAGGGCCACTTGGTTACCGTTGTTGGCGACCAGTGAAACTGAAAGACGAAATCTTGGTGGCCCCATAGATGGATAGCTCAGTCGGTAGAGCGTCCGACTAAGAATCACAAGGTTCTTGGTTCAATACCGGCCCTCACCAAATCAGCGTATGAGTAGCACAGGGATCCGTGCGGTAAAGTGAGGAGCTGATGGTTGGTGTGGCGCTCCACCTCAGACGCTAAAATAATCTCCTTTATCTAGCGCTCGTGAAAAGTGGATAGACTCCCTCACTGGATGGTTAATACCGACATTAGACCTCTCTAATGACTTTACTTACTTACTTCCAGGTCCAGTCGGTATGTTGTTCTGTCCTAGCCGACAAAACTATCGAATGTCGGGGAGGTAAACGGGTTAACTAAACTGAGCGTTGATTCTTTTACTTAAGAGGTAGAAAACATTGTGGTCTTTTATTACCTTGGATTGGCAACACCTCGTTACAACTACTTGAACGCATGTTACGATTTTTGTGGCCATTTTTAGGTTTCAAGTGAGAGCATTTTACAGTGGAGATCACTTGTATTCCTAGGTGAAGAATCCTTGATGGTTCCTTTTTGTTAGTGTTGTATCGTTGAGGTGCTAAAAGATACACAGAGAAATAGTGTGCTTGAGATATATTTTATTCAGCACTTGTATCTGCTGCTAACAGACATTTATCACATAAAAACAAAAAGTAGAACAATTCACAAAAACAAACTTACAAGGATGAGGAGGGTCAAATGTGTGTAGTCAAACGCAGTCATTTTGTCCGAATATAATTTTCCGATTCTATCACTGTTACGTCGACTATTATAGGCTATGAGCCAGTCCATCCTGTAGGGGTGTTAACTCCTCTACAACAGTTAAGTAGAATCCTTTGGTTGTTCCTTAGTGTTAGGTAGAATCCTTTGGGTGTTCCTTAATGAAGAATCCTTGGGTTAAGCTGTGGCAGATCCGTTCGTCCATATCGAATACCAGCGAATGAACGGTTTTCAAGATCGCTGATTAAATAGCAAACTAACCACGTATTCCAGAGTGTTGATTGGCTGGTTTTAATCCAAGCGCTCAGGCAACGTCTATAAGTTTAAGTGGTGGACTTCAGCACACTTTATATGAAAAAAAGAAAAACTCCAACAGCGCATCAAACGATCCGTCCATTTTTGCTTCAGTTCTGTTAAGTTGCGAGTTGTTCTTAAATCCAAAACGCCCCCCCCAAATCGTAAAGATTCACCAAAAAGTTATTTTATTAAATAAATTTCAATGAAAATGCGATTTTGCTACGTTGGACGCACTACCCAAAGATTGGAGGTTAGAGTAAACCAAATTATTCCCTCTTTTATCCGCCCAATTTCTTAATAGAGAGAGATAAAAAATAATTTCAAAAAACGTTTGGGCTGGTTGCAAATACGAAACATTCAAAAACATGTCATCGTAATCTCCGTTCTCCTAAAATGAAAATGTTAACTTGTTTCTAATAAAAAAAAATCCATTGATATCTAATTATATATATATATATATATATATAATTATATATAATATATATATATATATGGAAGTAAATGAGGAAATACACCCGACAGTATGTATATATATAAATCAACCCCATATATGTATATATATATAATTAGATATCAATGGAGTTTTCTCTCTCTCTCTCTCTCTCTCTGTATATATATATATATATAATATATATATATATATTATATATACCTGTCTACTATAATATTCTGGCATTAGATTAATCAAGTAGACTTCTCCTTGGGGTTTTTTTTGAGGGGGATGGGGTTGTTTTTTTTGCTTCAAGCTTATGTAACAAACTGAGCTAATAATATCACCGGGCATAATCACGGTGGATGCTGCTCTCCAAAAAGTGAATTAAAAAAAGATAAATTCATGAAAAGGGAAAATAAAGATTATGGATGAGAAGAAACAAAATTAAATGAGAAAGAAAGAAAAGGAGAATAAGAAAAAAAGGGGCAAAGAAGGATAAAAACGATCGATCTAAAAGGAAGAAAAAATAAATGAAACAAATGAAAAAAAATTGAATGTTAGAACAGAAAGAGAAGACAGCAAATTGTAATCGTCGATCGAAAAATAAAAATAGATTGGATAAAAGGAAAAAAGACGGCCATATTGATTGACAAATATCGAGATCGAGGCTGCGGAACAAAGGGATGAGTGCAGTTCACGAAATAGACTAGAAAACCATTGTTAGTGAGTTCGATTCTCATCAGGGGATCCAAATTTCTGACCCGAGTAGCAAAGTAAACCAAGCACAATGTTGTAAACCTAACAATGGTTACTAAATGAGAATTTACCAAAACGAGGGTTTATATACGAGGGTATATATATATATATATATATATATATATATATATATATATATATTGGGAGAATATGTGCTTAATTGTAGTCATACCTAATTTTGAAAATTAATTAATTGATAATTAATGAATTAGGATGGCATGTAATGGTTAGAATCCCCGCCTGTCAGCTTGACAGTCAGGGGTCGAATCACACACAGGGCAGTCTTCCTTCTATAACTCTGCTGATGAGGCATAATAGGCCGAAATGTACATACAGAGATTGACTTTTTCTCAATTTGTTTAGCCTTACATTTGAACAGGTATGCTCGCCTAATTCATTAATTATCAATTAATTAATTTTCAAAATTAGGTATAACCTCAATTAAGAACATATTCTCCCAAAAATTGTCGGCTAAGGCCATATCAAACACATTGTTTGTTTGCTTACTTCTCAGATATATATAGGGTTAGAGCAAAAAATCTAGAGGCAACGCTACTATTCGTAGATTTCTCTAAGGCATTTGATTCCATACACAGAGGGAAAATGGAACAAATACTACTAGCATACGGTCTCCCCAAAAAATTGTTGCCGCCATAAATGCTCTACAAAGACACTAAAGCAATGGTACGCTCACCAGATGGCGACACAGATTTCTTCGACATCACCGCGGGGGTCCTTCAGGGAGATACATTAGCACCATAATAATTTATCATATGCTAGACTATGTACTCCGAACTTCACTAGATACCATGAAAGAAAAAGGTTTCACTCTAAGAAAAGCAAGAAGCAGGCTATATCCTGCACAAACTGTCACAGATGTAGACTATGCTGATGATCTCGCACTTTCTTGCAGATACCCGGCACAGGCTGAGGCACTCCTGCCAGCCTGGAGAAGGCAGCAAAGAGCGTCGGCTATATGTGAACTCTGATAAAACTGAGTTCATGAGCTTCAAAAAGAAAGGAGACATCTCCACACTTGACGGCAAAGCCTCTTAAGTCGGTGGAACAATTCACATACCTAGGTAGTAATATCTCATCCACAGAAAAGCGATGTTAACACTCGAATAGGAAAGGCATGGTTGGCCACCAACAAATTATCAGTCATATGGAAATCCGATCTCCCCGACAAACTAAAGAGACGATTCTTCCAGGCTGTGGTTTGTCGGTGCTTGCTGTATGGCTGTACCACTGGGACCCTAACAAAAACGCCTTGAGAATAAGCTAGATGGGAGTGCACAGAATGCTGCGAGTGGTCCTGAATAAGTCGTGGACGCAGCACCCCACAAAAAAGCAACTGTATGGCCACCTACCCCCCATCTCACAAATACGAGTAAGACGGCTAGGCATGCAGGACATTGCTGGAGAAACAAGGACGAGATCGTAAGCGACGTACTATTGTGGAAGCCAGCATGGACACGCTAATGTGGGCCGCCCAGTCAGGACCTACATTGACAACTATGTAAGGATGCTGACTGCTGCGCGGGGAACTCCCAGAGTCGATGAAATGATAGGGAAGGTTGGCGAGAGATTGTCATGGATATCCGTGCAAACTGCGCGACATGATGATGATGATGATATATATATATTAGTAGAGACAAAAGCTTAAAAATAAATATGTGCGTATGTTTGCATAGTTTTTCAGTAGATGAGATGAGGTATGTGAACTGGTTTACTATTTTCCTTTCTGATATATCCGGGTTAAGGGAATAATTAATTTGGTATTTGTATATTATAAACATGGTAGCTGGTATGTCGAAAAGCAGTACGTCTTCTGAGCAGTCGTGATGTTAGTCTGGCGAGTAAGTTTGGCTGGTAGGCTTAGGCTTAGGCGCTTGTCCACAACAGTGTCGAATATTTATACATGAATATTTATACATGACACTGTCCAATCAGGTATTTACGTATTCATTACATCACTTTCAAACTAAACGGCTCTCGGATATAGAATGAAAGTTTCTCGTGGTGAACTTTTGTTGTCGGGACACACAACTTAGCACAAGGTTACTGCTAGTGGGAAGCGGCAGAATACATTATTAATTTGCAATGTATGTAATATAATAATATATAATATTATATTTATATATGATAATATATATATATATATAATTCAAGTGTTTCAATAAAGTTATTGGAATTTTTGTACTTGGTTACACTCATTGTATTCTGAAAATAATTAACGTCCCATTCATTCTTCTTTTCTTTTGGTAAATGCAGCTTTAAACTTGGTACATTTTTGACACAGCTTGTATTCTGAAAATAACTAATGAATGCAACGTTACTTTTTTTTAGAAAATAAGGCGTGTCGAAAGTACAAAAATCTTGAAAAGTTTTTGAACACCTTTATACACATATATGTGTGTATGTGGGGTGTCTGTGTGTGTGTGTGTGTGTATGTGTGTGTGGTGTGTGTGTTGTGTAACGATAACCATGTTCAATCCTTAACTTAGTGACCACTTAAGGCATGTAACACAGTGATCTCCTTGTCGGAATGGCTGAGATGAATGACGTATCAACACTTCGTTACATCAAGCACTGATTTCCGATCTGAGAAATGATGTGTCCCGACGTTGCTAACGTTACGGCTCTTCCTTCTAATGGAGTGAATGATGTGTGGATAAAGAAATATTTAATATACTTATTCTGTTACCGGTACTACAGCGCAGAAGGCTGGAATCCTGGTTGTTGGGCAGCTGTTCAGTTGTTGGCATGAAAATGTCACTTATGAGTTAACCAGAGTTGTCCGCTGTGTCTTCTTTATCTACAAGGATGGTGTGTTGTGATAGGAAGTAAGTGGCCATACATCTACTTTTCTGGGGTTCTTAGATTTATAATATATTTTTAAGATCATCTATATAGTTATAAGTAATGCTACTCATACGTTGAGTATCGAACCCGTAATCTTGTGGTACATAGTCGGACGCTGTCTACCGACTAAGCTATAACCTCATATCGTTTTAATCTATAGGCTGACACAAGATCTCAAATGTGGAGCGCCGATTATTGACAGTACTCCGAGGATTAATAAAACAAAAAAAAAACCAACAGGAGAATCCCACTTATGGCTCTCTAGGGGTGTCCAGTATGTGTATCGAATTGTTTTTGTGATAGGAGGTAAGTGGCCATACAGCTTCTTTTTGTAGGTTCTAATTTATAATATATAGTATTCATGAGCTATACAGTCTTATAATCTATACAGGGTGTCCCCCAGAAGTCGCGCACCATGTACGAAAATACTATAAAAAGTATAAAAAGACATATGAATATCAATTTTATCACATAATCATAATAGATGCTCAAATGTCACCCTCTCCATTGATACAAACATCAATTCTGAAAATGCACTTTGTACGGATGAAATTTTCTGTGTCTTAAAATACGATGTACTGATGATTTGTTTAATCGTAAGCTCCTGGCTTATTTTCCTTACTGAATTTCACTGGGCTTCTAGAACATTCGCAAAACCATAGTTGATGTTGCTTCATCAGTTGCACTCTTTCGTCGACCACATCTCTCGCGTCAGCCTGAGCAGTTTCTTGGAAACGTTTATCAAACGGCAGACAGTGGTATGGTTCAATGGTTTTTCTCGCTCGGCATGAGTGCAGTGAATTTTCAGCTACAGAGCGGTATGTAGCTGCCCAATCTCTTCCAAACATAAAAAACAATTTAACTCTTTCTTGTTTGTTAATTTCTCACCCATATCCAATAAATTGAAAAACAAAAGAAAACAAATTATATGCTGGGACACCCTGTATAATAATAATAATCTATAGTCTTGCGCAAGATCTGAAACGTGGAGCGTCAATGATAGTAAGTTCCGTGGATTAATAATGGATCATTGGTCTATGGTTGTTGTGATGGCAGTAAGTGTCCGATTGCGCAGCTAGCTTTTTGTTGGGTGTCTAGTTTTTTAATGATCATATAGTTTTTATATGTTATAGCGGTTCAGTCGTTTTTTTAACTCTATACAGTTATAATCTGTAGTCTGGACCAAATCTCGGAAATGTGGAGCACTAATTGTTGATAGTACTCCGTGGATTAATACAAAGCGTGAATGAGCTTCTCGACACATCCCATCTATCTGAGGAGTGTCTTTAAAATATTTAATCTGGCGGGCAGCTATCAGCCAAGTAATGAACGTTTTTTCTGTTTTTAATGGGAATAGACATTATTTATATTGGATGTCGGAAGGAAAGAAGGCAAAATGAATGGTCAAGGGTTATCCTCCTGTGGAAATGATGGATAAGAGAAAGGCAGACGTTGGAATCGTTGCATCGTAAAACGGTTAAGACCAGTTTTGACAGGAGGTGTTTTGTTTCTCTCTTCAATACTGTTTTGTTTGGTTTGGTAAGAATAATAGATAAGATACCACGCATAGATAGATAGATATACGATTGACTTAATAGATAATATGCGATAGTTTAGTGAATATATAGATGTATGGGTAAATAGTGCATATATAGGCGGGAAGGAAGTGAGAAGGGGAGGAAGAGGGGATACAGGAATACTAAATAGGTACCTCTCTCTCTCTCTCTCTCCTCCTCTTCTTCTCTCTATATATATATTATAGAGGGGTATACTAGGCAGCGTGAAGCAGCGAGGCAAGTGAAGAGTGAGAGCGAGAGAGAGAGAGAGAGAGAGAGAGAAGAAAGGAGAAGAGAGAGAGTCTTATACCAACAGAGCAGTGACAGCGTAGTAATAGTCTATATGCGGTATATACTATAATTATATATATAGCATCTACTCACAAATACATATACTGCCGCGTCGTCTCGCTCTATCCTCTCTCTGGTCTGTCTTGTCTCTGTCCGCCGTGTTTCTGTGTCTGTCTGTTCTACTAGGTGTGACCCGTCTACTGTCTGTCTGTCTCTTCGTCTCTTATTAATATAGTTATAATCAGGGCTTCCTCTTTCTCTTATATAGTTATCATATACACGTGCAGTCCGGCTGTAATTGAATTCAATTCATTGATTAATCCAGTCAGGACTTTGCACGTATCTGAGATACCTTAATGGGTCGAAGTTCGAGGTAGGTTGATTCCTGCGTGGAATTACCATTATTCGGATAATAAATCGCCTGCCTACTATACGTATTGTAGCTCACTTGTGATATGCTGTGTGCTCAGTAATTGGTGCCTATCTGCAAATTGCATAGAAGACTATGAATCAACAACCGATATGTGACTGTATTTCACTGCTAAGGGTCAAGAGTAGTGAACGTCGCTTGGTTCACAAATACGTCTATACTATATAATGATATACTCTTGTGTGTGGTGTGTGTGTGTGTGTGTGTGTGTGTGTGTGTTGTTGTTTTTGAAAGAATGAATAGGGAAGAAGTATAGAATGGATGATATAGGATATTTTACTCATTTTTAACTCTACACGTGGGTTTTTTGGTCAGGAGTTATCCATGTGTACATTATTCAAACTATTATATTTTTTAAATAACAAAATGAAATGAAATAATAATAATAAGAAAAATGTAGAAATGTTCCGACACGCAAAGAAAATTCGACCTTCATCAAATAAATCCTCATTTGAAATGAAATTTCTGACCGAAACACGTATAAGTAAAATTGGATAGAATATCCTATATTATTCCATCTATACTTTCCTTTCCTTTATTCATTTTTTCAACATAGTCGATTCACTTTCCAGTTTGCATGTTTACATATATCATATATATATATAGATAGATAGATAGATAGATAGTAGATAACTAAATCTATTTATATAAAAGATAGATTTAGTTTATTTGTGCCAGGAGCTAATTTATCCTGTTAACTTATGTATGGATTTTTTTTTCGGGGGGGGGATAATGTTGGAAAGAGAATTATAGATTGGCTGGCTCCGAATTAAAACATGCACAGAGAAGGAAAAAGAGTTTTTCTGCGGAAGAGAAATATTCATGTTTTATTAATGAGCATAAGTACATCGTATTAACAGGATTAACTTCAGCGGGGGGGGGGGCGGATTTATGTGATAAAACACTAGCTCATACACACAATAAATACAGCACACACACACACACACACACACAACATATTATATGTTGTATATATCTATGTATATTACGAAGTGGGTGTCAGATAAAAAGTCTGTACAATTTTTCTGATATAGTAATAGAAATTGTATCATCGTCAGCCTGGCACCTTTCATTTAAAACGTAGCTGATCAATGTTTACCCATAACAATATGTGGAAAAATACATTCAGTCATGGTTTCACCTAGTAATTATATTCTATTTATATTCACCCCAAACTTCACCCACATACGACAAGACACACAACACGCACACCACACACATACACACTCACATTTATATGAACACTCAATATGTGATCGATGGGAGAGTCCATCTATATATATATATATATAATATATAGCTATATATATATATGTGGCTTCGCCGAGCTGGATGGAGTTCTCTCTCTCTTCTCTCCCTCTACTCTCTTCTCTAATAATATATATATATATTATATATATATATATAATATATGATAGACTCCCGTTTATCGACCGTATGATGTTTCATACAATGAACATCCACACAGTGATTGTTTATAGTGGTGTAAGGCTGTGTTGGCCATACCGGCACTTTTTAGCACGTCAATTTAGTGAAAGAATTGGGTGCCATCAAGGGTTGACCACAAACCAATCAACGATCGACCCTTAGGAATTTTGAATAAATTATATATAATATTAGTATATAGTATAATATATGGATTCTGGTGACCGACGAGTCCATGATATGCAATGTTTATGTTAGTCCTTAATTGGGCAGAAACAGGCGGTCGCAGACTGTCCTCCGATCATCAGCTGGTCATGTTAAGCCTAGCCCCTATATGATGCCAACCTATTGTCTTATGGCAAAACACAAATACTCTTTATCAATATATGTACACGATTGACGGTCCTGTGGTTATGACGTTAAATTGGCAACTTGTGGTAAATTTCTTAATTCTGGAGTACTGGGGGTGTGGAAATCCCCTTCATCAACATTAACCTCCATGACCACTCTGACCGAAATGGTAGTTACCTGTTGGGTCAGAATCTATGCGTTAGTATTTTAGGAATTTGATACCTCTCAAAATGAATATATTGGACTGCAACCTCGTAGATAAGCGAGTTCGAATTCTAGCCGCTATTACTTTAATTTATGGACTATACTCTTGGGAAATGTTATACTCCCTCTTCCTCACACTATGATTAAACTAGTACCACTATTGTTTAATATGAAGTTATGGCTTTGGCTATTAATAACCTATGATCGTTTGATATGCCATTAAACAAAGAACCCAAAAACCAACAGTCTGTATTTCTTTCTATCCTTGAATTTCTCCACTGGTCTCTCCATCTTCTCTCTATATATGAAGAAGTAAACAACAACCAATATGTTGTTGATATGGCTTTTTTAGCCGACAATTTTTGGGAGATATGGCTTACTTGAAGTCGTATACCTAATTTAAAAAAATAATTAGATTAAATAATCTAATGAAATCGGGCATACCTATTCAAAGGTAAGGCTAAACAGATCGAGAAAAAAAGTCAAATCTCTGTATTTTTTGGCTATAGGCCTCATCAGCAGAGCTATAGACAGGAAGGCTGTTTGTGTGTGATTATACCACTGAACTGTCAAGCTGAGCAGCGGTGGACTCTACCATTACACAGCTTGGCCCTTTCCCAGATTTTTCGTCTTTTTTTGTTGTTGTTAGAAGTAGGTTATATTCCACTTATAGGCCGGGAAATGTATATACAGAGATTGATTTTTCTCGATTTGTTTGCCTTAATAATTTGAATGGGTATGGCCCGCTAATTATTAATTATAAATTAGTTAATTTTTCAAAATTAGGCTACGACTCATTAAGCACATACTTTCTACAAAAATTGTGGCTGAATAAACCATATCAAATACAGTTGTTTGTTTACTCTCATATATATATATATAATATATTATAGCTTATTGGTTTGTTGGTTGGTTTTCAAGGCTGTCAAATGCAAGTGTTAAGAAAAGGAGTAAACTATGATGTGTTTTGTTAACCTGTCACTTTATTCTTAATTTCGGGATGAAATCCTTCAGAAGAAATACTTCGAACTGAGTGGGTACCTAGCAGTTGCTTCAATGGGTGTTCCGTCTCGGGACTCAATCAAATTCACGCTAGTCACATAACAGTGTGGTGTGGTTGGGGGTGCATTGTTTATGTGTGTGTTTGTGTTGTGTAAAGTGTGTGTGTTGCGTGCTTGTATGTGTAAGTGTGTGTGTGTGTGTGTGGTGCTTCATATCTGTGTCTTATGTCATTATTTTAATTTTATTTTGATTATTTATTCCAGATTTGATTTAAGTTTTTTTTTGGTTTATTAAAATAAATAAACAAATAAATTATATAAATAAAATAAAAAATATATATATATATATAGTCGATTGTTTGGGTCCAACGAGAGAAATTATATTTTTATAAAAGAGAAGGTCCGCAAAATGGATATGTTCTTTTTTAAATTTTATTTTTATCTTCACACACACACCACACAACACAACACACACACACCACAACACACACACAAGCCAAAAACACTTTCCGTGTCCCTCACTCTAGCCTATGTGCGTTCTTTCGTGCCGTTTTTTTAGCATTTTCTTTGCTGGGGGGGGGGTCTGTCTTACTCGCTTCCATTATTTTTAATTCTTGCAATTTAACTTTTTATTTTTTTCTATTCATTTTTTAAATTTATTTTCAACCGGTAACTCTCCTTCTTTCTTACTTTCTTCCTTTCTTGCTCCTTGTTCTTCTTTCTGGATGATGTTTTTTTTCTTCTTCTTGTAAACTGTTTCAGTGTCCTTTCAGTATATCGATAGTCACGTGACCCATCAGCCGGCGGGAAAATTATGCATTAAATCTTTCCTGATTTAGTGATGTCGGTGTGTTTGCTTTGATAACAAAAGTATGTAGGCATCTTATGTATACAGATCATATATTTATAACCCCATGTCTGTTCAAGCAATATGAAGTTATATATAATATATATAAAATTATAATATATATATACTATATAGGGTATATTCTATATATCTATCATATATATATATTCTATTATATATATATATATATAATATCATCATATATAAATATACATTATTATATGTACAATATTATATAACAGTGCATTAATTGACTATATGTATGTATGTTTTGGTTACATGCAGTATATATTGTTATATTATAGAAAGTATGTATTTGTGATAATCTATAACATAATATATCTACAATGCCAAGTATATATATACGTGCTGTAATATATTATATATATATTATAATATATATATATATATAATATATATATAAGTTGAGAAAAAAGGAAATGAATTGACGGTATGAGTATAGATAAAAGGATGATGAAAACAACACAATATGCCTGTTTAAGTGAAAACATTTTATATCATATTCCTAGCTAATATTGAACAATATATTCGATTTATAAAATCAATCTGGTTGTTTCATGATCAATTTTTATCTTAGAACCAGCCCATGTTATCCGCCGCGTGAGACCGAGGACAATAAGAGCGAAAATAAGGTCGCGTCCCAGAACCGGGTCGAATCTCAAAACTAATTTACCCCCGCGTCTGTATGGCGCTCTTAAGGGGTCCAAGTAAAAGATTAATAATAACGGGTATTTCCAATGAGTCCGTTATTCAGTTTAACGGACGCCTATACAAATTCTAACACAGGTCACAGTAATTTCGTGGGGAAATCTACTGGATATTGAAAAAATGAATTTTAATAATGTTTATTTTAAAAGAACTAGCGAAATAAAAAACGCCCTGTGGGGCGTAAAATAAATTATTGCTAAGGGGTGGGAGTTGAAAATTTTAATATAGAAAGTTTGTATCAAAGTTAAAGTAATCATCAAATTTATTAAGGAGTAAAAATAAAATAAATTTATTAAGGAGTAAAAATTAAAAACTTGAATGGAACTTATTTCTGATAACTTTAAATATAAACTTAATATTAATAAAAAAAATATTAAATAAAAATAAATATATATAGATTTAATACCGTCATGTATTTATTAAAATTTGTTTTTAAAACCATGAGGACTGTCTATGTTGCATGTTAATTTTTGAGTGTATTCTTATCTATATATAGTTTATTTTATTTTTAATAATTTTTTTTTAATTATATTTATTTTATATTTAAGTTATCAGAATAAACGTTTCCATTCAAGTTTTTTTAATTTTTACTCTTTAATAAATTTTTTTATTTTTTAACTCCTTTAATAAATTTGAGATTTTAAACTTCTACTTATGATACAAACTTCTGATATTAAATTTTTCAGACTCCATCCCTCAGCAATATTTATTTTACGTCGCCCACAGGGCGTTTTTTTTTATTTCGTAGTTTCTTAAAATAACATTATTAAATTCATTTTTTCGAATTGATCCCATAGATTTCCCCACTGAAATTACCTGTATCGGTATTGAATGTTGTATAGGGTCCGTTAAACTATAGAATAACGGACTCATGTGGAAAGTTACCCGTTGGAGGTTAGTAATCTGTTTACTTGACCCCTTAAGAGGCGGCCATTAAAGACGCGGGGGAATTAGGTTTGAGATCCGACCGGTTTCTGAGGAAGCGCGACTTTAATTTTCGGCTCTTTATTGGTCGTCTCACCGGCGGCGGAAACTGGGCTGGGTTCTAAAGATAAAACTTTGATCATGAAAACAGCGATGATTTTATAAATCGCAAATTATTGTTCAATTTAGCTATGAATACTGATAATAAAATGTTTTCAACTTTAAACAGCAATATTGTGTTGTTTTCATATCCCTTTTTTATCTATACTCATACCGTCGATTCATTTTCCTTTGTCTCAACATTATATTCTAATATATATTTATATATATACTATATATATTATATTATTACTGCACGTATATTACGCATGTTTAGATATATAATGTATATGATATGCACTATTACATACAATTTCTATAATATACTAATTATATCATGTATACAATACATACATACAGATATAAGGCATTATATGCATGTATATAAATATATATGTACATTCTATATGTATAATATATAATATGATATATATATATATATATAATATTATATGATATATTATATATGGATATATATATATATATATAATATATATAATATATATTATATATATATTATATACTTTCGATATGTGTGAACAGACAGTGGTTAAATTATGATCTGTAGACATAAGAATGCCTAGCATCTTATTGTTATCTAAAGAACACACGAACATACTAAATAGGAAAGATCTTAATGCATATTTTCCCGCCGGGCTGATGGTCCTTTGAAAGAAAAGGATGTGTGACTGAATCGATATACTTGTAAAAGGACACTGAAAGCAGTTACAAGAAGAAGAAAAACACATCCGAAAGAAGAGAAGGAGCAAGAAAGGAAGAAAGTAAGAAAGAGGAGAGTTAGGTTGAAATAAATTTTAAAAATGAATATAGAAAAAATTAAACAAGTTAAATTGCAAGAATTAAAATAATGGAAGCGAGTAAGAAGACCCCCCCAGCAAAGAAAATGCTAAACAAGGCACGACAGAACGCACATGAGGCTGAGTGAGGGACACGGAAGTGTTTATTGTGCTTGTGTGTGTGGATGTGGTGTGTGTGTGTGTGTGTGTGTGTGTGTGTGTGTGAGATAAAAATAAAATTATAAAAAAGAAACATAAATCCATTTTGGCGGCTTCTCTTTTATAAAATATTTAATTTTCTCTCGTTGGACCCATAACAACACTATAAATATATTATTTTATTTATTTAATATATTTTGTTTATTTATTTTTAATACCAAAAAAAAAACTTAAATAAATTGGAATAATAATCAAAATAAAATAAAAATAAATGGAATAAAGAATAGATATAAGCACACGCACACAACACACACTTTACCTACAAGGCACGCATACACACACACTTCACACACACCACACTAAACAGCACCCCCAACCACACCACACACACAGAATTTGGAAGTCCGAGACGGAACAAAATTGAGCAACTGCTAGGACCACATTCAGTTCGAGTACTTCTGATGATGGGATTGTTTCATCCCGAATATTAAGAATAAAGTGACAGGTTAACAAACAACATCATAAGTTACGGCCGGTTAATTACCAAACTATGTCTGTGAATCTCAGAAAACAACCAACTATAATATATATATATTATAATATGAGAAGTAAAACAAAGCAATGTATTTTGATATGGCTTTATTCAGCCGACTATTATTTGAAATTGAAGTCGTGCTCATTTTGAAAATTAACTAATTTATATTAATGAATTAGGCGGGCATACCATTCAAATATAAGGCTAAACCATCGAGAAAATCAATCTCTGTTATACAATTTCGGGACCTATAGTTGGAATATACTACTTCTAAACAACAACAAAAAAACGAAAAATCTGGGAAACGGCCAGCTGGTTTTATTGTTAGAGTCCCCCGCTGTCAGTTGACAGTCAGGGTATGAATCACACACAAAGCAGCTTCCTGTCTATAGCTTCTGCCTGTGAAGGCCTAATAGGCCAAAATATACATACAGAGATTGACTTTTTCTCGATTTGTTTAGCCTACGGTTTGAATAGTACCCGTTAATTCTTATTATAAATTATTTTTAATAAATAGGTGGAGGACTTCAAGTAAGCACATACTTTCCAAAATTGTCGGCTAAAAAAGCCATAATCAAAAACATTTGGTTGTTTGTTTACTCTCCATATATAGAGAGAGAGATGGAGAGACAGTGGAAGAATCAAGGATAGAAAGAAATCAACTGTTTGGTTGTTGTTGGTTTCTTTTGTTTAAATGGCATATCAACGTCATAGTTATTTAATGCCAAAATCCCGGCAAACATTATATCTAGAACATAGTGGTCATTTAATCCATAGTTGAGGGAAGAAAGGATTTTTACGATTTCCCCAAAGAGTATTAGTCCATAATTAAGTAAATAGAAGGCTAGAATTCGAACTACGCTACTACAGAGGTTGCAGTCCAATAATATTCATTTTTGAGAGTTTCAAATTCCTAAAATACTAACGCATAGATTTGACCCGTACAGGTACTACATTTCGCGGGTCAGGAGTGGTCTGGGAGATAAATAGTTGAGAGGGAAGGTCCACCTCCCAGTACTCCAGAATTAAAAATTTACCACAATTGAATTTAACGTCATTAACCCAGGACGTCTCGTGTACATATATGATAAAGGTATTTGTGTTTTGCCATAATGACAATGAGGGTTGGTGGAAAATCAATATAGGGGCTAGGTACATGACAGCTGATTGATCGGAGGGAGTCTGCGACCGCCTGTTTCTGCAAATAAGGACTAAGTTTAACATGCTATCATCGGACTCGTCGTCCCAGGAATCCATTATATATAATATAATATATAATATATATATATATTCAAAATTCCTAAGGTCGAACGTTGTTGGGTTTGTGGCAGCCCTTGATGCACCAATATGTCTTCCTATTTGACTGTGTAAAAAGTGCGGATGGTCCAACACAGCTTGCACCACTATAACTAACACTGTGTGGATGTTCATTTGTATGAACACTCATACGTCGATAACGTGAGAGTATATCATATATATATATAT
>CM042157.1:100315313-100337306 GCA_023376005.1 Doryteuthis pealeii | reverse complement strand
TTTTTATATGATTTTCCATTTTTAGGTGTTTTCTGTCCCGTTTTATTTCTTTAATTTGCAATATATTTATTTTGGATAAGGTGCTACTGTTTTTCTATATTCTTATGTGTTAATTTATGCTTAATTTTAATGGTTATAGTTTTGTCCGATCTTATTTTTCTTCAAATTTGGTTTTTCTAGTGGCTATCGCAACATGTTATATAAACGCTAAACAACAACCATCTTTTTGAAATTCCAACCTTTTGAGTCTCGTCTGATGATTGCAGTAAAACATAAAACTAATTAGTTATGCTACATTATTCATATCTATAGTTATAACGATGTACTATTGATTTTATATATATATGATAGTTATTATTAGTTGGTTACTATAGTATATTATTATTAATTAGTGGACAAAACTAATCCGTTCAGATGGGGAGTAGGCCGACAATTTTTGGAGATTAATGTGCTTAATTAAAGTCTACCGTAATTGAAACATTATATTTTAGTTAAAATTAAAACTGAATTAGGCGTGCATATCGGTTCGCCTTAACATTTAAAGCCGATATGTCACGCCTTAATTTATTTAATTATAACTAATTATTTCTCAATTAGGTATGGCTTTAAGTTTAAGAACAAAATCTCCCCCCAATATAGTATATATTATTATATATATATATATAGTCATATCTAAACTACGAACACACAAATGTACATATGAACGTACAATGAAACCGATTTACTCTGAGTATCAAACTAATTCAACTAAATTTCTTTGGCTTCTTTAACTCTTGCCTCACTAAGTGCTCTCCCAGACGTGGTCCTATGTTTATATCTTGGAAAATTCAAATATGTGGAACACCTCCTGTAATTCTTTTTGTTCTTCTGTGATATCAACACTTGACACTGGTTACTATATTGATTTTTGCTATATTTGGTGGATTACGCAGTTGAATGGAAATTTGGTAGGTCGAATGAGTTAAGTGTAATTCCTAATTCATCTAGAGATTTGAAAATAATCATATGAGTAGATTGTATATTTTAATTCTGTTAAATTAATTACTTATCGATAACTGAGATTGTCTGTGTTGTTTTGCGGTGGTGTAAGCCCTGTTTTATGTTGGAGTTGTCTGCAGGGAGTTTATTGTTGTCTCATACCCCACTTGTATGGACTGGGCACACTCTATTGTATGATTGTTTTAGTTTTTTTTTGTTGTTTTTATCGAAGCTTCGTTTTTAATGTGGGCTCCTACCTCATCATAGCCGAAGCTCATGGGTGGGAAATGAACAAAAATTGCGCTCGCGATTTCTCGCCGTCGGCATTGGGCGCTTGGCAATAAACCTCTAGTCCTCGCCCCAGTGGGGAAGGTATTGCGTGTTGTGGAGATGTGCCCCCTCTGTGGTTGAATTCGTTACGCTAGTATTTGTACTTTACCTGCGATCCAGTGGCCGAAGCACACTTGTGGACCTGCCGTCTCGAAAGGACAGTATCTGTCAGGGAAGTGTCTCAGAAGGCCTGGGGTCACTTGTTTAATTGTACTGTTATTTGTAGGCCAAAGAGGTGGGGTTTCCACTTTAAAAAGATTATGATGATTGTAAAAGGTATTTGGTACAGTCTTTAAATGACTTATGCTTCATTCATGAAATGGGGTAACCAAGCTAACTAAGATGGTAACTGATTGTATCTAATATAATATTTTCGTAGTGTTGATGTGTTAGGTTGGTGAGATACTTAATAGTATTGATGTATGTTATTAAAAATATTTATATCTATTATTTTCCCTAATTAAATGTATTATTTCTTATAAATATTTGCATCGATTAGATTTCCATATGCCACATGTTGAATGGGGCTGTTATATCTTAATTTAATTATGAGATGTATCCTTGATTTAGTTCAGTTAAAGAGGTTAAAGAAAATAGAAACTATGACCAATCGTGATATGGATTTAAAAATTTATTATTATTATTTCCTCCTTTTGAGTTTTCACATCAGTGTTATGCTGATGAGTTTTCTCAACTGGAGTCTGAGTGACAGCAAGTCTCTCAGTGTCTCCAGGACTCTTCTGAATATTCTGCGCAGATTGCAGCAGTGCAGCTGTTCTGGATGTAGTTTCAATCCTTTCTTTCTGATCATCCAAACATTCCAAGCCCTTTTGCTAATCCTTTTGGGACTTTTGTTCCCAAGTGCACGCAACTATCAATAGGTTATCACTTACTTTCATATTCCATAACTTTTTCATTGTTATTTGCTCTGGCAAGGTCCAGATATTTGTCTATTTTTCTTACATTGGTTTCCTTAACGTTGACCTTTGTGTTCTGTGGCACTTAAGAATCCTCGCAGGTTGACAAGTTTCTGTTCTTTTTTGTTTAATCAAGCATCAGGTCCTGAGTCTTCTGCTGGGGATAGGAGGGTGATTCCTATTTAATTTCACAGGTCCGAGAGGAGATTTTTGTGCGGTTTGCCGTTTCAGAAGAACGAGATTCTGGTTGTATTGCCATTTAGTTATTCGATTTTTGTTGTGTTGTCAATAATTTTAATTTTTCTTGCTCATAATTTCTCAGTGGATCATTTATTATAGTTAATTATTATTATTTATTATTATTATTATTGGATATTATTTATTTTCAACTCTCTTTTTTGGTTTTTTTTTCACATTCGGTAGTGTTAGCTTA
Organism: Doryteuthis pealeii; assembly: GCA_023376005.1. NCBI lineage: Eukaryota > Metazoa > Mollusca > Cephalopoda > Myopsida > Loliginidae > Doryteuthis > Doryteuthis pealeii. The sequence goes on along the minus strand of CM042157.1, from coordinate 100,334,648 downwards.
TTTTGTGTATTATTTTCTCTGGAGTCTGAGTGACAATTCAATGTTCTCTCAGTTGTCTTTTCCCTATGACTCGAGTATTCTATGCTGGATTGCAGCAGTGCAGTAGTCTGGGTGGTCTCAATTCCTCTTTTCTGTATTTCTATGTATCCTCAGTTCCTTTTTTCCTTAAGTTTATTGGGACCTTTCTGTTCTCAAGTGCAACCAAGTGACAATTGTGTACACTTTCACTCTCATTATTTTTTTTTTTTTTTTTGTTTTTTTTTTTGGTTTGTGGTTTTTTTTGTTTTTTTGATTTTTCTTTGTGTGTTTGTTTGTTGTGTTTTTTTTTTTTTGTTTTGGTGTTTTTTGTGTGTGGGTTGTTGTTTGTTTTTTGGGGGTTTGGTTTATTTGTTGATGGTGGTTTTTTTTTGTTTTGTGTGGTGTTATGTGTGTTTTTTGTTTTTTTTTTTGTTTATTTTTTGTTTGTTTGGTTGTTTGTTGTGGGGTGGTGTTGTGTTTTTTTTTGGTTGGTGTTGTGGGTTTTTTTTTTTTGGTTCTGTGTGTGGTTCCACAGGCTTTTTTTCTAGATCTCTGGCTAAGGGTCCATGGTTATTTATCATCTTTTAATTTTTCCTTTCAAGCTTTACGCCTGTGTGATCTGAGTGGGAACCGGGCAATTAGTCCACCATTGTGACACGTGTTCTTCTTTTTCTTTTTTCTTGTTTTTTGTTTTGTTTGTTTTGTTGAGTCAATAACGACTTAGGACGGTCTTTCTGGCTGGGATGGGGGTGATGGTTCGTTCTTTGATCTCGTCATCGCAGAGATTTTTATTGCGTTTCATTCCTCTAATTTGAATAAGATTCTGGTTTTGATTGTTCATATACTCCATTTTGTTTGATGGTCATTATGTTTTATTAGTTATTTATTTATTATTATTATAGATTATTATTATTTATTATTATTATTTATTGTTTCTTAATCTTCCGACTTGTTATCAATGCTGTTACACTCTCTGGTTAAAAATAAGATCCTTTTCCAATATCGGTTCCCAAGTGAAAGCAAAAAATGGGTTTTCATCCTTATTGACGTGGTGTTACCTTTTGATCATTGTTTTTGTCTGTGTTTCTGTCTTGATATGTTGCCTGATTTGCTTGTGAAGTATCGTCCCTTCAGCTAAGATAATGGTCATTCTCCGTGATGAAGTAATAGGGTAGTAAGAGGAAGGATCATGCTACATGTCTATTAAAGCATATAATTAAGTAAGAAAAAAGAAATGAACGGAGAGATAAGAGTAAGGAAGATATAGTAGATGGAGGATGCGTTGTGTTTGTATGTCGATTGTTAATCGCGAATCTGGTTATATCTGATTATATTTATTGATAGGATGAATAGAGAAAAGAAAGAAAATAGGAGTGGTGTTGTAGAGGATTTGAGAGTGTAGAGAGAGAGAGAGAGAGAGAGAGAGAGAGAGAGAGAGAGAGAGAGAGATTCATTGGTGCGGGTTTTTACTATATGGATGATGTATGTTAAGCTTAATTGTAGCTCTTAAGTAAGGACATATTTTCGATTACTTTGTATATATGTAGTTTTTATTATTTCTACATATGCATGGTCTGCTTATGTGATATACTTGATAATGGTTCATTCTTGATTTATTTAACGTGTTATGCTGGTAAATATTAATAGATTTTTACCTGAGATATCTTTTTTCTCGAGAGTAGATGTTAAATTGTTCATTTATAGTTGGAAACTTTCTCTTTTTTTGGCATAGCCATGTTCCGGTAGGTAAACTTTGACACTACGCTTTTCGAACTTGGTTGTTCGTTAATCTTTAGGGATGATTTTGTAATTCCTTGGTCCGTTATGTAGGAAAATCGCTTTTTATCATCTGGTGTGAAGTGGTGTTGTTGGTAAGTCGGTTGTTGTTATCGTTGTGTCGCGATTTTGTTGGTGCAACGAATTCCAATGCGAGATATCGTGTTCGTTCTTTCTCTGCTCTCAGTCTGTCTGTGGCTTCTTGTCTTGTCCCTCTTATATTGCATGTGTTGTGGTCTGGATATTTATCTGGCGCTTCACTCTCTGCCGTTTCTCTCTCGTGTCGGTGTCGTCTCGGTCGGGGGGGGGGGGGGGGGGGGTTGTTTTTTTTGGTTGGTTGTTTGTTGTTTTTTTTTGTCTCTCGTCTATTCTCTCTTTTCTTGCTTTCATCTCAGCTGGTCGTTCTGTTGGTGTTTCATTTTCTCTCCGCTCCGTCCCTTTTCCTGGTCTCTTTCTCTCTCTTCGTTTCTCTCTTCGCTGTTTCTTCTTTTTTTACATTAATCGATTGAAATTGCCAATCTCTGCTCCTCTATTTCTCTCTTTTCTCTCTTTTTCCTTTCCCTCTCTCTCTCTCTGCTCGGTCTCAGGTAGTGCTCTCTCTCTCTCCTCTCTGTTCGTTGTCTCTATCTGTCTCTCCTTTTCTTTCTATCTCTCTATCATGTTTATTTTTCGTTGTGTGTCATTGTGCGATTGAACCAATTGATTTTACCGCTTTTGTCTTATATTTTACTTTTTTTCTTTCTTTTTTTTTTCTTTTTTCCTCTGTCTCTGTCTCTGTCTCTATCTCTTGTCTCTCTGCTCTCTGTCTGTCTCTGTCTGTCTGCTCTTGTCTCTCTCTATATATCTTTTTCTTTTGATATATTAGTGCTGCGTTATATTTTATTTCTTCTTCTCTCTCTCTCTCTCTCTCTCTCTCTCTCTCTCACTCCCTCACTTTCTCTCCTCCGTTCGCTCTCTCTGTCTCGGTTCTGCTCTTGCGGCTTTCTTCCTTTCTCTACATAACGCATTGAAGTTGCTACATATCTCTTCGCGTTGTCCTCTCACCTCTTCCCTCCCCTCTTTCGTCTTCTCTCTTCTCTCTCTCTCTCGCCATACACCTCTTCTGTCTAATCTTCTCTTTGTCTCTTTCAAGTTCATGGTTTTTCTTCTTGGATAGATTGTGCTTGTAAATTCCTCTCTTCTCTCTTCGCCCCCTTCCGTCTTCTCTCGTTTGTGTTCTCTCTCTCCGATTTGTTCTTCTCTCTCTCTGGTCGCTGCTCTCCCGTCCTCTCTTGCTTGTCTATCTTCTCTTGGGTCGGTCTCAATCATTTTTCGTTCTGGATGATATATGTGTTGCTTGGCTTAAGACTTCCTCGCGCCTCTTCGTCTCTTGTCTCCTCTCTCGTTGGCCTCTTGTTTGGGTGGCTCTCTTCTTTGTTTCCGTGGCTTCTGTCGTCTCGCTTACTGTCTTCTTCTCCGTCTTTGTGTATCCTTCTGTCTTCTGTGTTTGACGCTTAATTTTGTAGTTACACTATAAATTCGTTTTGTTTTTAGTGTTTCTGCATTGTTTGTTTTTATGGTGTTTTGTTATTAAAGGTAATATATTGTCATTTTGGTGGTCGCTCCATTGAGTGTTGCCCTTGTTTGTTACGGTTGTTAGATCCTACGAAATACGACGAAGGAGTCAATGTTCATTGTGGTTCGCGTCTCGGGCTTCCGCGTTGTGTTTTGTAAGAATAATAAGTCGAGTGTCTACGAGTTTCGGTGAGCGCCGAGTTCACTGCTGGTGCCTTATTTAGTCTACTCTTTTTATTTATGGTTACTTATTTCTATTATTAATTCTTTTCTCGGCAAAGTAAATTGTGGGGATCGGATGGTCTCTTCTTTTTTTAGGGCTTCAAGTGACTTTTTTAAATTCAATTCTAATGTCTTATGTTTCTTTTCTTTTCTTGCTTAGGCTTCGTTTAGTTGTAAACTCTCAAAAGCATTGTAGACAATGGCTTGTGCCTCTTCGTACAATGCTACTTTTAAGCTGCCATTTTTTCTTTTTGTTGTTGCGAATGAGTTCTGCCATTTTGCGTGTTATTTCTTTCTTCCATTTAGTTTAATTTTCTTCAATCTCGTTTTTTTTTATACCCCTCCCATCCGGTCACACACTTATTATTAGTATTTATATATATATAGTATATATATATATATATTATATAAAGCAAACCGGACGCGTGTATTGGCAGCGTTTCAAAATCACTTTAGTATCTGTTAAGTCTGCCATTAAGAGAGGGGGGGGGTATAGAGTAACCTTTCGTCTTAGTGTCGACTTACATCGATTATACATTATTGTAGAGATTTCTCGTGGGCCAAGTATTAAAAATGGAACGCACGCAGAGAGAGAGGGAAGAGATGGAAGAGATTGAGAGGGTGGAAAAGAGAGAGAGAGGGAGGGGGGAAAGAGAAAGAGTTGAAGTAAGAAGAAGAAGAAGAAGAAGAATGAAGAAGAAGAAGACATAATGAATGCAAGGAAGAGAAGAAGACGTATGAAGAGAGAAGAAGAAGAAGAGAAGGATGAATGTAAGAAGATAGAAGACGTATGAAGAAGAAGAAGAAGAGAGAAGAAGAAGAAGAAGAAGAAGAAGAAAAGACGTAATGGAAGAAGAAGAAGAAGAAGAAAGAAGAAAGAGAAGAGAAGATTTGAAACATATTGTAAGAAGAAGAGAGAAGAAGAAGAAGAAGAAAAGAAGAAGAAAACATATTGAAGAAGAAGAGGAAGTAAGAAAGAAAGAAGGGAAGAAGAAGAAAAAAAGAAGATGAAGAAAGAAGAAGAGAGAAAGAGAAGAAGAAGAAGACGAAGAAGAAGAGATAAACATGGGATTGAAGAAGAAGAAGAAGAGAGAAGAGAGAAGAAGAAGAAACCTATTGAAGTGATAGATTTTAGAAGAAAGAAAGAAAAATAAAGAAGAGAAGGTTAAGAAGAAGAAGAAGAGAGAGAGAGCGAAGAAGAAGAAGAATTGAAACATATGAGAAGTAAGAAGAAGAAGAGAAACATATGAAGAAGAAGACGAAGAAAGAAGAAGATTATGAAGAAGAAGAAGATGAAGAAGAAGAGAAGAGAAGAAAAAGAGAGATGAAGAAAGAAGAAGAAGAAAAGGAGAAGAAGAAAGAAGATAAGCAGAAAAATAACTCCTTCAATAAACTACTTGTTTCACTTGATTGGTTTGTGTTGTTTAATTATGATTATTCAAGTCTCTTCTTAATTTTTCTAATGTCAGTATAACAAAGAGAATTTCTCAGATGTTCGTATTTTATACCCAACCCTCCTTCGAGTCACGGGCAAGATGTAATATAATTTGCCTTGGTATTAATAGCCTCTCAATTTAATAGACAAGTCCACATATAACAATCGAGCGTAAGGCAAAAAGTAATGCCATTTCTCTTTATTTCGGGTGGAGTTTTCTTTTATAAACTATATTGGGAGACCTAATGAGGCTAGAGGAAGAATTCCGATGAGTAAGACCCCACTTGCCAATACGATCTATAGACTATCTGCATGGAGCAATGCTTGATCACACACAGCATCAGAACAAAGGGAGAAATGCCTCTTTGGTGGACAACTTTTACGGCATCTCGCCATACTCACCAATGGAGCAACGCTTCAGACTATTCATCTCTTCGGTCTCATGAAGTGGTGCTTTGAGAGGCAAACATTATTCCAGAGAGAACAAATAGTGGCTCAACTAAAATGTCAAGCAATAATTTTTAGGGGCAAGGGATACATGCTCTCATTCGAAGATGGAACATTGCTATTGAGAGAAAGGTAGAGAATAGGGATGTGATCCACAGAGGACGGCAGCTAATTTTTGATGTATGATACATGTCTAGATGTTGGTAATTATACCTATCTACAACAATGGGCATTACTTTTTGGCTGAACTCGTAATGTCGTAAAACACAAAACACCAACAAGACAGGAGAAACCCCATTATCAGCTCTCCAATATTGTCTTTCGTCTTTATCGAATGTTTTTTTTTTGTGTGTGAAAAGAGGTAAGTGGCCATAGCAGCGTCTTTTTTAATAGGGTTCTAACCTTTTATAATTTCTCTTTTGCCTCACACACACACACACACACACACCACACACGAACAGCACATATAATATATATATATAGTTTGAATGAAGTGACAAATAAAAGTTTTTAGCTTTTATTCATTTTTGGGAACGATTTACTACCAATGGTTTCCTGCTAAAGCATTCATGAGGTAACGAAATAGTTTTTTTTTAATGACAGAAATGGTGTAATGGTCAAGTATGTGTGGTTTTTTTTTGTTAAACTTAGGCCACTTTACCATTTGCTAAACTCCAAAGCTCTAAACTTTTATTTGGCTCTTCATTCCACCTATCAACGCTCTATCACAGATATTGAGCACTGCTCTAATAACACTGGGGTACGTTGGTTTACTATTACTTTTTCGAGTATACTAGTGCCACCCATACACTTAAATAATATATAATTATATATAGTACATATATATAAGTATATATATCAGTATATATGAAATGTGTATGTGTGGTGTGTGTGTGTGTGGTGTGTGTGTAAGTAATCCAAATGACTGGCTAGTAAGAACGAATGATTCTATTTTAGATCATCGAAATTCATTGTAGCATCGATACTGTAATGCTCCTGTGGGTGCAACATATATAGCTCGTACAACAATTTGTTATAATTCCTAAACTGAGCTCAATGTATAAATAATCAATTAAATTAAATTATATACAGAGCAATATTTAACTTTCAAAGAAAAAAATACTAAATATGTTGGAATATTTGGATATAGTTATTTACTAACTAAGCGTAGACTCAGCATTGTGACACACTGGGCCAGAGAGTGTGGAGCGCCCAGTGAGAACTCGAGAACTCCACTAACAATGATCTGCTAATCTAAGTTGTTAACCATTACACGCACATGAGCTCGATACTGGGCTCCCCGCCAATTCAGTCGCCAAATGTAGCAATTCTTCAGGGAATTCCCTGAAGAATTGCTACGGCAAAAAACTCCTGCCTGGCGGAATAATTTTATAACATTCGCTTTAAAACCGTATATAATAATATATATATATATATATATAATATCATATTATATGTTGTGTTAAACTTTAACTGACGATTCTTGTCGATGAGTTTTTGTTCGGGTTTTCTATCTGGCCATCTTTTTAATGTTCAGGGTGAAACTGGGTGTAGGGCAATGTCCAGCTAAAGGTTCTTCACGAGCGCTTTCGGCAAGGTGCTATCTGCCCATCTTAAAGGTGTGAACTGATGAATGTTTCAGGTGTCCCTCGTTTTTTAAAAGAGCGTAGCGTAGGAATTGTAGTGGGAGGTAGTAAGAATTGGTAGTGAGGAGGTAGTAGGAATTGGGTAGTGTGGTTCAGACAAACAATAGCAGTAGAGATTTTTTGTAAGAGGGGGTCACAGTTTGTGAGAAGGGGAGGGGATATAGTGGAGGAGAATAGGCGGGAAATTAATAGGCATTTGAGGACATGTTGACTTGTTTCAAAGTTTATTTTGGTTAAGGTGTTTTTTGCGCTCCACTGCAAACCACTCGTCTAACGTCTTTACGAATTTAAATGTCCAATAGGAAGACTGCCTATCCAAGTTAATAACACGTATATTTGCCAGCAGCGTTGACGGCACATTATCACCGCAGATTTAACGCTACATCTATCTGATTATGAGCTCTATTAATCAACCACTAAAACACAATGCATGCCCACCCTCTACTACGGAAAATTTTAACAAGAAATACACTCACAGCTTACACAAAGAAAAAAACAAACAAAATCTCAAATATCGAAGCTCTAATATATCAAATCAAAAAAACACCTTTAAGAAAAGAAAATAATGGCTGCCTAAAATTCACAGCACTGCACACACACAGAACACAGCAGCACAGACACACACGACACACACCGGCGCCACGCAACACACACACACACGCCGCCGCGCAAGCACACACACACACACACACACACGTTGCGCGCAAGCACATATATAAATACATATATATTATTTGCTCTACTTAGGTAATTGGAGCACTTTTTTCTTATTAGCTCTATGTCTCCCTGGCGGTTTTGTATGAATATATATATCTTGATATATATATTATTATATATATATAATATTATATATATATATGGCATATAAATTGTTTTTTCTCTTTGGCTCAAATATTGTACGCAATAGATTATTTTTTGTTGGTAGCGATTATTTGATCTTTTCTTTCTCCCAAAAATTTTTTCTCCCGGGAAAATGTTTGTAGTATATTTTTACAATCAAACTATTTGCTGTTTTTTTTTTGTTCGGGTCACCCGCGAGGATTTACCAATAAGTTTGGCAATTATTAGTAGTATATATTATAACAAATAATAAAATTCGAAGGCAATACAAAACGTAAAAACATAAAGACAAAAAGATGTTTATATGTCAATCGATTTCAAAAGCTAGAGCTTCACTCCTCAGGTTTATTTATTGCTTCAAGGCAAATTACCAATTAACTTTTATATGATATATATATAATTATATAAATATATATATATATTATATGACTACAAACTTGGTGGTAGTAAGATCATGCCGGCTGATACCGGACAATAGGCAACTCGGCCCAATAATTGTTTGTGTTGTGTGTGTGTGTGCGTGAGTGTGTGGTGTGTGTTCTGTCTGTGTCTGTGTTGTGCGTTTGTGTGTCTGTGTGGTTATGGCTACCGTGACGAAACTGGTTCTTATAGATCTACCTGCTGAAATAAATTCATAATAGTCATAATGGTTTGGTTGAGTTTTTCTCAAGGCTTATTGGATATATATATATATATATATTATAGTATATATATATAGATACATATATATATATGTATATATACTAAATATATATTATATATAATATATATATATATATATTGTAACGAAAGCTGTTCGCGTGAAGGTAGCAAAATTTACGTGTAATAATTTGAATGACTATCTCTTAGAGTGTTAAATTGGATTTTTAAACATTTTTGTTGCACGCGATAAAGTCTCGGAATCATATTTTTCACATCTATAGGTGTTAATTTCATTTTTAAACAGAATATGAGTCTTATAAATAGCACGCATTTTTTACACGGCAATGCGCCTCTCGAATAATTTTACATATGTTTTAATTTGCAATCTTGTCTTGTATCGAAGCAAAATTCAACAAGCATTCTATATTCTGTACCTGTCATATTTTTCTAAGAGAAAAGTACTAACCGCCATTGTACGACACACACACACACACACCACACACAGCACACACACATATACTATATATGATACTGTCTTTGTAACAATAAAACTCTTCTAAGATACAGCTATAATTGATTCAGTATCTTTTAAGAAGAGGGTGCAGCACGATTATTCACTCTCTTTCCCCTCCTCTTCTCTCCGCCTCTATATCTGCTTCCCCTCCCCCCCTCTCTCTCTCTGCCTCCTCTCTCTCTCATCTCTTTATCTAATCGCATATACATGTACATTTATATATATACTATATTATATATATATATATATAAGTCATCATCATCTCATATCATGTCGCCTTGCAGCACGGATATCCATGACAATGTCTCGCCAACCTTCCTATCATTTTTTTGCCCAGGGCGGTCGCTGCTGACACAGCATGCCCAGCATCTTTGCATAGCCGGTCTAATGTAAGGTCCTTGATGGGCGGCCACAATAGCTATGTCCGTGTGTTGTCTTCCCAGCAGGATAAACGTCGCTATTAGCTCGTCCTTGCTTCTTCGCAGACAGTGGCCCTGGCATGCCTTGTCCTTCCATCTCCGCGAATGGTTTTGTAAGATGGGGGGCAGGTGGCGCATTAAAGAAATGAATACAATAGAAACCTACTCAGAGTTTCAGCGCATAAGGATCCGTCAGGGTTAAATCCACTGAATTAATCGAGGTACCGATTAATTGCAGCCGATTACACGTGTGTTTATTGAATAAGATATTTTCATTATATGGAGAACGAAGAATCGAAAAAGCGTATACATTGTACATATTGAATTTCTAAAAAAAGAAAGCTAGGGAACGCCTTGGTATCTTAATTTTTAGTTTTTCTTTTCCCTTTTTTTTCGGTCAATCTTCTCTACAGAGAAATTCATTTGAAAAATGTTGAAAGACGTATAAGTTGGATAAGAGATTGACCGAAAAAAATAAAAAATAAAATTTAAAATTAAGATACAAGGGTTCGGCTAAGCTTTCGTTTTTTTAGAAATTCAATATTTTACAATGTGATAGAGACGCTTTTTCGCTTCTGTAGTAAAATTATGTATCCTACAAAAAAACTTTGTATGATATATTTTTTTTCTCGTGGGGGGGGGGGCTGTTTTCCATGTCCTTGTTCAGGATCACCCACAGCATTCTTGTGCAGCTCCCATCTAGTTATTCTCTAGTCGCTTTCGTTAAGGGGTCAAGGTGGTGCAGGCCATACAGCAGCACTGACAGGACAACGGGCTGGAGAAGTTCTCTTTACTTTTCTGTGAGATTGGATTTTCATTGACCGATAATTTATTTATAAGCGTCGGCAGGCCTTTCCTATAACGTGCATTAACGTCATTTTCCGTGTGCGAGTAGAATGTTTACTCGCCTAAGTATCTTAAATTATCCCCGGAAAGGCAGCTGTCGCGGCCACCTGCCCACATATCACCGCAAACCATCCGAGTAAGATGGACAAAGACACGATAGCGGGACAGCTGCTGGAGAATAAGAGGACGAAACTTAAGCGACGTCTCCTGTGGAAGCCAGCACATGGGCCGCCAGTGTGGGCGGCGACCAGCAAGACGTAGCATTAATCAGCTCTGTGCGGATGGCAGGATGCTGCATAGAGGACCTCCCGAGAAGTGATGAGCGATAGGGACGGATGGAGATTACGTTATGATAGTCACCGTGCGGGCCAACAGCACGGATTGATGATTATATATTATAATATATATATCATATATATATAATATATATATATATATATATATATATAATAAATAGTAATCCACAGAACGTGTTTCGGAGTATCACTTTTCATCAAGTGTGGTTTATGACGATTAAGAGCTACCCTGGCCCGCGGGATTTTGAGCCCGAATGAACTTTTTGTTCGCCGATCCTCTACCCGTACGGCCAAAGGCAGCTGTCAAATATAGGAGAATATTTAATACGCTACATTTCTTAGGGCGAATATATAATATAGTATATATATATATATATATATATATGTATATATATTGATGATGATGATGATATATATATATAGTATATATACACACACACACACACACAAACATATATATATATATATATATATATATATATATATATATATTATGTAAACAAGGTTGTTTAGAATGGCTTTTGCGATAATTTTTTGGAGAATAAGTGCTTAATTGGAGTCGTACCTAATTTTGAAAATTAATTAATTAATAATGAATTAGGCGGGAATACCTATTAAATGTATGGCTAAACAAATCGAGAAAAATCAATCTCTGTATGTACATTTCGGCCTATTAGGCCTCATCAGCAGAGCTATAGATCGGAAGACCGCCCTGTGCATGATTTGAAACCGGACTGCCAAGCTGACAGGCCGATCCATAACCCCAACACCAAACGAACTTCTTAGATTATTATGATTTGTTTAGAGTAGGTTAACATTCCTCTTCTAGTGACTTTTATTACACGACGATATCATAAGTTTGTAAACAAGGTTTGTTTAGAATGGCTTTTTTGCCGATAATTTTTGGAGAATAAGTGCTTAATTGGAGTCGTACCTAATTTTGAAAAATTAATTAATTAATAATGAATTAGGCGGGAATACCTATTAAATGTATGGCTAAACAATCGAGAAAAATCAATCTCTGTATGTACATTTCGGCCTATTAGGCCTCATCAGCAGAGCTATAGATCGGAAGACCGCCCTGTGCGTGATTTGAAACCGGACTGCCAAGCTGACAGGCCGATCCCATAACCCCAACACCAAACGAACTTCTTAGATTTTATGATTTGTTTAGAGTAGGTTAACATTCCTCTTCTAGTGACTTTTTACACGACGATATCATAAGTTGTAAACAAGGTTTGTTTAGAATGGCTTTTTGCCGATAATTTTTGGGAGAATAAGTGCTTAATTGGAGTCGTACCTAATTTTGAAAATTAATTAATTAATAATGAATTAGGCGGGAATACCTATTAAATGTATGGCTAAACAAATCGAGAAAAATCAATCTCTGTATGTACATTTCGCCTATTAGGCCTCATCAGCAGAGCTATAGATCGGAAGACCGCCCTGTGCATGATTTGAAACCGGACTGCCAAGCTGACAGGCCGATCCCATAACCCCAACACCAAACGAACTTCTTAGATTTTATGATTTGTTTAGAGTAGGTTAACATTCCTCTTCTAGTGACTTTTATTACACGACGATATCATAAGTTGTAAACAAGGTTTGTTTAGAATGGCTTTTTGCCGATAATTTTTGGGGAATAAGTGCTTAATTGGAGTCGTACCTAATTTTGAAAATTAATTAATTAATAATGAATTAGGCGGAATACCTATTAAATGTATGGCTAAACAAATCAGCCATACATTTAATTAATTCATAGGTATGGCTAAACAAATCAATTTGTTTAGCCATACATTTAATAGGTATTCCCGCCTAGGTATTCGCCTAATAGGTATTAATTAATTACGTATTCAATTTATTAATTAGCCATTAATTACCTATTAAATGTATGGTAACAAATCAATTTGTTTAGCCATACATTTAATGGTATTCCCGCCTAATTCATTATTAATTACCATTAATTACCCTCAAATCAATTTGGTTTAGCCATACATTTAATAGGTATTCCCGCCTAATTCTTATTAATTAATTAATTTCAAAATTAGGTACGACTCCAATTAAGCACTTATTCTCCAAAAAATTATCGGCAAAAAGCCATTCTAAACAAACCTTGTTTACAACTTATGATATCGTCGTGTAATAAAAGTCACTAGAAGAGGAATGTTAACCTACTCTAAACAAATCATAAAATCTAAGAAGTTCGTTTGGTGTTGGGGTTATGGGATCGGCCTGTCAGCTTGGCAGTCCGGTTTCAAATCATGCACAGGGCGGTCTTCCGATCTATAGCTCTGCTGATGAGGCCTAATAGGCCGAAATGTACATACAGAGATTGATTTTTCTCGATTTGTTTAGCCATACATTTAATAGGTATTCCCGCCTAATTCATTATTAATTAATTAATTTTCAAAATTAGGTACGACTCCAATTAAGCACTTATTCTCCAAAAATTATCGGCAAAAAGCCATTCTAAACAAACCTTGTTTACAACTTATGATATCGTCGTGTAATAAAAGTCACTAGAGAGGAATGTTAACCTACTCTAAACAAATCATAAAATCTAAGAAGTTCGTTTGGTGTTGGGGTTATGGGATCGGCCTGTCAGCTTGGCAGTCCGGTTTCAAATCATGCACAGGGCGGTCTTCCGATCTATAGCTCTGCTGATGAGGCCTAATAGGCCGAAATGTACATACAGAGATTGATTTTTCTCGATTTGTTTAGCCATACATTTAATAGGTATTCCCGCCTAATTCATTATTAATTAATTAATTTTCAAAATTAGGTACGACTCCAATTAAGCACTTATTCTCCAAAAATTATCGGCAAAAGCCATTCTAAACAAACCTTGTTTACAACTTATGATATCGTCGTGTAATAAAAGTCACTAGAAGAGGAATGTTAACCTACTCTAAACAAATCATAAAATCTAAGAAGTTCGTTTGGTGTTGGGTTATGGATCGGCCTGTCAGCTTGGCAGTCCGGTTTCAAATCATGAACAGGGCGGTCTTCCGATCTATAGCTCTGCTGATGAGGCCTAATAGGCCGAAATGTACATACAGAGATTGATTTTTCTCGATTTGTTTAGCCATACATTTAATAGGTATTCCCGCCTAATTCATTATTAATTAATTAATTTTCAAAATTAGGTACGACTCCAATTAAGCACTTATTCTCCAAAAATATATATATATATATCATAGATAATAGATAATATGGGTGTTATATTTATGAATAAACAATACCCAATATGATTGATAGAGCAATTATATTTAAGTTATGTTAGTAAGAAACAGACAATTTCTCACCTAGGCCATCGTCAGACTAAAGGCTGCTCTAAAGACTACATAGGCGAAATCCAAAGCGAGAAGCTGTTAGTATCCAGGTCCTTGACTCCATATCCACGCTACCTTAATTTATATATATATATATATATATATATATATATATATATATATATATATATCAGAAAGGTATAGATATATAATCTACTTAAGTTTCACAAAAAATGGATCATCAAGGTTAATCGTAAAAAAAAATTTCAAAAGAATAATTTTAACTATTTCATTACAATTAACCCTGATGATCCATTTTTCGTGAAACTTAAGTAGGTTATCTATCTATACCTTTCTACTAAATATGCTCTACTAACGTATATAACACTTTTATATTCTTTATAACCCCGATATATACGGTTCATAATTGTATCGATAGTTGAAATTGCGATTAACTCGATATTCTATTCCCTGGCAAGTCATGCTTCCGGTTTGAATTTAAATTATTTTCTGCTTCTCTCTCCCGATGAGTCCGGATTAAAAACATTTACATCTAAAAACGGACCTAATTATCATTATGCACTGATGATGATTTTTTTATAAATCGAAATATTGTCAATATTAGCAATGAAAATGATATAAAAATATATTCATTTTAACAATATTTTGTGTTTTCATACCCTTATATATATATATATATATATATATATATATATATATATATAATATATATATATATGCATTTATAATTGCCTTCAAGCAGAAATATAAATAATATATATATATATATATATATTATTATATATATATATATATATATATATATATATGTAGTAACCAAATAGCTAACATGCTGGACCTATGACGTCTTAGAGACTTCGAATTTCAGTCCAACTTTTACGTTCACTTTTGGACTAACACCCTTGAGAAAGGTATGAAGCCCCTCATCTCACAATTATGGGTTAAATAATACCATTACTGTTCCTCTTTAAGGATGCTTTTAGTATCAAATAACCGTCATATTTATGACATCACTCCTTCATATTGTTCAGATGATAAATAAATAAACCGAATATATAACCACGTATAACTTATTGGTAGTGTATCGCGTTGTTCTTAAGTGGAGTTTAACAGGTTTGAATGTAGAGATTTCTTTCTCCTTAGCAGATTCTCTAACCAAGGTTAAAAAAAACCCCAGTTCACCTTACTATTTACCCATAGTTAGGGGGAGTATTGTAGGATTTATACATTTCCCAAGGTTACTAGCGCTATATCAATTGGACCATATGAACTTAAGGCACCCTTTTTTGATCTTGGTAGTAGAAAGGACAGTTTTTTATTTACAGACCGGTCAATATCCGGTTGTTTCATGGATGTTTTTAGATTTTTAAAAATTATAAAACTAACCCCTAACCCTAACCCTAACCCTAACCCTAACAAACAACCGAATATTGACGGTGTAAATGAAAAACATGTCTTTCTTTAATCGAGATCAAAAAGAGGTGCCTTAAGGTCATATGGTCCTTATTAATTGATATATTAAATGCAAACAGCCTTGTCCAGGATTTAAACTCGGGTCGACAAGTCCATTTCCTACGATGATTGTATTACCATTGCACCACACACTCCACTATTTTTTATGTGTATGAAAAAACAAACGATTGATATATATATTATATATATTATATATATATATATATATATATATATATATTATATATATACACATCGGCACCCCTTCAGATGGGTAACCCCCCACCAAAATAGGACCACTTGGTTACCGTTGTTGGCGACCACTGAAACTGGAAGACGAAATCTTGGTGGCCCCATAGATGGATAGCTTAGTTGGTAGAGCGTCCGACTAGGAATCACAAGGTTCCTTGTTCAATACCGGCCCATACCGCAAAATCAGCGTATGAGTAGCACAGGGATCAGTGCGGTAAAGTGAGGAGCTGATGGTTGGTGTGGCGCTCCACCTCAGACGCTATGATAATCTCCTTTGTCTAGTGCTCGTGAAAAGTGGATAGACTCCCTCACTGGATGCTTCATACCGACATTAGACCTCTCTAATGACTTTACTTACTTACGTAGAGGTCCAGTCGGTATGTTGTTCTGTCCCAGCCGACAAAACTATCGAATATCGGGGAGGTAACCTGGTTAACTAAACTGAGTGTTGATCTCTTTTCTTAAGAGGTAGAAAACTTTGTGGTTTTATATCATCTTGGATTGGCAACACCTCTTTACAACTACTTGAACGCATGTTACGATTTTTGTGGCCATTTTTAAGTTTCAAGTGAGAGCATTTTACTGTGTAGTTCACTTGTATTCCTAGGTGAAGAATCCTTGATGGTTCCTTTGTGTTAGTGTTGTATCGTTGAGGTGCTAAAAGATACACAGCGAAATAGTGTGCTTGAGATATATTTTATTCAGCACTTGTATCTGCTGCTAACAGATATTTATCACATAAAAACAAAAAGTAGAACAATTCACAAAAACAAAATTACAAGGATGAGGAGGGTCAAATGTATGTAGTCAAACGCAGTCATTTTGTCCGAATATAATTTTCCGATTCTATCACTGTTATGTCGACTATTATAGGCTATGAGCCAGTCCATCCTGTAGGGGTGTTAACTTCTCTACAGCAGTTAGGTAGAATCCTTTGGGTATTCCTTAGTGTTAGGTAGAATCCTTTGGGTGTTCCTTAATGAAGGATCCTTGTGTTAAGCAGTGGCAGATCCGTTCGTCCATATCAAATACCAGCAAATGAACGGTTTTCAAGATCGGCTATTAAATAGCAAACCAACCACGTATTCCAGCGTGTTGATTGCCTGGCTTTAATCCAAGCGCCCAGGCAACGTCTATAAGGTTAAGTGGTGGACTTCAGCACACTTTATATGAAAAAAAAACAAAAAACAAACTCCAACAGCGCATCAAACGGTCCGTCCATTTTTGCTTCAGTTCTGTTAAGTTGCGAGTTGTTCTTAAATGCGCAATACGCTCTTCCCTCCAATCGTAAAGATTTTTTTTATTAAATAAATCTCAATTGAAATATGCGATTTTGCTACGTTGGATACACTACCAAAGATTGGAGGTTAGAGTAAACCAAATTATTCCCTCTGATATCGCACCAAATTTCTTAATATTGAGGGATAAAAAATAATTTCAAAAACGTTTGGGCTGGTTGCAAATACGAAACATTCAAAACATGTCATCGTAATCTCCGTTCTTTCTAAAAAACAAAAATGTTATAAATAAAAATCTTCAATAAAAAAATTATACTATGTTATACATATATATATATATTATATATATTATATATAATTATATACTATATATATGGAAGTAAAATGAGGATCAATCGACACGTATGCATATATATAAATCATCCCATATATGTATATATATATAATTGGATATCAATGGGTTATATATATATATATATTATATATATATATATATATATATATATATATATATATAGCCTATCTACTATAATATTCTGGCATTAGATTAATCAAGTAGACTTCTTCTTGGGGTTCATTTTTGGGGGGATGGTGTTTGTTGTTTGTTTTTTGCTTCAAGCTTATGTAACAAACTGAGCTAATAATATCACCGGGCATAATCACGGTGGATGCTGCTCTTCCAAAAAGTGAATTAAAAAAAGATAAATTCATGAAAAGGGGAAAATAAAGATTTATGGATGAGAAGAAAAAAAATTAAATGAGAAAGAAAGAAAAGGAGAATAAGAAAAAAAAGGGGCAAAGAAGGATAAAAACGATCGATCTAAAAGAGAAGAAAAAAAGTGAAACAGATGAAAAAAAATTGAATGTTAGAACAGAAAGAGAAGACAGCAAATTGTAATCATCGATCGAAAAATAAAATAGATTGGATAAAAGGAAAAAAGACGGCCATATTGATTGACAAATATCGAGATCGAGGCTGCGGAACAAAGGGATGAGTGCAGTTCACGAAATAGACTAGAAAACCATTGTTACTGAGTTCGATTCTCATCGGGGGATCAAAATTTCTGACCCGAGTAGCAAAGTAAACCAAGCACAATGTTGTAACCTAACAAAGGTTACTAAATGAGAAATTACCAAAACGGAGGTTTGTATATGAGGGTATATATATATATATATATATATATATATATATATATATATATTTTGGGAGAATATGTGCTTAATTGAAGTCATACCTAATTTTGAAAATTAATTAATTGATAATTAAGGAATTAGTCGGGCATATAATGGTTAGAGTCCCCGCCTGTCAGCTTGACAGTCAGGGTTCGAATCACACACAGAGCAGTCTTCCTGTCAATAACTCTGCTGATGAGGCATAATAAGCCGAAATGTACATACAGAGATTGACTTTTTCTCGATTTGTTTAGCCTTACATTAGAACAGGTATGCTCGCCTAATTCATTAATTATCAATTAATTAATTTTCAAAATTAGGTATAAGCTCAATTAAGAACATATTCTCCCAAAAATTGTCGGCTAAGGCCATATCAAACACATTGTTTGTTTGCTTACTTCTCATATATATATATTATATATATATATATATATATATATATATATATATATTAGTAGAGACAAAAGCTTAAAAATAAATATGTGCGTATGTTTGCATAGTTTTCAGTAGATGAGATGAGGTATGTGAACTGGTTTACTATTTTCCTTTCTGATATATCCGGGTTAAGGGACATATTAAATTGGTATTTGGTATATTATCACAGTGGTAGCTGGTACGTCGAAAAGCAGTACGTCTTCTGAGCAGTCGTGATGTAGTCTGGCGAGTAAGTTTAGGCTGGTAGGCTTAGGCTTAGGCGCTTGTACCACAACAGTGTCGAATATTTATACATGAATATTTATACATGACACGGTCCAATCAGGTATTTACGTATTCA
This sequence comes from Doryteuthis pealeii, assembly GCA_023376005.1. Lineage (NCBI taxonomy): Eukaryota > Metazoa > Mollusca > Cephalopoda > Myopsida > Loliginidae > Doryteuthis > Doryteuthis pealeii. Next base: position 100,315,810 of record CM042157.1, on the reverse strand, counting down.
TTACATCACTTTCAAAACTAAACGGCTCTCGGATATAGAATGAAAGTTCTCGTGGATGAACTTTTGTTGTCGGACACACAACTTAGCACCAAGGTTACTGCTAGTGGGAAGCAGCCAATACATTATTAATTTGCAATGCTTATATATATATAATATATATATTATATATATATAAATATATATATATATCCTCGGTGTTTCAATAAAGTATTGCAATTTTGTACTTGGTTACACTCATTGTATTCTGAAAAAAATAAAGTCCATTCATTCTTCATTTCTATTTTGGTAAATGCAGCTTTAAACTTGGTACATTTTTGACACACCTTGTATTCTGAAAATAACTAATGAATGCAACGTTACTTTTTTTAGAAAATAAGGCGTGTCAAAAAGTATAACAAATCTCTAAATTTTTTGACACACCTTGTATATTTATATATATATATATATATATGTGTGTGTGTGTGTGTGTGTGTGTGTGACGATAACCATATTCAATC
>CM042157.1:100287813-100310313 GCA_023376005.1 Doryteuthis pealeii | reverse complement strand
AATATAATTATGGCTTTGGCATTAAATAACCTATGACGTTTGATATGCCATTAAACAAAGAAACCAAAACAACCAAACAGTCTGTATTTCTTTCTATCCTTGATTTCTTCCACTGTCTCTCCATCTCTCTCTACATATATATGAGAAGTAAACAAACAACCAATATGTTTTGATATGGCTTTTTTAGCCGACAATTTTTGGAAGAATATGTGCTTACTTGAAGTCGTACCTAATTTTTAAAAATTAATTAATTAATAATTAATGAATTAAGCGGGCATACCTATTCAAAGGTAAGGCTAAACAAATCGAGAAAAAGTCAATCTCTGTATGTATATTTCGGCCTATTAGGCCTCATCAGCAGAGCTATAGACAGGAAGACTGCTTTGTGTGTGATTCATACCCTGACTGTCAAGCTGACAGGCGGGGACTCTAACCATTACACCAGCTGGCCTTTTCCAGATTTTTCGTTTTTTTGTTTTTTGTTTAGAAGTAGGTTATATTCCACTTATAAGCCGAAATGTATATACAGAGATTGATTTTTCTCGATTTGTTTAGCCTTATATTTGAATGGGTATGCCCGCCTAATTCATTAATTATAAATTAGTTAATTTTCAAAATTAGGTACAACTTTAATTAAGCACATATTCTACCAAAAATTGTCGGCTGAATAAAGCCATATCAAAATACATTGTTTGTTACTTCTCATATATATATATATATATATATATATATAATATATATATATATATATATATATATATATATATTGGTTTGTTGGTTGGTTTTCAAGGCTGTCACAATGCAAGTGTTAAGAAAAAAGGAGGTAACTATGATGTTGTTTGTTAACCTATCACTTTATTCTTAATATTTCGGGATGAAAAATCCCATCATCAGAAGAATACTCGAACTGAAGTGGTCCTAGCAGTTGCTCAATTTGTTCTGTCTCGGGTCTTCCAAATTCTGTGTGTGTGTGTGGTTGGGGGTGCTTGTTTATGTGTGTGTTTGTGTGTGTAAGTGTATGTGTGTGTGTGCTTATATCTGTGTCTTATGTCATTTATTTTTATTTTATTTTGATTATTATTCCAGATTTGATTTAAGTTTTTTTTTTGGTTATTAATAAATAAATAAATTAAATAAATATATAATAAATAAATAATATATATATATAAAGTGTTGTTATGGGTCTAACGAGAGAAATTAAATATTTTTATAAAGAGAAGGTCCGCAAAATGGATTATGTTCTTTTTTAAATTTTATTTTTATCTTCACACACACACACACACACACATACACACACACACACACACACACACACACACACACACACCACACACAAAAGCACAAACACACTTTCTGTGTCCCTCACTCTAGCCTATGTGCGTTCTTTCATGCCTTTTTTAGCATTTTCTTTGCTGGGGGGTGGGTGTCTTCTACCTCGCTTCCATTATTTTTAATTCTTGCAATTTAACTTGTTTAATTTTTTCTATTTCATTTTTTAAAATTTATTTCAACCGTAACTCTCCTCTTTCTTTGCTCCTGTCATCTTCTTTCTGGATGTGTTTTTTCTTCTTCTTGTAACTGTCTTTCAGTGGTCCTTTCAAGTATATCGATCAGTCACGTGACCCATCAGCCGGCGGGAAAATTATGCATTAAGATCTTTCCCTGATTTAGTGATGTCGTGTGTTTTGCTTTAGATAACAATAAGTATCTAGGCATCTTATGTCGACGGATCATATATTTATAACCACATGTCTGTTCACACAATATTAAAGTATATATATATATATATATATATATATATATATATACACATATATATATATGTGTGTGTGTGTATATACATATATACATATGTACATATATATATACATGTATATATGTGCCTATATGTATGTATATATTTGTATACATGCATATATATTAGTATATTTATAGAAATGTATATATATATGTGCATATCTATATATATATCTATCTAAACATGCCAGTATATATACGTGCATGTATATATATATATCCTTTGAGAGAAAGGAAATGAATCTGACGGTATGAGTATAGATAAAAAGATATGAAAACAACACAATATGCTGTTAATGAAAATATTTTATCTCATATTCATAGCTTATATTGAACAATATTTCGATTTATGAAAATAATCTTCAGAGCTTGTATAACTCCGGACTCACCGAGAGAGTACTCAGAAATCATAAAATCCCCTTCACATAACCATTTCCGACATATACTTCCTAACAAATTTAAATTTCACATTATCCCAAAAACACCATTCATACTTTTTACTTTATATATAAGAAAAAAAAAAAATAGAAAAATAAAAATTCTTTTCTAAAAATCCGTTGCAGGCCTACCGTCAACAGGTTAATACTCATCCTGTTTGAAAAAGAGAATCTGTCTATTGTCGAATTTGAAATATGTATTCTTTTTTCAAAAATTGTTACAATAATATATACATGACTGTCGCTGACCGAGAAACGCGAGGGAGGATCTGCTTATATTTGAAACTACCGCATAACATCAATGTTTTCGTTTTGAATTCATATTATTTTCGTCTCCTCTCTCGACGAGTCCGGAGTTAAACAAGCTCTGAAGATGATTTTTATAAATCGAAATATTGTTCAACATTAGCTATGAATACGATATAAAATGTTTTCACTTTAACAGCATATTGTATTGTTTTCATATCCTTTTTATCTATACTCATATATATATATATATATATATTATATATATATATATATATATATATATATCTATATACTATAAATAGAAGGCCCGCAAAATGAATTATGTTTTTTTTAATTATTATTTTTTAATTATTATTTTAATTTTTTAAAACATAATCCATTTTGCAGACCTTCTTTTTCATAAAATATTTAATTTTCTGCCGTTGGACTCATATATATATATTATATATATTTTATATATATAATATATATTATATATATAAATATATATATATATATATATATATATATATATATATATATATATATATATATATATATATATATACTTCCGATAAATATATATATTCGATAAATATAAATTAATTAATAAACACACCGTTGGGTGAAATACTAGGCCGCAGTCATCAGTGATGAACCCAAGGTCAACAGGTGTTTCGGGTCTTTACTCACCATACACCCTCGCCCAGGAGACCCCAACCGGACAGATCAATTCCCGGTTTGCGACCTAGTGGCACTTATCCAAGCATCGCTCCTGCGGATCCAGAGCCATCTCGATGCTTTCTCAGCAACTCCTGATATTTCTTTCATGGCTCTTCTACTTTGCTGGCCCTTAATGCCAAGGGTCTTAAAACACCTTCAAAGTGACCTGCCAGCAAAGCCACGGCATCCACCTCGCAAGGTTCATTTCGGGCCTTCCAGCCATTTGATCTGCATTCGACCGCAAGCTCTTGGTATTTGCCGTCTTCCTACAATTTGCCTCCTCTAACCTATCCTCCCACAGGACTGTAAGTTCTAATATCACCACCTGCTTAGTTGCCTCCGATGTCAAGACCATGTCTGGCCGGAGAGAAGTGGTGAGGATCTTTTGCGGAATTTCAACTGCCTCCCTAGATCGACTTGGAGATCCCAGTCCCTTACAGTTGCGAGTAGACCCCCCGCTCCGTGTGGCTTCTGATGAATCCTCTCCCCAGCTTTTATAAATCTGATCTCATGTTGTGGGTTGCGCTGATTCTTGCTTTTTAGGAGTGCCTCACATTGATTTTGCCACGTTAGCTGAGGGTCTTAGTGTCCTGGATATGACGTTAAACTCTATCTAATGGTGAAGTTACAGTTCTTGAGCTCTGGGGACAGTGAAGTGCCCCTCTTACACCATTACTTCCAGGTCCACTCTGACCCGGAGTGGTAGTACCTTTTAGAATTCCGTCTATGGGTTGAATAGAAAAATGTGTTTAAAAGTCTGAGTACCTACCAAGAATGAATAAAGCAAACTGTCTTTGGCACAAAATAACCCAACAATGGTTGAGATGCCGTGAAATCCAACCAACCAACCCAATGTACTGGACTGCGATATAATAGTAAACTAGAAGGCGGAGGTTGAGGGTCCTTAGTGTCCAGGATATGACGTTAAACCTTTTCTGATACTGAAGTATCATCTTTATAAATAAAGGACATTCATTTTGATATAATAAGAAATACAAGATAAGAGCTGCCTTTTAGACAACTCTTATAAATAGGAAATATAAATAAAAAAGGTTGGTTTGATAGATTTTACGGCATGTCAACCCCTGTTGCGTTATTTTATGCTGAATACATTTTGTTTTATTCATTTTTGTTATTCAATTTTTTTTTAAACACATCTTTTTAATCTATTTAACCCATAGATTAGACTCTAACAGGTACTACTAGTCTGGGTCACAGTTGACCTGGGAGTAATGGCGAGAAAGGGGTATTCCACATTCCCCTCTAGTTTCGGAATTCAAACTTCACCCCTAGATGCAGTTTAATTCTGGCGCTCTAGAGAATGTGAAGTACCACTTCAACACCATTACTCCCGGGTCCACTCTGAATCGGTGTGGTAATACCTGTTACGGTCCCATACATGGGTTACATAGAAAAAAGTGAGTTGAATTTTTTTATAGTTTTTTTTATGAATTTTAGTCGATGTCTTTTATTTGCGTACATTAAAATCGCTTTTTGTGTATTATACATTACTAACGAGGTATGTGAACTAGGCTATTAATTTCAGAGTGGAAATTGAAAAAAAAAAAAAAAATGAGTTTTAAAAAATGTGTTTTTTAAAAATTGAGTTTAAAAAAATGATTCCCATGAAACAAAAAACAAAAAAACAAAAACAAAAAAACAAAAAAACAAAAAAAAAAACAAAAAACATCGCCATAAAATAACTCAACAAGGCTTGACATGCCGTAACAAGACTTGGTTGTTTTCATGATCATGTTTTATCTTTATATGCGTACATTAAAATCGTATTTTGTAGATTAGACATTACTAACGAGGTATGTGGACTAGGCTATTAATTTTAGAGGCTTAATAATCAGTGTGGAAAATTGGTTTTTTCATGATCAAGTTTTATCTTTAGAACCCAGCCCATGTTTCCACCGCGGTGAGACCGACCAATCAGAGCCGAAAATAAAGTCCGCGCTCCTCGGAAACCGGGTCAAATCTCAAACTAATTCCCCCACGTCTGTAATGGCGCCTCTTAAGGGGTCAAGTAAACAGATTACTAACCTCCAACGACTGTCGGGTAACTTTCCACATGACTCCGTTATTCTAAGTTTAACGGACCCTATACAAAATTCTAACTACAGGTACAGGTAATTTCAGTGGGGAAATCTATTGGATCAATTGAAAAAGAAATGAATTTTTTTATTTTTTACTCCTTTAATAAATTTATTTTATTTTTTACTCCTTTAATAAATTTGATGATTTTACTTTACTTATAATACAAACTTTCTGATATTAAATTTTCAACTCCCATCCATTATTATGTATTTAAAAAGAAACAAGCGAAATAAAAAACGCTCTCTGGCGACGTAAAATAAATATTGCCTGAGGGATGGGAGTTGAAAATTTAATATCAGAGAGTTTGTATCATAAATAAAGTAAAATCTTCAAATTTATTAAAGGAGTAAAAAATAAAATAGATTTATTAAAGGAGTAAAAAAAATTAAAAAATTGAAATGGAAACTTAGTTCTGATAACTTTAAATATATATTAAAATTTAAAAAAAACTATATATTAAAATAAAACAAACTATATATAGATATATAATACCCGGTATGTATTTATTAAAACTTGTTTTAAAAACCAATGCGGACTGTCTAATGTCGCATGTTCAAATTTTGAGTGTATTCTATTTATGACGATTTTAGGGTGTGTGCCGTAAGCAGTGACGTAGTTTTTGTTACAGACAAAACCGGAAGCAAATCTCCATTATTAATAGAAATAGAAGGGTACCCATGAAAAATGAATAAAACAAAACATTTCATCATTAAAATAACCAACAAGAGTTGACATGCCGTAAAATCCAACCAACAGCGCCAACGGAACCAAAAACATATTTTAGCCAATAACCATACCTTTGATTTAAAGGTGCCAAAATATTAACTCACATACACAATTAGAACCACTACGTAGAATTATGGAATCTTGCGTTATTCTCACCATCAAACCATCCCCCAAAGACAAGGCCTTTTTTTAATATAAATGGGTCCTGTAACGAGATGATGAAGGTCCTGAGTTTTGGGAGGACTACTATAGAAAAGAGAGGAAGAAGAAATAAGACAAAAAGTAAAAAAAAAGTGATGAACACAAAACAGTTTGTCGGGAATTTGACCGGGGCGTGAACCCCGAATAGAGAATTGAAACCAACCGGAAGTTCCGGGTGTTGACCGTAACCGGAAGTCACGTGGTCACGAGGAACGACGAAGAAAAATACCGGTCTTTTTTTTGTTTTGTTTTCCGAGGCCTAGGGTACAGACGGGCCTCTGGTCCCTAGTGTGGGATTGCAGTAATTTAACAGTGTCCTCTCTCTCTTTCTCTCTGTTTTTCCTCCTCTCCGTCGCAACCTACGAGACGAGCCTGGAAATAAAAGCTAAGCAGCTTGTGAAGATATATTTCTCGCGTTGTACCTTTTAATCGGCAAGACGACCGTCGCGTAACGAATACCTTTTTAGTGCTGTGAATTTGGAGGCACGTAGACAAGACCCGCTATACAATATATATGGCTATTAGAACGTTACAGTACCCATGAAAAATGAATAAAACAAAACATCTTCATCATAAAATAACCCAACAAGAGTTGACATGCCGTAAAATCTAACTAGCCAGCCAACGGAACCAAATTAGTGAAAAACAAATCTTTGTGATTCCTTTGTTGTCATAATGCTACAAGGACGATATCAATTCCGGACTTTGTCCTAAATTTGTCGTAAAGATATCGACGTTTATGAAAGCATTTACAATAAACGAATAGGGTAATAATGCTTAACTGTTTTCCCCGGGGGGCGGCCCAAAATACTCTGTCCGTCTGAACAGGCCGATCTAATGGACAATATCCAGCAGACTGTGGAAGATTAAGAGGCAAAGATGCGAAGATTGTCAAGTTTTACTGATTTCGCTCCGACGCGCCAAAAAATATTAATCTCTCTTTTTTCCATCTATTTATTTATATTTGGCCGAAATGCCAACCATTTATATGTATCTCTCTCGACAAGATATATATATATATATCTTATCTTATATAATGGAGATTGTGTGTTTTTCTGTCTGTAACCAAACTATATTACTACTCAAGTCACAATTCCCTTAGTTATTGACATCACATTCTCCATGATTTATTTTAACCTTTTTAATGATTAATAAAATTGTTTTACATTATTCACACTGTTAACCATATCTACAAACGAATAACATGTAATTTAATTTGTATATACAACAAAAAGCGGTTTACAGTGAAAACGGGAAGGATAATTTGCATATTGATATTAAAAAATCGAATTTAATAAATATGTGCTCAGTGTTATTGATTTCTAACTGTTTAGTTTTATTTTAATGAATATAAGCAAACATCTCGTCAATGAATCTTAAATGAAATCCATTAACAAGAAAAAAATAACTGTAAGCTTATTCTTACTTCCTCTTTTAACTAAATACTTACATTAGAAAAAATAGCAATGAAAGACGAGAGGAATGGAACAGTAAGTTTCAGTTGTTCCATGTTTCAAATCTTTTTATCTGTATTCTTATTTAGTTTCATTAGCCTTTCTAATTTAATATAATATTTTATTACATTTAAACTTAAATACTTGCAACCGGAGGGTGCGTATATTTGCTAGTATATATAATTGTCGCTACAATTTGTATTAAGTAGATAATTTGCTTCTTTATATCAACATTATATATATATATATGGTTGATATAAAAGTAAAAAAGTCGACGGGGCGGCCTAAAGTCGGTATCAGCCAGTCAGCGAGAGAGTCTATCCCCTTTTCAATAGCGCTAGACTAAGGAGATTGTTTTTAGCATCTGAGGTGGAGCGCCACACCTACCATCAGCTCCTCACTTTACAGCACAGATCCCTGTGCTACTCAACGCTGAGTTGGCGAAGGACCGGTATCGAACTAGGAACCTTGTGGTTTCTAGCCGAACGCTCTACCGACTGAGCTAACCCGAGAAGCAAATTATCTGCTTACAACAAAAATACTACAAAATACTGTAGCAAAAAATTCTTACACATTTTCATCTCTCTCTCTCTCTCTCTCTCTCTCTCTCTCTCTCTCTCTCTCTCTCTCTCTCTCTTATTATCTATCTATTAATAATGGAGATTGTCTGTATTTCTGTCTGTAACAAAAAAACTACGTCATAGCTCTACCTCACAGCTTACGTCACAATATTCTTATGCTATATACATCCAAAATTTGAGTAAGCAATTTTAAAAATTGTTTTTTACTCTCGTCCTTTTTGCTTTACAGTAACAAGAAGTTAACTAAAAAGTTTACAAATAAATGAATTTTTGTGTAAAATTGATGTGGAAAATATTCAAAATAATTGTTTGATTATTACATGCACGGAACATTTTATTTGAGAGGGACGGGGCTCAGTTTTCATTTCAAATTCTTTTATTTTTTTACTTCTTTAATAAATATAAGGATTTGACTTACTTATGATACAAACCCTCATTGAATTTTTAACTCCCACCCTCTCAGGCAATGTCTTTCAAAAATTAATTTTTACGACACCCGGAAGGTGTTTTCTGTTGCTAATATATATATATATATATATATATATATATATATATATATATATATATATATATATATATGAGGAAAAGGGTGGGGGTTGGAATGAATCCGACAGAATGAGGTAAAATAAGGAATGAAAGAACAAAACTCAGATAAAAATGTGTAGTATATTTCGCAGGAGGATGTGACCTCAGGATTAAAGCAGAAGAAGCTGAGGTCAATATTCCTGCGAAATATACTACACATTTTTGTCTGAGTTTTGTTCTTTCATTCCTTATTTTACCATATATATATATATATATATATATATATATATATGAAAAGTGTGTGACTTGTCGGGAATATAAAATATCGAGTTTGTAGCAACTTCGACCGTCAATAAAAAAATTAAGTGAATAAGTCGAGATTATAAAGAATATAAGAGTGCTCAATACGTTTGTAGCTAAGCTAAGACTAAACGAGGCAGGGATGCGCTTCCATAAAAGCTGAATTGTTACCATATTACGATTTTTGTTCTAGGATCAGATCTGGGGAAGTATGTCTTTCTATGCTCAACGAGCGAAGACCTAAACCAGATAGGTCTTGTTCTTGTAAAGAAATAAATTGAAAATTGAAACGTTCGAGTAGCTAAATTGTCAAGTGATCAAAGAATACGTCATGTGAAAAGAAGAAAATTCTAAAAAAAATTAATCATGAGATACTTACGTTGAGACTTAGTGTCTCTATTCTGCTCTATGAACAGAAAGGAAATTATGTCCCTTTTTGCTCAACGGGCGGGAACCGAAACGAGATAGGTCAGGTGCTTTCAAAGACAGAAGAGGAAGTTTCAAGCTGAATTGTCACGTAACCAACGGACGCGTGACATGGATATCTACACCTACATTTCAAGACAAATAAATTAAACTCAAAATATGTTCCATAAGCTAATCATAAGACACTCACGATGGTTTCTATCTCGAGAACGTCTCTATTTTCCTCTATGAACAGAGCTTTTAAAGAAAGAAGAGGAAATATCAAGGGGCTTAATTGTCACGTGACCAACGGACACGTGGCGTGAAAAGCCACGCCTACAATCCAAGGGAAAATAAATACGTTTGCCTCTGTTGGAATATTTTTGGATATAAGTTGTTCTGGAATCCAACACTTAAACTTATAGCCTCTGTGTGGCCGCGTGGATTAAAGCCAGCCAGTCAACAGCAAGAATAATTGGATAATTAACTATTTAATCACCGATCTTGAAAGCCGTTCATTGCACGTATGCACCACTGACGAACGGATCTGCAACCAAGGAGTCTGCTCAACTAAAAGCATCATACCCAACCTAAAGGACACCGAGAACAACCAAATGATTCTACCCAACACTAAGGAACATCGAGAACAACCAAAGGATTCTACCAAACAGTAAGGACACCGAGGAACAACCAAAAGATTCTACCCAACCCTAAAGGACACCGAGGAACAACCAAAGGATTCTCTACCCAACACTAACGACACCGAGGAACACAAGGATTCTACCCAACACTAAGGAACACGAGGAACAACCAAAGGATTCTACCAAACAGAGAAAGGACACCGCAGGAACAACCAAAAGATTCTACCCAACCCTAAAGACACCGAGGAAACACCAAAGATTCTACCCAACCACTAACGGACACCGAGGAACAACCAAAGGATTCTACCCAACACTAAGGAACACCGAGGAACAACCAAAGGATTCTACCAACACTAAGGAACACCAGGAACAACCAAAGATTCTACCCAACACTAGAACAACCAAAGATTCTACCCAACACTAAGGAACACCAAGGAACAACCAAAGGATTCTACCCAACACTAAGGGACACTGAAGAACAACCAAGATTTCTGCCCAACACTAAGGAAACACCGAGGAACAACCAAAGATTTCTACCCAACACTAAAGAAACACCGAGAACAACCAAAGGATTCTACCAAACAGTAAGGGACACCGAAGAACAACCAAAAATTCTACCCAACACTAAGGACACCGAGAACAACGAAAAGTTTATTCACTAAGGATCAGCCTCTGCTGAACACAAGGGATCTCCACTGTACAGTGCTCTCACTTGGACCCTAAAAATCGCACAAAAACCGCAACAGTTTCTCTTATTGTCAAATTGAGTCCAAGTATTAAGATAATGATGTACACCGAGCTTTTTTCTATAGGGTTCAATCGTTGGACAATTTTGCATCATGTTCCAACCTGAAGACATGCCGCAACGACATAGACACGTGGGAGGCTTGTGCAGAAGACCGTGCAATCTGGCGCCTCCTAGTCAAACAAGGAACAAAAAGAAGTGAAGAAAAGAGGAAAAAAGCTACCACAGAAATGTGAGCTAAAAGAAAGGAGAAACAGCAGCACCCCAACACCTACAGGAAAGCTTTGTTTGCAGCCCTTGCACCAGAGACTGCCATTCGAAGATTGGTTCTGTTCAGCCACTCACATAGCTGTAAGTGAGAGAGAGAAAAAAAGAAAAAAAAACACAAAAATCTACGTCATCGTCTAAAATAGACGGAAGGTTGCCAACCAGATAGATATGCATATACTGGGATATATAGATAGATAGATATATAGATAGATAGATTATTACGTGAAATTCGAGTTTGAGTGGTTAAAATTTCATTTCACATAAACAAAGGTAGATAACTGCTCAAGCGATCTCCATTGTAAAGTTCTCTAACTTGAAGTATAAAAATGGCTACAAAAATCGTAACAATATTAACGCTTCGCTAAAAAGCTTAAACATTATAAGACTTTTGAACGACTATAGTATTGCTGTCGTCAGTCCAGGCAATTGAGAGTAAATTTGACTTGGTAAAAAAACATAAAGCCACAAGTAAATCAATAGTGTGTTCCGTTTTGTACTTTGTTTTCCGATGTAATGATAGATGGGCGAGATTTGATCTAATGGAAGGGGAAGTATCCTGAAAGATTTACTCGAATATTCTAGAAAGAATGATGAAATAATGACGAACGGATAGAAAAACAAACCTGACATCAGTGAATAAGTAGATTTGACTGTGTTAGATAGATAATTAGGAAAGAGATAAATACCGATAAAAATACAGAAAGAGAAAATAGAAATTTAAGATGGATATAAAAGAACGTACACACACAAACACACACACACACACACACACACATATATATAATATAATATATATATATATATATATATATGAAGAAATTTGAAAAACGAAGTGTTCCAAAAATAAGATGAATTTATCTATCGAGCTTATACGTTTCGTTTATTTAAACCTTCATCAGGATAGATTATGCGTGAAGAAATTGATGGATGTTTTACCACACACTCACAGATCAACGTATTATGTGTGTGACCAGTTACTACGCATACGCAACCTTTATGCAGCCCACAAACACTCTCACACATTCAATTCACCTTCACATACATACACACATCATTTTATCCAATCATACGCATCCCGTGTCTATGGAATTTTTTGAAATTTTTTTGTAATATTTTCGATTTTCCTTACATTTGAAACATCTTCACCTGATGATTGCATCGCATGAAACCAATATGGTTGTGAATGTTCCTTTGTCACCTAATAAATAGATATGTAAAACCTTTATATATTTATCTCATTATATAATACAACAGCTCTATTTTATATTGAGCATTCTACCAATAATACTGCCTTTGGTACACTATTCCAGCAAAAGCTGAAACAGTGACCATCTCACAATATATAGTATATATATATATTATATATATTATATATATATGGTGTGTGTGTGTGTGTGTGTGTGTGTGTGTGTGTGTGTTAGGGTAGCGTGGACATGAAATCAACCGCGCTCGGTAACTGTCAGTTTCTCACTGATGCGATTCTTCAAACCAAATTATAAAATCTTGACAACTAATTTTTTTAAAGATTCTGTCTTTATCAAATAACAAAAATCTTTTATCCTTTCTTCTGTTCTCGAGACATAAAGTCATCTAACTCGTTTTCCTTTTGATATCAAATGAGGCATTCAAACAGTTTCCATATTGACAGCACAGCACGTCTTCCAAACATTTTACGACGCGAATTTTATTAATTATCAGCAAATCAAATCAACGCACTGACGTCACAGTAAGGTACCTCATTCTCGCAAACGATTGGTTCCGGCTTTCTTATTTATCCCTCACCAACTCTCTCCCCTCTCTCTCTCTCTCCACACACACACACACACACACACTCTCTCTCTCTCTTCTCTCTCTTCTCTCTCTCTCTCTCTCTCTCCCTCTTTTACCCCTATTTTCAAAACAGCTCTTGAAACCGAAGTAGATTAACCTATGCTATTATATAAGCGTTATCAGTGCATATTAATACTTAAAAAGCCTCGTGGAGAAAATAAACTGTTGAACCTTGCTTTCGTTCATGGGTGCAATTAAATTCTTGCCGCCTTTTCCTTCTTCCTGTGAGGGCATTTTAAAGAATATCAAATAATGTGGTTGCTTTTCTATTATTATTATTATTATTATTATTATCATTATTATTTTCACTCCTTTTAAGTTTTTCACATCAGCGTAGGCTGATGGTATTTCACTGGAGTCTGAGTAACAATAAGTCTCCTCAGGGCTCCAGGACTCTTCTGAGTAGTCTAGCCGATTGCAGTAGTCTGGATGGTCTCAATTCTTCCTCTGCTATCTAGATCCTCCAGTCTTTTTTCCAAGCTTCTTGGGACCGTTCCAAGTGCACCAACTACAATTGGTATCTTATTTTTTTTGTTACTAATGAATACTAGGTTTGGTCTCCTGGCTGGCATAGGGTGATTCGTCTTTATCTCGAAGTCCCAGAGAATTATTATTATTATTATTATTATTATTATTATTTACTCCTTTGAGTTTTTACATCAGTGTTAGCTGATGGTCTTTCACTGGAGTCTGAGTGACAGCAAGTCTCCTCAGGTCTCCAGGACTCTTCTGAGTATTCTGGCAGATTGCAGCAGCATATTATTATTATTATTATTATTATTATTATTATTATCTAAATGAATTCTGCTTGACGTAGATTATAATGCTCGCATTAATTTTTCCAGTCTATGGCTTTGAAACGAATTTAGTCAATTAATTTGCTCTCGCCTTTACAGATGGTGTGGGAGTTGGGTGGTGAGTATATAGCTTATTTACGGGTGGGGGTGGGGGTGAATAGCGAAAATCGATTCTTTATTTGGGAGACTAATAGCAATAAAGAAAATTCGTTTTTTTTTATGATAAAGGCCCAAGCATGATTTGATTCTACGCTCAGATTTTTTTGTTTAATTCGCAGCGTACTTAATTATTATTGGCGTAGTTTTACGAAAAGCAGACTTTATCTACCAGTATTTTCGCTTGCGTAGTGAGTTTAACAAGGGTAACATGTTACCGTATGAGAAAATAGGCTAAGCAGTGATGCTGATAGCTTTTTGATTTAGTGCGTCCTGGGACGCATATATTTGCTTTAAATGAGACCCCGGGAAATTTGATGGGTCCGAACTAAAGTTTCCTAATAGATTGAAGAGTTCTCCTTTATGATCTGGGGAAATAACTAAAGCTGCCTAACTCCTACTTGTAACCTATCCTGTGTAATTCGTTTTTATGAAAATATTGAAACGTATTTACAATTAGCTTGAAATGGTGAGGGAAGAAAAAAGAAAAACACTGGGACGCATGGATATGATTTTTCTGGGTCCTTTTAGATTTTTATGCGTCCAGGATGCAGGACGCGTACCTATCAACCTATCTGGGATATGCATATGAAATAACTGTTTGGTTTCTTTGATTAATAGTTCATTGTTTTGTTTTACGGCATATCAACCTTTTTGGGTTCATTTAATGCCGAATCAAATCATTTGTTTATATCAGTTTACTTTTATAGTGCCCGCTGTTGCTTAAATGGTCTCTCATCTAAGTACAAAACAGGCTTATTGTTTTTAATGGCATATCTTCCTTCATATATGCAGTTTAATAAACAAGGTGTGTCATTAAAGTATCGAGTTTAAAGCTGTATTTACCAAGATAGAAATGAACAATTAATGGAACGTTATTTTTTCAGAATACAAGGTGTGTCATAAAAGTGCCGAGTTCGAAGATGTATTTGCCAAGAGAGAAAGGAACAATGAATGGAACGTTAATTTTTTTAGAATACACGGTGCGTCATAAAAGTATCGAGATTGAAGCTGTATATATCATGATAGAAATGTACAATGAATGAAAGGTTAATTTTCTTCAGAATAGAAGGTGTGTCATAAAAGTGCCGAATATGAAGCTGTATTTACCAAAATAGAAATGAGCAACGAATGGAACGTTAATTTCTTTTTTTTAGGATACAAGGTGTGTCATAAAAGTATAAAATTTGAAGCTGTTTTACCATGATAGAACGAACAATGAATGAAAGGTTATTTTTTTCAGAATACAAGGTGTGGGTCAAAAAGTACAAAAAATCTCTCTAGATACTTTTTTTACACACCTTGATAAACCGGTAAAGGCTAGAAATTCTACAATTTCCCATGTAAGAAGGAAATGTGAAGTTTGAACGCTAACGATTAGTCTTATAAATTAGAAAAAAAAAAAACAAAAAAACAAAAAAAACAACGAAATATAATTCGCTCGGAAACGTTGACCTCGACCTCAGGAGAATCAAAACTAGATGTTAGCTGTGTATTATGAACCCATATCCGACAAGTGAATTCACCGCCGCTGTGCGGCAAGACCTCCCAGAGGCAAGATCTTTAGATGCACTCATCCGGTGGCGATTGCGAGACGGTCCTTTGAATAAGAACCAGACTGTGTGTTCGCCCTCGCGGAAGAAATTACCTCCGTGCACATTGTCCGCGCTCGCTCTCTAGAAGAGAATCTTTTTATTTGTCCTTCTTTCCTTCCCACTTGAAAAAAACTCGTGACAAATAAACCTTGTTGAAAATCGAAATTAACAGAACAGTCAAATGTATTTTAAAAAACTACTAAGTAGGCCGGAATCGACGCTCTCAGGATGTTAGTGCATATAAGGCAATGAAGACATGGCTATATCATCACTGACTAGAGAAAATATTAATGATCTAAACCCAGCCGACGCCGCGTACCTTCTTCTTAGTGTATTATATATCCGTATGTTCTATAATAGAACTCTAACTCCATATACTGTTTTCAAGACAAGTTGTTACATCTGTATGTGGTAGCGACTAGGATCGAATCACGACAAGAAAGATTTATTCATCAAGGATAATTTCTCTACGGTCGCATCTTGTGGTTTAAACACCGAAAAACCCTCTTTTAAATAAAGTAAATAAAATATCAAAAAATGCACAAAACCCCGAAACCCCTTTTTTTTTTCCGAACAGCTACAAAAAATAATTTGGATTTAACAACAAATAGATAAAAATAAATTAAACAGAAATCTTTTTAAAAAAATCAACAACAAAGAAAAACAGAAAATAAAACTGGAAATTCTATAAACACAGTTTTTTATTGGTTCGTTTGTGAATTTTTACGCATGTTCAACCCTTGTTGGTTAGTTCCATACCGAAGACATTTATTCACTTACTTGAAATGACTTAGCTGAATACTATTTAACACATTTTTAAGTTATTTCTTCCATTTAACACCATCGATTGGGACCTAACAATTAGTACGAATCCGGTCATAGCGAACCTGGGAATTATAGCAATAAAGAAGTAATTATATCCCGCACGCTCAAATTGACTTCACGTTTATACGGTTCTAACCAGGACAAACAAACCCTCACGCAAAAAAAGGGTGGGGTCGTGGCATAAGGCCAATACGGTGGTACTATAATATAGTGCTAAGGCTAATGTGACCAGCCGATTTATTAAATTGGGTCCCATCGGACTGACCATCTAGCCTAGTAAGGGCCAACGAGTTAGCTTTACGTTCATGACACTGGCTCAGACCACCAGGATACCTTACTAAGTATCATCATGGTTAATATATAACAAAATGAGATCTAAAAAGTATGTTTAAAAGTGACCAGATACCCATCATAGATGACACTAAAAACAAACGTCTTCGCACAACAATCCAACCCAACCCCACAAATAATGACCCAACACCAACGTATAAAAACTCCAACCAACCCAATGTTGAGTCTTCGAGCGTCCTAGCAAACCTCGTACAGAGCCGCACGTGCGCGCGGCATCTAACTTCTACCCGCGCGCCCAGCATAAAAAACCGTCATGAGTCATATCTTTGTCAGTTAAGAATTTTGCAAATATGTATCTTCATTTCACATATTCTTTCATCGTCCTTATTCTATTTCGTTTTCGGGCCAGTTGTTTTATGCTGGTTTTTTCCTATTCTGTTTTGTTTACCCGCCTCCATTCTACTCCCGTTCTAATAACCAGATCTTCCACTTCTAAGAAGGGTGCGGTTCATTAATCGATCCAATAATCTCTCCGCTGCTTTGTCTATGAGATTCATTTTCATTGCTCGTTTGATAACCCGACTCTTTACAAAACGGTTCCTTTTCTCTCTGACGGCTCACTGGAGAAAAAAATTCGTGTATATCATCTCTTTGATAAATGCTATTGATGCCGATTCCATCGCAATCGGGCAAAAATCTTTCAAATTCATCAGCTCCTTCACCGCTTGTTTCTTTGAATCGATCGGTGACTATTCTCTTCTATTCGCGCAATAAGTTGGATTTTAAGCCGTTTATCATTCGACCTCTCACAGAGGAGAGAGAGAGAGAGAGAGAGAGAGACTCTGTCGTTTGCTCCTCTGTCGATCTATCGTTTAACTGAATTCACATTTATGAGGAAAATAAATTAAGGGACTTCAGTTAGGGCGTTGATGGTAAGTCTCCACAGTTGTAATGTTCGGCTATTGATTCAAAAAGATAGACGGAAACGACAAGAATCTTAGATACGAAATTATATATACTATATATATATTTATATAGTATATATAAAAGATTTTGGCATGTTTGTTTTCTTAGAAGCATGTTGAATAAGTATATATTATAATATATATTTGCCCTGAAGCAATTACAATCGTATATCGTATACCAATTCGATAATTATAGAAAATAACCATGACCATGTGATTTCACAAATGATTCATGCACACTGCTATAACATCGTAGCAGTTGATCAACTTTATTAAGTCTATCAGCGATTATATACTAACATTCCCTCCGCACAGAATCGAAACTGTGTAGTCCAGCAGGCAAGTCTGTGACTTTACCGCTCCGAGCCAACAGTCCGCATCGGTACAATCCTCCGAAATATAACCTGCAATGATACTATACGCCCTACCATATGAGTACGCGACGTTGAGTAAATAACAACAAACCAGATCCCAGCCCCGGTGAAAGAAATAAATTTTTGGATGTTTGTTTTTTAGAACAAAGTATATATTATTATTTATATTTAGTTGAAACAGGACTGTACGATTTCTAGCATCGCTATGGATTCATTTGCGAAATTCACTTGTCATGGTTCTATTCTATAATTATCGAATTTTACGATATACGCATTGAATTGCCTTCAAACAAAAAATATAAATAATTAATAATATAAAATAAATTAAAATAAAATATATATATATAACATATATATATATATATATAGGAGAGAGAGAGAGAGACAGAGAATGAGAGAGAGAGAAGAGAGAAAGAGAGAGTTTCATATACTAGCACAAGGTTGATTTTTTCTAATGAAGGTTTTCGGTTTAGTTTTTTCAATTTCATATTTTGGGTTGAGTTTGTTAAAGCCCGGTAAAGGAACTATAAGAGTTTAACTTTGTTTTTGCATAATATTTCTAAAGAACATAATTGACCTATTAATAGATAAAGTAATAATTATTGAATTATTCTTGAGCATTCTGCGATAGATTAGATAGATAATAGATTCAAATATACATGAGCATTTTCGAGATAGATAGAAGACATATAGAGAGATAGATAGATAGATTTGAATATTAATGATGCATTCTTGAGATAGATACATACGATAGATAGATATATAGTAGATAATGAATATTATTGATCCATACTGAAATAGATAGATAGATATAGATAATAGATTTATTAACTAACAGTGATAGATAGATATTAAATAAAATGAGATAATTAGATAGATAGATAGATAGACTATAGAAGAGTATAGATGGCAATATCTAGCGAGCTGAGAATGTGGATTAACTTATAAGTGAAAGATTTTGATTTGAATTTAAAACCTGCAAATCGTAATGGAAAATATATCTTATTCATTAAAACATTCAACATTTTATTCAAAAACTAAAATTGTTGAATATTCTTATAGCCACGCCATTATTAATTAAGAATGCCATTAGAATTCTTTTAAGAATCCACATTTGAATTATGTATAACAAATAATTCTAGACCTTAGAATATGAGACAATGTTTCTTCAATTAATTTTGAAAATAAGATTAAAATATTAAATATATATTTTAATTTTGTATATTATTTCTTTGATTTGTTCTGCGTTTGATTTGTTTTGTTTTACGGCATTCAACCTTTCATTGGGTCATTTAATGCCGACAAAAGGTGGGGTTGAACAAAAAATCATTCCTTAATGCGGGATCACTTAAATCTTTTATAAACACGTTTTTCTCTTTGACCCATAGTGGGACCCTAACAGTGCACACTCCTGGGCAGGGAGCAATGGGGGATAAAAGGTGTACACCAAATTTTTCCAAACTTCAGAAACTGAACCTCGACCATCAGATATTTAACGTTCATAACTATTCTCTCTAAGACATCTTACCATATATTGTCTAGGCACATCATGATAAAAAAAAGGTTTGGGTTTCTATAAGGCATTTAAGGTTGGGACAATCATATAAGTGTTAGCATTCCGGAGCAGCCGATTGATGGAGGAGCCTCTCCGGACTGCCCGTCTTTCATCCAGATGGAATAAAGTAGAGTGTTGCAGCATGGACTGCTCATGGTATCTACCTTCGCATCTTTAAGCCATCATGGGCGCCAACCAAGCTTAAAAGTTTGCCCCCATTGTAGGAGTTTACTCCATCTGCCAGGTTCAGTCGTTGTATTCTAACGGCCCCAGCGACAGCGGCGGGGTTTTCTTTAAATTGTTATTATGATTTATTGATTGCTTTATAAACAATTTAATGATGAGAAATGATTAATTAGAAGTATACAAATTAAAGCACGCACAAGTAGGACGCACGTGATAAATATTTATCACATTTTCATAACACTCTTGCGGTAAAACATTAGATGAGTCACCTTGTCCAGTAGATGCTCAGAAATGCTTGCAATCTGAAAAAAGGTGTGTCAAAAAAAGTTATCATATTTTTTGTACTTTTTGACACCACCTGTTTCTGAACAAAACATATTCCTTCAGTCTTCATTTCTATCTTAGTAAAACTTCTTTCAAATCTTGTTCATCACAGCTTAATTCGTGATCTTGCGGGAAGCAATTCTTCAGCAGGACTTGATCATAATCTAATGAGCGTTTACTACCTATTCTCTAAGGGCTATTCAACAGAAAAGTTTAACGTAATTAAAATTATTGCAGTTCGACACCGCACTTACGCACAATATCGCAGTCCCCCCAGATAGCCCACTGCCACACTGGACTCTTCTCCTGACTCATATAACGGGGAGCGGCGGCTATATACAGACATTTAAATATTAGGAATGTTAATTTTCTGTAAAACCATACACACACGCTTAGAGTGTAACCTTTTTAGTGTCCCATCGACAAGGTTACATAGAAAAAATGAGTTTAAATTATTATTTTATTTTATTTTTATTTATGCATACGGCATCACAGCCAATGAATGATCACCACAAATATCTTCAAGAGTGAACGGCCGAGTTGCGCATATTTATCACCTATCAACACCAGATCAGCGAAGCGCAAGTCTTATACGATTTTCGCTAAGCGCTTGCAGCAGAGCATGTTTATTGCCTGATGGCGGACCACAGACATACGTTAGCCTCCTACACTTTACCACACAGACAATTACCCCAACAATTTTTGCTATCCAATATTGCTGAGTTGGTGAAGAGGAGTACGCGGTATCGAACGGTACAACTCGTTTCTAAGCGTAACTGCTCTATCGAATTGGACTAAATGAACTCCTGATCATAAAATAAAACCCCAACAAGGGTTGATCATGTCTAAAATCCAACCAACCCAACCAATCGCACTAAACTCGTATGATATATGCATAATTATGTTTACCCTCATGTGTGTAATGCTTAGCAAGCTAGATTTGCAGACATACTGTTTAGTCGATTTATAGGAAATAATCACTAAGTTACAAGCTGAGCCTTTTATAGTAGTAACCACTCTCAAGGTTTTAAAGAAATTTTTGAACTTCGAGTTTTCCTTCTCTTAGACTGCTACATGCCTAGCCCAGCGTTAAACAGCCACAAGTCCGTGCCTACTCTATTACTCATAGCGCACGAGAGAGAGTAGTTGGATTGTGAACTTTATGCTTGTCAGCTATTCGCAACCTCCGCCTCACGCAGGTTATCAACATTTCCTACGTCTCTAACCATACACCACGCGCCTCCAATTCTCTGTGGGTGCTCCATAATTCTGGCTTGTACCACGTCTTTAAGCTAAGCTTAGAGTAAAAAACTATATGAATACTCATGAACCTCATTGCTGTAATTGGGTGCCCCATCTAACATCCGCCTTTGTGCCAGTCTTACGCTAAGCTTAGAAATAACTATATGGATATCATGGGCCATCCATGTAGATTAATTCGGGCGCTCCATACTTCTGGGCCTTGTGCCAGGGTCTAACGCTTCAACCATAGTAAAATAACGTATGTATGCACATTGATTTTCATAGTTTCACTCGATTTCATTCATCACGTCCTTCGCTTCATGCATGCGTTTTTTGGTAATGAGCCCACCATGTGATTGGCGAGCGAAAACGATCTGCTGCCTTCTAATCACAGTATCGACTAATCCGAATGAAATCACCCGACCAATGACGAAATCAGCTATATCCGCCAGTTTCAGTCTCATCTCGCAACGCAAATTAAAGTCATCTTCTCCTCATTCGCCGACGGAACGGGACTCCCCCCCCCTTTCTGGTACTATAAACAAGAACAAATCGTTCGAAAAACGAGAGACCGCCCGGCGACGCCACTGTTCATTTAAACATGAACCGATCGATCGCACGATGAGCCTTATAACTACATTTCGCCAGTCCTCGATTGGTAGTATATGTTCAAATCAATTAGATCCGAGGGTCTATGGCCTTTTTTTTCGCAGTACATCGATATTGTATGTTTACTGCTCGGCTGAATTAGAGTTCGATCTCATTTGCTTAGGAGGATGAGAAAATGAAATAAGACAAAACGAAGCCCGGTTTGCTAAATGTATGCAATCAACAAAATGAGAGAAAAAAAAAAAAAATAAAAAAAAAAAAAAAAAAAAAAAAAAAAACTGCACGTTTAGTTTTCGGGACTAATTTATTGTATAAATATCTAACATTACGAAAGAAAAAAAATGCTGCAGTGTTGCCATGAATAATAAAAATTAAATAAAAGAGAGACAAGAATCCACTTGGCACATTACATACGCCCGATATTTAGCAGCGCGCAGCTTAATCAGAAGAAAAGAAAGGATATACGATTACACACACACACACACACAACAACACACACTAAAATATATGTTATATATATAATCAAGCCTTGGTACAACCCACACACAAAGATGAAACTCACATACCACAGAGCAGCGCTACCCCATAGAAGCGCAACAGCCAGAAATCTCTACACCC
>CM042157.1:100251484-100287713 GCA_023376005.1 Doryteuthis pealeii | reverse complement strand
GAATTAAAAAAAGTATATTAAATTCATGAAAAGGGGAAAATAAAGATTTATGGATGAGAAGAAACAAAATTAAATGAGAAGAAAGAAAAGGAGAATAAGAGAAAAAGGGGCAAAGAAGGATAAAAACGATCGATCTAAAAGAGAAAAAAAATAAATGAAACAAATGAAAAAAAATTGAATGTTAAACAGAAAGAGAAGACAGGCAAATTGTAATCGTCGATCGAAAAATAAATAGATTGGATAAAAGGAAAAAAGCAGACGGCATATTGATTGACAAATATCGAGATTCGAGGCTGCGTCGAACAAAGGGATGAGTGCAGTTCACGAAAATAGACTAGAAAACCATTGTTAGTGAGTTCGCGATTCTCATCAGGGGATCCAAATTTCTGACCCGAGTAGCAAAGTGTAAACCAAAGCCAAGCACAATGTTGTAACCTAACAATGGGTTACTAAATGAGAGATTTACCAAACGGAGGTTTAATATACGAGGGTATATAATATATAATATATATATTATATATATATATATATATATATATATATATTTGGGAGAATATGTGCTTAATTGTAGTCATACCTAATTTTGAAAATTAATTAATTGATAATTAATGAATTAGGATGGCATGTAATGGTTAGAATCCCCGCCTGTCAGCTTGACAGTCAGGGGTCGAATCACACACAGGGCAGTCTTCCTGTCTATAACTCTGCTGATGAGGCATAATAGGCCGAAATGTACATACAGAGATTGACTTTTTCTCAATTTGTTTAGCCTTACATTTGAACAGGTATGCTCGCCTAATTCATTAATTATCAATTAATTAATTTTCAAAATTAGGTATAACCTCAATTAAGAACATATTCTCCCAAAAATTGTCGGCTAAGGCCATATCAACACATTGTTTGTTTGCTTACTTCTCAGATATATATAGTTAGAGCAAAAATCTAGAGGCAACGCTACTATTCGTAGATTTCTCTAAGGCATTTGATTCCATACACAGAGGGAAAATGGAACAAATACTACTAGCATAACGGTCTCCCCAAAGAAATTGTTGCCCGCCATAATGATGCCTCTACAAAGACACTAAAGCAATGGTACGCCCACCAGATGGCGCACAGATTTCTTCGACATCACCGCGGGGGTCCTTCAGGGAGATTATACATTAGCACCATATATTATTTATCATATGCCTAACTATGTACTCCGACTTCACTAATACCATGAAGAAAAGGTTCACTCTAAGACAAGCAAGAGCAGGCTATATCCTGCACAAACTGTCACAGATGTAAGACTATGCTGATGGATCTGCGCACTTCTTGCAGATACCCCGGCACAGGCTGAGGCACTCCTGCACAGCCTGGAGAAGGCAGCAAAGAGCGTCGGCCTATATGTGAACTCTGATAACAACTGAGTTCATGAGCTTCAAAAAGAAAGGAGACATCTCCACACTTGACGGAAGCCTTTAAGTCGTGGAACAATTCACATACCTAGGTAAGTAATATCTCATCCACAGAAAGCGATGTTAACACTCGAATAGGAAAGGCATGGTTGGCCACCAACAAATTATCAGTCATTGGAAATCCGATCTCCCGACAAACTAAAGAGACGATTCTTCCAGGCTGTGGTTGTGTCGGTGCTGCTGTATGGCTGTACCACTGGACCCTAAAAACGCTTCTGAGAATAAGCTTCGATGGGAGCTGCACCAGAAGCTGCGAGTGGTCCTGAATAAGTCGTGGACGCAGCACCCCACAAAAAAGCAACTGTATGGCCACCTACCCCCCATCTCACAAACCATACGAGTAAGACGGGCTAGGCATGCAGACATTGCTGGAGAAACAAGGACGAGATCGTAAGCGACGTACTATTGTGGAAGCCAGCACAATGGACACGCTAATGTGGGCCGCCCAGTCCAGGACCTACATTGACCAACTATGTAAGGATGCTGACTGCTCGGCGGAGGAACTCCAGAGTCGATGAATGATAGGGAAGGTTGGCGAGAGATTGTCATGGATATCCGTGCAACTGCGCGACATGGATGATGATGATGATATATATATATTAGTAAGCGAAAAAAGCTTAAAAATAAATATGTGCGTATGTTTTGCATATTTTTCAGTAGATGAGATGAGTATGTGAACTGGTTTACTATTTTCCTTTCTGATATATCCGGGTTAAGGACATATTAAGTTGGTATTTGGTATATTATAACAGTGGTAGCTGGTATGTCGAAAAGCAGTACGTCTTCTGAGCAGTCGTGATGTAGTCTGCGGTAAGTTTAGGCTGGTAGCTTAGGCTTAGGCGCTTGTACCACAACAGTGTCGAATATTTATACATGAATATTTATACATGACACTGTCCAATCAGGTATTTCGTATTCATTACATCACTTTCAAAACTAAACGGCTCTCGGATATAGAATGAAGTTCTCGTGGATGAACTTTTGTTGTCGGACACACACATTAGCACCAAGGTTACTGCTAGTGGGAAGCGGCCAAATACATTATTTAATTTGCAATGCTAATATATATATATATATATATATATATATATTATATATATATATATATATCCCAGTGTTTCAATAAAGTATTGGAATTTTTCTGTACTTGGTTACACTCATTGTATATCTGAAAATAATTAACGTCCCATTCATTCTTCTTTTTTCTATTTTGGTAAATGCAGCTTTAAACTTGGTACATTTTTTGACACACCTTGTATTCTGAAAATAACTAATGAATGCAACGTTACTTTTTTTAGAAAATAAGGCGTGTCGAAAGTACAAAAATCTGAAAAGTTTTTGACACACCTTATATACATTATTGTGTGTGTATGTGGGGGTGTCTGTGTGTGTGTTGTGTGTATGTGTGTTGTGGTGTGTGTGTGTGTGTGTAACGATAACCATGTTCAATCTTAAACTTAGTGACCACTTAAGCATGTAACACAGTGATCTCCTTGTCGAATGGCTGAGATGATGAGTATCAACACTTCGTTACATCAAGCACTGATTTCCGAATTGAGAAATGAGATGTGTCCACGTTGCTTAACGTTACGGCTCTTCCTTCTAATGGAGTGAATGATGTGTGGATAAAGAAATATTTAATATACTTATCTCTGTACCGGTACTACAGCGCAGAAGGCTGGAATCCTGGTTGTTGGGCAGCTGTTCAGTTGTTGGCATGAAAATGTCACTTATGAGTTAACCAGAGTTGTCCGCTGTGTCTTCTTTATCTTACAAGGATGGTTTGTGTGATAGGAAGTAAGTGGCCATACATCTACTTTTTCTGGGGTTCTAGATTTATAATATATTTTTATCATCTATATAGTTATAAGTAATGCTACTCATACGTTGAGTATCGAACCCGTAATCTTGTGGTACATAGTCGGACGCTCTACCGACTAAGCTATAACCTCATATCGTTTTAATCTATAGGCTGACACAAGATCTCAAATGTGGAGCGCCGATTATTGACAGTACTCCGAGGATTAATAAAAAAAAAAAAACCACAAACAGGAGAATCCCACTTATGAGCTCTCTAGGGGTGTCCAGTATGTGTATCGAATTGTTTTTGTGATAGGAGGTAAGTGGCCATACAGCTTCTTTTTTGTAGGGTTCTAATTTTTATAATATATAGTATTCATGAGCTATACAGTCTTTATAATCTATACAGGGTGTCCCAGAAGTCGCGCACCATGTACGAAAATACATATAAAAAGTATAAAAAGACATATGAATATCAATTTTATTCATCATAATCATAATAGATGCTCAAATTGTTCACCCTCTCCATTGATACAAACATCAATTCTGAAAATGCACTTTGTACGGATGAAATTTCTGTGTCTTAAGAATACGATGTACTGATGATTTGTTAATCGTAAGCTCCTGGCTTATTTTCCTTACTGATTTCACTGGGCTTCTAGCAACATTCGCCAAAACCATAGTTGATGTTGCTTCATCAGTTGCACTCTTTCGTCGACCACATCTCTCGCGGTCAGCAACTGAGCCAGTTTCTTGGAAACGTTTTATCAAACGGCAGACAGTGGTATGGTTCAATGGTTTTTCTCGCTCGGCATGAGTGCAGTTGAATTCTTCAGCTACAGAGCGGTATGTAGCCCCATCTCTTCCAAACATAAAAAACAATTTAACTCTTTCTTGTATTGTTAATTTCTCACCCATATCCAATAAAATCTGAAAAACAAAAGAAAACAAAAAATTATATGCTGGGACACCCTGTATAATAATAATAATCTATAGTCTTGCGCAAGATCTGAAACGTGGAGCGTCAATGATAGTATTCCGTGGATTAATAATGACATGCTCTATGGTTTGTGTGATAGGCAGTAAGTGTCCATGCAGCTACTTTTTGTGGGGTTCTAGTTTTTATGATATATAGTTTTATAATTTATACTTACAGTCTTTTTAATCTATACAGTTATAATCTGTAGTCTGGCACAAGATCTCAAATGTGGAGCACTAATTGTTGATAGTACTCCGTGGATTAATAACAAAGCGTGAATGAGCTTCTCGACACATCCCATCTATCATGAGGATTCTTAAAATATTTAATCTGCCGGGCAGCTATCAGCCAAGTAAATGAACGCTTTTTTTTTTTTAAATGGGATACAGTTATTTATATTGGATGTCGGAAAAGAAGGCAAAATGAATGTCAAGGGTTTCCTTCCTGTGAAATGATGAAAGAGAAAGAAGACGGTTGGATCGTTGCAATCGTCAAACGTTAAGACCAGTTGACAGGGTGTTTGTTTTCTCTCTTCAATACTGTTTGTTTGGGGTAAAGAATAATAGATAGATAAATAGATAGATAGATAGATATATGACTTAATAGATAATGAGATAGTTTAGTGAATATATATGTATGTAAATATGCATATATAGCGGGAGGAAGTGAGAGAGGGAGGAAGAGGGAGATACAGATATAAAACAGGTCTCTCTCTCTCTCTCTCTCTCTCTCTCTCTCTCTCTCTTATATATATATATATATATATATAACACAAAGAGCGAGCAAGTGAGAGTGAGCGAGAGAGAGAGAGAGAGAGAGAGAGAGAGAGAAGAGAGAGAGAGAGAGAGTCTTATACACACACACACATATATATATATATATATATATATATATATATTATACAAATCTATCACAATATCTATCTGCCCGTCCGTCTCTCTATCTCTCTCTTCGTCTCTGTCTCTGTCTCCCTGTCTCTGTCTGTCTGTCTGTCTGTCTGTCTGTCTCTCTCTCTCTATATATATATATTCTCTTTCTCTTTATATATATATACACGTGCAATCGGCTGTAATTAATCAATATCTTGATTAATCCAGTGGATTTAACCCTGAAGATCCTTATGGTGAAATTCGAGTAGGTTATTACTGTGTACCATTATTATAATAAATTTGCTCTACTAACGTATTGAGCACTTTGTATTTGTTATATTGGTGCCTTATCATTGTGAAACTTGAATCAACTAACCATTGTGACCTGTTTCACCGGTAAATCACCTTTTCCACAAATACTATATATATATATATATATGTGTGTGTGTGTGTGTGTGTGTGTGTGTGTGTGTGTGTGTGTGTGTGTGTTGAAAAAATGAATAAAGGAAAGAAAGTATAGAATGGATGATATAGGATATTTTACTCATTTTTACTTACACGTGTTTTGGTCAGGAGTTTATCCATGTGTACATTATTCAAACTATTATCATTTTTAAATAACCAAATGAAATGAAATAATAATAATAGAAAAAATGTAGAAATGTTCCGCACGCAAAGAAAATTCGACCTTCATCAGAATAAATCCTCATTTGAAATGAAATTTCTGACCGAAACACGTGTAAGTAAAATTGATAGAAATATCCTATATTATCCATTCTATACTTTCTTTCCTTTATTCATTTTTTCAACATACTGTCGGATTCACTTCCAGTTTCATGTTTACATATATATATATATATATAGATAGATAGATAGATAGATAGATAGATAAACTAAATCTATCTTATATAAAAGATAGATTTAGTTTATTTGTGCAGGAGCTAATTTATCCTGTTGACTTATGTATGGATTTTTTTTTCGGGGGGGGGGATAATGGTTGGAAAGAGAATTAAGATTGGCTGGCTCCGAAATCATAAAACATCGCACAGAGAACGGAAAAGAGTTTTCTGCGGAAAAGAAGAAAATATTCATGTTTTATTAATGGACGCATAAGTAAATAGGTATTAACAGGATCTAACTTTCAGCGGGGGGGGGGCGGATTTATGTGGATAAACACTAGCTCATACACACAAATAAATACACACACACACACACACACACACACAAACATATATATATGTATGTATATATATATGTATATACGAAGTAGGTCCAGAAATAATAAGTCTGTATTTTTTATATTATAATTTTCAGTATGGCAACCCTCATTAAAACGTAGCTGATCAATGTTTACCCATAACATGTGGAAAATACATTCAGATCATGGTTTCACCTAGTAATTATTATTTATATTTCACGCCCAAACACTCTCACCCACATACAGACACAGACACACACACGCACACCACACACATACACACACACATTTATATGAACACTCATATGTCGATCGATGGGAGAGTCCATCATATATATATATTATATATATATATATATATATATAATGATGATGGACTCTCCGATGGATGGAGTCTCTCTCTCTCTCTCTCTCTCTCTCTCTCTCTATATATATATATATATATATATATAATATATATATGATAGACTCTCCCGTTTATCGACGTATGAGTGTTCATACAATGAACATCCACACAGTGATTTGTTTATAGTGGTGAAGGCTTGTGTTGGACCATCCGCACTTTTTAGCACAGTCAATAGGAAAGAATTGGTGCATCAAGGGTTGCCACAAACCCAATCAACGATCGACCTTAGGAATTTTGAATATATATATATATATATATATATATATATATATGGATTCCTGGTGACGACGAGTCCATGATATGCAATTTTTAACTTTAGTCCTTATTTGGGCAGAACAGCGCGGTCGCAGACTTCCCTCCGATCAATCAGCTGGTCATGTTAAGCCCTAGCCCCTATATGATTGTCCCAACCCTATTGTCATTATGGCAAAACACAAATACTCTTTATCATATATGTACACGATGACGTCCTGGGTTAATGACGTTAAATTGCAACTTGTGGTAAATTTCTAATTCTGGAGTACTGGGAGTGTGGAATTCCCTTCATCAACATTACCCATGACCACTCTGACCCGAAATGGTAGTACCTGTTAGGGTCAAATCTATGCGTTAGTATTTTAGGAATTGAATACCTCTCAAAAATGAATATATTGGACTGCAACCTCGTAGTAAGCGAGTTCGAATTCTAGCCGTTCTATTACTTTAATTTATGGACTAATACTCTTGGGAAATGTATAAATCCCTTCTTCCCTCAACTATGGATTAAATAGTACCACTATTGTTCTAATATAATTATGGCTTTGGCATTAAATAACCTATGACGTTTGATATGCCATTAAACAAAGAAACCAAAACAACCAAACAGTCTGTATTTCTTTCTATCCTTGATTTCTTCCACTGTCTCTCCATCTCTCTCTCTATATATGAGAAGTAAACAAACAACCAATATGTTTTGATATGGCTTTTTTAGCCGACAATTTTTGGGAGAATATGTGCTTACTTGAAGTCGTACCTAATTTAAAAAAAATAATTAATTAATAATTAATGAATTAAGCGGGCATACCTATTCAAAGGTAAGGCTAAACAAATCGAGAAAAAGTCAATCTCTGTATGTATATTTTGGCCTATTAGGCCTCATCAGCAGAGCTATAGACAGGAAGGCTGCTTTGTGTGTGATTCATACCCTGACTGTCAAGCTGACAGGCGGGGACTCTAACCATTACACCAGCTGGCCTTTCCCAGATTTTTCGTTTTTTTGTTGTTGTTTAGAAGTAGGTTATATTCCACTTATAGGCCGAAATGTATATACAGGAGATTGATTTTTTCTCGATTTGTTTAGCCTTATATTTGAATGGGTATGCCCGCCTAATTCATTAATTATAAATTAGTTAATTTCAAAATTAGGCACGACTTCAATTAAGCACATATTCTACCAAAATTGTCGGCTGAATAAAGCCATATCAAAATACATTGTTTGTTTACTTCTCATATATATATATATATATATATATATATAATTGGTTTGTTGGTTGGTTTTCAAGGCTGTCACAATGCAAGTGTTAAGAAAAAAGGAGGTAACTATGATGTTGTTTGTTAACCTGTCACTTTATTCTTAATATTTCGGGATGAAAAATCCCATCATCAGAAGAATACTCGAACTGAAGTGGTCCTAGCAGTTGCTCAATTTGTTCCGTCTCGGGACTTCCAAATTCTGTGTGTGTGTGTGTGGTTGGGGGTGCTTGTTTATGTGTGTGTTTGTGTGTGTAAGTGTGTGTGTATGCGTGCTTGTATGTGTAAGTGTGTGTGTGTGTGTGTGTGCTTATATCTGTGTCTTATGTCATTTATTTTTATTTTATTTTGATTATTATTCCAGATTTGATTTAAGTTTTTTTTTTGGTTATTAAAAATAAATAAACAAAATAAATATATAAATAAATAAAAAATATATATATATATATAGTGTTGTTATGGGTCCAACGAGAGAAAATTAAATATTTTATAAAAGAGAAGGTCCGCAAAATGGATTATGTCTTTTTTTTTAAAATTTTATTTTTATCTCACACACACACACACACACACACACACACAACACACACACACACACACACACACAGCAAAAACACTTTCCGTGTCCTCACTCTAGCCTATGTGCGTTCTTTTCGTGCCCTTTTTTAGCATTTTCTTTGCTGGGGGGGGGTCTTTCTACCTCGCTTCCATTATTTTTAATTCTTGCAATTTAACTTGTTTAATTTTTTCTATTCATTTTTTAAAATTTATTTCAACCGTAACTCTCCTCTTTCTTACTTTCTTCCTTTCTTTGCTCCGTCATCTTCTTTCTGGATGTGTTTTTTCTTCTTCTTGTAACTGTCTTTCAGTGGTCCTTTCAAGTATATCGATCAGTCACGTGACCCATCAGCCGGCGGGAAAATTATGCATTAAGATCTTTCCCTGATTTAGTGATGTCGTGTGTTTTGCTTTAGATAACAATAAGTATGTAGGCATCTTATGTCTACAGATCATATATTTATAACCACATGTCTGTTCACACAATATGAAAGTATATATATATATATATATATATATATATATATATTATATATATATATATATTATATAATATATATATATATATATATATATATTATATATATTATATATATATATACATATATATATGTACATATATAATATATACATGCATATATATGCTATATGTATGTATGTATTTGTATACATGCATATATATTAGTATATTTATAGAAATGTATGTATATATGTGCATATCTATACATATATATCTAAACATGCCAGTATATATACGTGCATGTATATATATATATATATATATATATATATATATATATATATTATATATATATAAGTTGAGACAAAGGAAATGAATCTGACGGTATGAGTATAGATAAAGGATATGAAAACAACACATATGCTGTTAAAGTGAAAAATTTTATATCATATTCATAGCTAATATTGAACAATATTTCGATTTATAAAAATCATCTGGTTGTTTCATGATCAAGTTTTATCTTTAGAACCCAGCCCATGTTTCCGCCGCGGTGAGACCGACCAATAAGAGCCGAAAATAAAGTCCGCGCTCCTCAGAAACCGGGTCGAATCTCAAACTAATTCCCCCGCGTCTGTAATGGCGCCTCTTAAGGGGTCAAGTAAACAGATTACTAACCTCCAACGGGTAACTTTCCACATGAGTCCGTTATTCTAAGTTTAACGGACCCTATACAACATTCTAACTACAGGTACAGGTAATTTCAGTGGGGAAATCTATGGGATCAATTGAAAAAATGAATTTTAATAATGTATTTTAAAAGAAACTAGCGAAATAAAAAAACGCCCTGTGGGCGACGTAAAATAAATATTGCCTGAGGGGATGGGAGTTGAAAATTTAATATCAGAAAGTTTGTATCATAAGTAAAGTAAAATCATCAAATTTATTAAAGGAGTAAAAAATAAAATAAATTTATTAAAGGAGTAAAAAATTAAAAAACTTGAAATGGAAACTTATTTCTGATAACTTTAAATATAAATTAATATTAATAAAAAAAATATTAAAATAAAATAAACTATATATAGATATATAATACCAGTCATGTATTTATTAAAACTTGTTTTAAAAACCAATGAGGACTGTCTAATGTTGCATGTTCAAATTTTGAGTGTATTCTATTTATGACGATTTTAGGCAGTGTGACGTAAGTAGTGACGTAGTTTTTGTTACAGACAAAACCGGAAGCAAATCTCCATTATTAATAGAATTAGAAGGGTACCCATGAAAAATGAATAAAACAAAACATCTTCATCATAAAATAACCCAACAAGAGTTGACATGCCGTAAAATCCAACCAATCAGCCAACGGAACCAAAACATATTTTAGCCAATAACCATACCTTTGATTTTAAAGGTGCCAACATATTAACTCACATACACAATAGAACACTACGTAGAATTATGGAATCTTACGTTATTCTCACCCATCAAACCATCCCCCAAAGACAAGGCCTTTTTTAATATAAATGGGTCCTGTAACTAGATGATGAAGGTCCTGAGTTTTGGGAGGACTACTATAGAAAAGAGAGGAAGAAGAAATAAGACAAAGTAAAAAAGTGATGAACACAAAACAGTTTGTCGGGAATTTGACCGGGGCGTGAACCCCGAATGGAGAATTGAAACCAACCGGAAGTTCCGGGTGTTGACCGGAACCGGAAGTCACGTGGTCACGAGGAACGACGAAGAAAAATGCCGGTCTTTTTTTGTTTTCCGAGGCCTAGGGTACAGACGGGCCTCTGGTCCCTAGTGTGGGATCACAGTAATTCAACAGTGTCCCCTCTCTCTCTCTCTTTCTCTCTGCTATTCCTCCTCTCCGAAACAACCCACAAGACGAGCCTGGAAATAAAAGCTAAGCAGCTTGTGAAATATTTCTCGCGTTGTACCTTTTAATCGACAAGACGACCGTCGCGTAACGAATACCTTTTTAGTGCTGTGAATTTGGAGGCACGTTGACAAGACCCGCTATACAATATATATCGCTATTAGAACGTTACAGTACCCATGAAAAATGAATAAAACAAAACATCTTCATCATAAAATAACCCAACAAGAGTTGACATGCCGTAAAATCTAACTAGCCAGCCAGCGGAACCAAATTAGTGAAAAACAAATCTTTGTGATTCCTTTGTTGTCATAATGCTACAAGGACGATATCAATTCCGGACTTTGTCCTAAATTTGTCGTAAAGATATCGACGTTTATGAAAGCATTTACAATAAACGAATAGGGTAATAATGCTTAACTGTTTTCCCCGGGGGAGCGGCCCAAAATACTCTGTCCGTCTGAAGAGGCCGATCTAATGGACAATATCCAGCAGACTGTGGAAGATTAAAGAGGCAAAGATGCGAAGATTGTCAAGTTTTACTGATTTCGCTCCGACGCGCCAAAAATATTAATCTCTCTTTTTTTTCCATCTATTTATTTATATTTGGCCGAAATGCCAACCATTTATATGTATCTCTCTCGACAAGATATATATATATATATCTTATCTTATTATAATGGAGATTGTGTGTTTTTCTGTCTGTAACCGAAACTATATTACTACTCAAGTCACAATTCCCTTAGTTATTGACATCACATTCTCCAAGATTTTATTTTAACCTTTTTAATGATTAATAAAATTGTTTTACATTATTCACACTGTTAACCATATCTACAAACGAATAACATGTAATTATATTTGTATATACAACAAAAAAGCGGTTTACAGTGAAAACGGGAAGGATAATTTGCATATTGATATTAAAAAAATCGAATTTAATAAATATGTGCTCAGTGTTATTGATTTCTAACTGTTTGGTTTTATTTTAATGAATATAAGCAAATATCTCGTCAATGAATCTTAAATGAAATCCATTAACAAGAAAAAATAACTGTAAGCTTATTCTTACTTCCTCTTTTAACTAAATACTTACATTAGAAAAAATAGCAATGAAAGACGAGAGTGATGGAAGAGTAAGTTTCAGTTGTTCCATGTTTCAAATCTTTTATCTGCATTCTTATTTAGTTTCATTAGCCTTTCTAATTTAATATAATATTTTATTACATTTAAACTTAAATACTTGCACCCGGAGGGTGCGTATATTTGCTAGTATATATAATTTTCGCTACAATTTGTATTAAGTAGATAATTTGCTTCTTTATATCAACATTATATATATATATATGGTTTATATAAAAGTAAAAAAGTCGACGGGGCGGCCTAGAGTCGGTATCAACCAGTCAGCGAGAGAGTCTATCCCCTTTTCAATAGCGCTAGACTAAGGAGATTGTTTTTTAGCATCTGAGGTGGAGCGCCACACCTACCATCAGCTCCTCACTTTACAGCACAGATCCCTGTGCTACTCATACGCTGAGTTGGCGAGGACCGGTATCGAACTAGGAACCTTGTGGTTTCTAGCCGAACGCTCTACCGACTGAGCTAACCCGAGAAGCAAATTATCTGCTTACAACAAAATACTACAAAATACTGTAGCAAAAATTCTTACACATTTTCATCTCTCTCTCTCTCTCTCTCTATCTATCTATCTATCTATCTATCTATCTATTTATCTATCTATTAATAATGGAGATTGTCTGTATTTCTGTCTGTAACAAAAACTACGTCATAGCTCTACGTCACAGCTTACGTCACAATATTCTTATGCTATATACCCAAAATTTGAGTAAGCAATTTTAAAAATTGTTTTTTACTCTCGTCCTTTTTGCTTTACAGTAACAAGAAGTTAACTAAAAAGTTTACAAATAAATAAATACCTACGATTTTGTGTAAAATTGATGTGGAAAATATTCAAAATAATTGTTTGATTATTACATGCATGCAACATTTTATTTGAGAGGGACGGGGTTCAGTTTTCATTTCAATTTGTTTTTTGTTTTTTTGCTCCTTTAATAAATATGAGGATTTGTCTTACTTATGATACAAACCCTCTGACATTGAATTTTTAACTCCCACTCTCTCAGGTAATGTCTATCAAAAATTAATTTTTACGACACCCGGAGGGTGTTTTCTGTTGCTAATATATATATATATATATATATATATATATATATATATATGAGGAAAAGGGTGGGGGTTGGAATGAATCCGACAGAATGAGGTAAAATAAGGAATGAAAGAACAAAACTCAGATAAAAATGTGTAGTATATTTCGTGTATATATGTGACCTCAGGATTAAAGCAGAAGAAGCTGAGGTCAATTCTCCTGCGAAATATACTACACATTTTTGTCTGAGTTTTGTTCTTTCATTCCTTATTTTACCATATATATATATATATATATATATATATATATATATATATATATATATATATGAAAAGTTTGTGACTTGTCGGGAATATAAAATATCGAGTTTGTAGCAACTTCGACCGTCAATAAAAAAAATTAACTGAATAAGTCGAGATTATAAAGAATATAAGAGTGGTCAATACGTTTGTAGCTAAGCTAAGACTAAACGAGGCAGGGATGCACTTCCATAAAAGCTGAATTGTTACCATATTACGACTTTTGTTCTAGGATCAGATCTGGGGAAGTATGTCTTTCTATGCTCAACGAGCGAAGACCTAAACCAGATAGGTCTTGTTCTTGTAAAGAAATAAACTGAAAATTGAAACGTTCGAGTAGCTAAATTTTCATAAGACCAACGAATACGTCATGTGAAAAGAAGAAAATTCAAAAAAAAATTAATCATGAGATACTTACGTTGAGATTCAGTGTCTCTATTCTGCTCTATGAACAGAAAGGAAATTATGTCCCTTTTCGCTCAACCGAAACGAGATAGGCCTGGTGCTTTCAAAGACAGAAGAGGTAGTTTCAAGGAGCTGAATTGTCACGTAACCAACGGACACGTGACATGGATATCTACACCTACATTTCAAGACAAATAAATTAAACGCAAAATATGTTCCATAAGCTAATCATAAGACACTCACGATGGTTTCTATCTCGAGAACGTGTCTATTTTCCTCTATGAACAGAGCTTTTAAAGAAAGAAGAGGAAATATCAAGGGGCTGAATTGTCACG
Source organism: Doryteuthis pealeii (assembly GCA_023376005.1). Lineage (NCBI taxonomy): Eukaryota > Metazoa > Mollusca > Cephalopoda > Myopsida > Loliginidae > Doryteuthis > Doryteuthis pealeii. The sequence continues at coordinate 100,273,395 of CM042157.1, read as the reverse complement.
TGACCAACAGACACGTGACGTGAAAAGCCAAGACTACAATCCAAGGCAAGATAAATAGGTTTGCCTCTGTTGGAATAATTTTGGATATAAGTTGTTCTGGAATCCAACACTTAAACTTATAGTCTCTGTGTGGCCGCGTGGATTAAAGCCAGCCAGTCAAAATTAATTAACAATTAACAATTTAATCGCCAATCTTGAAAGCCGTTCATTGCACGTATCTTTGCACGTATACGCACCACTGACGAACGTATCTGCACAAGGAGTCTACTCAACCAAAAGCATCATACCCAAGGGACACCGAGGAACAACCAAGGGATCTACCAAATTCTACCCAACCCTAAAGGACACGAGGAACAACCAAAGGATTCTACCTAACACTAGGGACACGAGGAACAACCAAGGGTTTACCAACACTAAGGACACCGAGGAACACACCAAAGGATTCTACCAACACTAAGGACACCGAGGAACAACCAAAAGATTCTACCCAAAAGGACACCGAGGAAAACAAAGGATTTCTACCCAACACTAAGGGACACCGAGGAACAACAAGGATTTCCAACACTAACGGACACCGAGGAACAACCAAAGGATTCTACCAACACTAAGGAACACCGAGGAACAACCAAAGATTCTACCAAACAGTAAGGGACACCGAGGAACAACGGAAAGTTTCTTCACTAAGGATCAGCCTCTGCTGAACACAAGGGATCTCCACTGTACAGTGTTCTCACTTGGACCCTAAAATCAACACAAAAATCGCAGCAGTGACTCTTATAGTCAAATTGAGTCCAAGTAGTTAAGATAATGATGTACACCGAGCTTTTTCTATAGGGTTCAATCGTTGCACAATTTTGCATTATGTTCCAACCTGAAGACATGTCGCATCGACATAGACACGTGGGAGGCTTGTGCAGAAGACTGTGCAACCTGGCGCCTCCTCGTCAAACAAGGAACAAAAAGAAGTGAAGAAGAGAGGAAAAAAGCTGCCACAGAAAAGTGAGCTAAAAGAAAGGAGAAACAGCAGCACCCCCAACACCTACAGGAAAGCATCACCTTTTGTTTGCAGCCACTGCACCAGAGACTGCCATTCGAAGATCGGTCTGTTCAGCCACTCACATAGCTGTAAGTGAGAGAGAGAAAAAAAGAAAAAAAAACACAAAAATCTACGTCATCGTCTAAAATAGACGGAAGGTTGCCAACCAGATAGATATGCATATACTGGGATATATAGATAGATAGATATATAGATAGATAGATTATTACGTGAAATTCGAGTTTGAGTGGTTAAAATTTCATTTCACATAAACAAAGGTAGATAACTGCTCAAGCGATCTCCATTGTAAAGTTCTCTAACTTGAAGTATAAAAATGGCTACAAAAATCGTAACAATATTAACGCTTCGCTAAAAAGCTTAAACATTATAAGACTTTTGAACGACTATAGTATTGCTGTCGTCAGTCCAGGCAATTGAGAGTAAATTTGACTTGGTAGAAAAAACATAAAGCCACAAGTAAATCAATAGTGTGTTCCGTTTTGTACTTTGTTTTCCGATGTAATGATAGATGGGCGAGATTTGATCTAATGGAAGGGGAAGTATCCTGAAAGATTTACTCGAATATTCTAGAAAGAATGATGGAAATAATGACGAACGGATAGAAAAACAAACCTGACATCAGTGAATAAGTAGATTTGACTGTGTTAGATAGATAATTACGGAAAGAGATAAATACCGATAAAAATACAGAAGAGAAAAATAGAATTTATAGATGGATATAAAGAGACGTACACACACACACACACACAAACAAACACACACACACACACACACACATATATATATATATATATATATATATATATATATATATATGAAGAAATTTGAAAAACGAAGTGTTCCAAAAATAAGATGAATTTATCTATCGACGCTTATACGTTTCGGTTTATTTAAACCTTCATCAGGATAGATTATGGGGTGAAGAAATTGATGGATGTTTTGTACCACACACTCACAGATCAACGTATTATGTGTGTGACCAGTTACTACGCGTACGCAACCTTTATGCAGCCCACAAACACTCTCACCCATTCAATTCACCTTCACATACATACACACATCATTTATCCAATCATACGCATCCCGTGTCTATTGAATTTTTTGAAATTTTTTTGTAATATTTTCGATTTTCCTTACATTTGAAATATCTTCACCTGATGATTGCATCGCATGAAACCAATATGGTTGTGATTGTTCCTTTGTCACCTAATAAATAGATATGTAAAACCTTTGTATATTTATCTTATTATATTATACAACAGCTCTATTTTATATTGAGCACTCTACCAATAATACTGCCTTTGGTACGCCATTCCAGGAAAAGCTGAAACAGTGACCATCTCACACACTATATATATATATATATATATATATTATATATATATATATATATGTGTGTGTGTGTGTGTGTGTGTGTATGTGTGTGTGTGTTAGGGTAGCGTGGACATGAAGTCAACCGCGCTCGGTAACTGTCAGTTTCTCACTGATGCGATTCTTCAAACCAAATTATAAAATCTTGACAACTAATTTTTTGAATGATTCCGTCTTTATCAAATAACAAAAATCTTTTTTTCCCTTTCTTCTGTTCTCGCGACATAAAGTCATCTAACTCGTTTTCCTTTTGATATCAAATGAGGCATTCAAACAGTTTCCATATTGACAGCACAACACGTCTTCCAACAATTTTACGACGCGAATTTTATTTAATTGGTCAGCAAATCAAATCAACGCACTGACGTCACAGTAAGGTACCTCATTCTCGCAAACGATTGGTTCCGGCTCTTCTTATTTATCCCTCACCAACTCTCTCCCCCTCTCTCTCTCTCTCACACACACACACTCTCTCTCTCTCTCTCTCTCTCTCTCTCCCTCTTTTACCCCTACTTGTCAAAACAGCTCTTGAAACCGAAGTAGATTAACCTATGCTATTATATAAGCGTTATTCAGTGCATATTAATACTAAAAAGCCTCGTGGAGAAAATAAACTGTTGAACCTTGCTTTCGGTTCATGGGTGCAATTAAATTCTGCCGCCTTTTTTCTTCTCCTGTGAGGGCATTTTAAAGAATATCAAATAATGTGGTTTGCTTTTCTATTATTATTATTATTATTATTATCATTATTATTTTCACTCCTTTTAAGTTTTTCACATCAGCGTAGGCTGATGGTATTTCACTGGAGTCTGAGTAACAATAAGTCTCCTCAGGGCTCCAGAACTCTTCTGAGTATTCTAGCCGATTGCAGTAGTCTGGATGGTCTCAATTCTTCCTCTGCTATCTAGATCCTCCAGTCTTTTTTCCAAGCTTCTTGGGACCGTTCCAAGTGCACCAACTATAATTGGTATCTTATTCTTTTTGTTACTAATGAACACTAGGTCTGGTCTCCTGGCTGGCATAGGGTGATTCGTATTTATCTCGAAGTCTCAGAGAATTATTATTATTATTTACTCCTTTTGAGTTTTTATTATTATTATTATTATTATTATTATTATTATTATTATTATTTACTCCTTTTGAGTTTTTACATCAGTGTTAGCTGATGGTCTTTCACTGGAGTCTGAGTGACAGCAAGTCTCCTCAGGTCTCCAGGACTCTTCTGAGTATTCTGGCAGATTGCAGCAGCATATTATTATTATTATTATTATTATTATTATTATTATTATTATCTAAATGAATTCTGCTTGACGTAGATTATAATGCTCGCATTAATTTTTCCAGTCTATGGCTTTGAAACGAATTTAGTCAATTAATTTGCTCTCGCCTTTACAGATGGTGTGGGAGTTGGGTGGTGAGTATAGCTTATTTACGGGTGGGGGGTGGTGGTGAATAGCGAAAAATCGATTCTTTATTTGGGAGACTAATAGCAATAAAGAAAATTCGTTTTTTTATGATAAAGGCCCAAGCATGAGTTGATTCTACGCTCAGATTTTTTTTGTTTAATTCGCAGCGTACTTAATTATTATTGGCGTAGTTTTACGAAAAGCAGACTTTATCTACCAGCATTTTCGCTTGCGTAGTAAGTTTAACAAGGGTAACATGTTACCGTGTGAGAAAATAGGCTAAGCAGTGATGCTTTTTGATTTAGTGCGTCCTGGGACGCATATATTTGCTTTAAATGAGACCCCGGGAAATTTGATGGGTCCGAACTAAAGTTTCCTAATAGATTGAAGATTTCTCCTTTATGATCTGGGGAAATAACTAAAGCTGCTTAACTCCTACTTGTAACCTATCCTGTGTAATTCGTTTTTATGAAAATATAGAAACGTATTTACAATTAGCTTGAAATGGTGAGGGAAGAAAAAAGAAAAACACTGGGACGCATGGATATGATTTTTCTGGGTCCTTTTAGATTTTTATGCGTCCAGGATGCAGGACTCGTACCTATCAACCTATCTGGGAAATGCATATGAAATAACTGTTTGGTTTCTTTGATTAATAGTTCATTGTTTTGTTTTACGGCATATCAACCTTTTTCGGGTCATTTAAGGCCGAATCAAATCATTTGTTTATATCAGTTTACTTTTATAGTGCCCGCTGTTGCTTAAATGGTCTCTCATCTAAGTACAAAACAGGCTTATTGTTTTTAATGGCATATCTTCCTTCATATGTGCAGTTTAATAAACAAGGTGTGTCATAAAAGTATCGAGTTTAAAGCTGTATTTACCAAGATAGAAATGAACAATAAATGGAACGTTATTTTTTTCAGAATACAAGGTGTGTCATAAAAGTGCCGAGTTCGAAGCTGTATTTGCCAAGAGAGAAATGAACAATAAATGGAACGTTAGTTTTTTTTTTTTAGAATACACGGTGTGTCATAAAAGTATCGAGATTGAAGCTGTATTTACCAAGATAGAAATGAACAATGAATGAAAGGTTAATTTTCTTCAGAATACAAGGTGTGTCATAAAAGTGCCGAATGTGAAGCTGTATTTACCAAAATAGAAATGAACAACCAATGGAACGTTAATTTCTTTTTTTTTAGGATACAAGGTGTGTTATAAAAGTATCAAGTTTGAAGCTGTATTTACCATGATAGAAACGAACAATGAATGAAAGGTTATTTTTTTCAGAATACAAGGTGTGTCAAAAAGTACAAAAAATCTCGATCCTTTTTTTACACACCTTGTATAACGTAAAGGCTAGAAATCGCTGACATTACCATGAAGAGAGGGAAAAGTGAAGTTGAACGTAAGCGATTAGTTTATAAATTAGAAAAAAGAAAGAAAGAAAAAAAAAAAAAACGAAATATAATTCGCCGGGTGACCTCGACCGGAGAATCAAAACAGATGTTAGCTATGTAATGACCATATCGAAATTGGAATTTCGGGTGGGCAGAGGACCTCCCAGAGGCAAGGATCTTTAGATGGGTGGCGATGGAGACGGTCCTTTGAAGTAACCAGACTGGTGTCACTCGGAAGAAATTGACCGTGATTGTCTAGAAGAGAATCTTTTTATTGTTTTCCTTCCCACTTAAAAAAGGAGATAAACTCTTGTTGAAAATCGAAATTAAAGAAAGTCAAATGTATTTAAAAAACACTAAAGTAGCCGGAAGAACTGAGGAGGATTGTTGGTGCATAATTGGAATGAAGACATGTATACATGACTAGAAAAAATAATCTGTCTAAACAGGCGACGCCGGGTAGCCTCTTCTAGTGTATTATATATGTGCGTCTATAATAGAATTAACTCTATATGTGTTGTTTTCAAGACAAGTTTGGTTACCTCTGTATCGTGGTAGGACTAGGATCGAACTCACGAAAAGAAAGATTTATTCATCAAGGATAATTTTCTCACGATCGCATTTGGTGGTTTAAACACCAAAACCCTCTTTTAAAATAAGTAAAAGAAAATATCCAAAAAATGCACGAACCTTTCGACACTACAAAAATAATTTGATTAACAACAAATAGAGTAAAAAATAAATAAACAGAAATCTTTAAAAAAATAAACAACAAAGAAACAAGAAAAAAACTGGAATTCTATAAACACAGTTTTTTGATTGGTTTCGTTTGTTGAATTTTACGGCATGTCAACCCTTGTTGGGTTATTTCATACCGAATACATTATTTTATTCATTCTTAATGATCACTGAAATATTTTAAACACATTTTTAATTCATTTTCTTCCATCTAACACATAGATGGGACCCTAACAAATAGTACGAATCCGGGTCATAGCGAACCTGGGAATTATAGCAATAATGAAGTACTTCATACTCCCTACAGCTTCAAAATTGGAACTTCACGTTTAACGTCATAACCAGGACACAAAAACCCTCAGCCAAAAAAGGGTGGGTGGTTTGGCATAAGGCCAATACGGTGGGTACTATAATATAGGTGCTAAGGCTTAATGTGACCAGCCGATTTATTAAAGGGTCCCATCTGACTGACCATCTAGCCTAAGTAAGGGCCAAACTGGAGTGCTTTACGTCATGGACTGCTCAGTCACCAGGATTCCGTACTTAAGTATCATCTATGGGTTAAATAGAACAAAATGAGATCTAAAAGTATTTTGAAAAGATTGAGTACCCATCAAGAGTGAATAAAACAAACGTCTTCGGCATAAAATGACCCATCAAAAATGACCCAACAACGTAAAATCCAACCAACCCATTGGGGAGCCTAACACCTCTACAGAGGAGCAGTCGGTGTATTCTACGGCCCCAGCGATAAAAACCGTAATGAGAATTTTAGTAAGATATTTTTGCAAATAGTGTATCTTCATTTCACATATCTTTTCATCGTCTTTTCTATTTCGTTTGAGTTGTTTTATGGGTTTTTTTGTTTCTGTTTGTTTTTAGCCCTCCATTTTCCGTTAAACCATTTCCGATTTAAAGAAGGGTGGGTCATAATCGTATCCAATAACTCTCCGGCTTTGGTTATGGCAGATTCATTTTTCATGCTCGTTTGATAACCCGACTCTTTACAAAACGGTTCCTTTTCTCTCTGACGGCTGGAGAAAAAAATTTATGGATATCAGTGCTCTTTGATAAATCTTATTGATGCCGATTCCATCGCAATCGGCAAAAGGATCTTTCAAATTACATCAGCTCTTTCATCGCTTTGTTTCCTTTGAATTCGATGCCGTTGACTATTCTCTTTCTATTCGCGCAATAAGTTTGGATTTTTAACCACGTTTATCATTCGACTCTCACAGAGAGAGAGAGAGAGAGAGAGAGAGAGAGAGAGAGAGAGAGAGAGAGAGAGACTCTCTGTCGTTGCTCCTCTGTCGATCTATACGTTAACTGGAATTCACATTTATGGAGGAAATAATTTAAGGGGACTTCAGTGGGGCAAGTTTTGATGGTAAGTTCCACAGTTGTAATGTTCGGATATTGATTCAAAAAGAGAGGACGGAACGACAAGAATCTTAGATAACGAATTATATATATATATATAAGATTTTTGGATGTTTGTTTTTTAGAAGCATTGTTGAATAAAGTATATATTATTATTTATATGTTTGCTTGAAGGCAATTACAATGCGTATATCGTATACAATTCGATGATTATAGAAAATAACCATGACATGTGAATTTCACAAATGATCATGCAATGCTAGAACATCGTACAGTCTGTTTCAACTTTATTAAGTCTCATCAGCGATGTATACTAACGATTTCCCTCCGACAGAAATCGAAACCGGTAGTCCAGCAGGCAAAGTCTGTGACTTTACCGCTCAGCCAACTGTCCACATCGTACAATCCCTTCGAAATTAACCTGTCAATGATACTAGTACACTCTACCATATGAGGTACTGGACGTTGAGTAAATAACAACAAACCAGACCCATGCCCCGGTGAAGGAAATAAGATTTTTGGATGTTTGTTTTTTAGAAGCATTGTTGAACAAAGTATATATTATTATTTATATTTTTAGTTGAAACAGACTATACGATGTTCTAGCATCGCATGATCATTTGCGAAATTCACTTGTCATGGTTATTTTCTATAATTATCGAATTTTATACGATATACGCATTGTAATTGCCTTCAAGCAAAATATAAATAATAATAATAATAATAATAATAAATATATATATATATATATATAAGGAGAAGGAGAGAGAGAGAGAGAGAGGAGAGAGAGAGAGAGAGAGAGAGAATAATGATAACAGTCTTTGCAAACCTTTGCAACTAGTTATCATTTGTGATACTTATCTGTAGGGGTCCAGTCAACAAGTTTATACTAGCACAGGTGATTTTTCAATTGAAGGTTTCGGTTTAGTTTTTCAATTTAATTTTCGGGTTGGGTTTTGTTGAAGCCGGTAAAGGAGACTATAAGAGTTTAACTTGTTTTTTGCAAATATTCTAAAAACATAATTGACATAGATAGATAAATAGGTAGATAGATATGAATATTCTTGAGCATTTCTTCGATAGATAGATAGATAGATGATAGATAGATAGATAGATAGATTTGAATATTAATGAGCATTTCTGAAATAGATAGATAGATAGATAGATAGATATGAATATTATTGATCACTACTGAAATAGATAGATAGATTGATAGATAGATAGATATTAATAACATGTGATAGATAGATATTAATAAAATGAGATAGATAGATAGATAGATAGATAGATATAGAATGAGATAGATGGCTAGATATCTAGCGAGCTAGAATGTGGATTAACTTATTAAGTGAAAGATTTTGATTTAAATTTAAAACCTACAAATCTTAATGGAAAATAATCTTTATTCATTAAAACATTTCAGACATTTTATTCAAACTAAAATTGCTGAATATTCTTATAGATACGCCATTTATTAATTAGAATGCCATTAAGAATTCTTTTAAGGAAGTCACATTGAATTATTATAACAAATAATTCTTTAGAATATGAAAAATGTTTCTTTCAATTGATATTTTGAAAATAAGATTAAAATATAAATATATATTTTTAATTTTGTATATATTTCTTTGATTTGTTTTGGTTTGATTTGTTTTGTTTTACGGCATTTCAACCTCATTGGGTCATTTAATGCCGACAAAGTTTTGAAAAAAATCATTCTTAATGGATACTTAAATCTTTTTATAAACACGTTTTTCTCTTTGACCCAGAGGTGGGACCCTAACAGGTGCTACACCTCCTGGGCCAGGGAGCAATGGGGATAAAAGGGTGCTACACATTTCCCAAACCTTCAGAACTGGAACCTCACCATCAGATAGTTTAGCGTCATAACCATCACTCTAAGACACTTAGCCATATATTTCTAGCACATATGATAAAAAAAGGGTTGTGGGTTTCTATGAAGGCAATAAGGTTGGGACAATCATATAAGTGCTAGGGCTTGACGGGAGCAGCCGATTGATCTGAAGGGGCCTCTCCGACTGCCCGTCTCGTCCAAGTATGAGCCAAAGTGGAGTGTTGCATGGCATGGACTGCTCAGGTACCTACTTTCCATCTTTAATGAATCACGGGTCGCCAACCAAGGCTAAAAGTTTGCCCCATTGGTAGAGTCTTACTCCTCTTCTGAGGTTCAGTCGTTGTATTCTAACGCCCCAGGCGACAGGGCGGGGTTTTCTTTGAAATTGTATTATGGATTTATTGATTGCCTTATAAACAATTTCTGATTGAATGCAAATGATTAATTATTATATACAAATATAAAGATGCACAAGTAGGACGCACTGATAAATATTTATCACATATCACATTTTTAAAACATTAATGAGTGACACTTGTCCGGTTAGATCCTTCAGAAATGCTGCAATCGAAAAAAAAGTGTGTCAAAAAAAGTATCGATATTTTTTGTACTTTTTGACACACCTTATATTCTGAAAAAAAAAATCCCATTCATTCTTCATTTCTATCTTGGTAAATACTGCTTTAAACTTGGATCATCACAGCTAAACTTCGTGGATCTTGCGGGAAGCAATCTTTCAGCAGGATTTGATCGTAATATGAGCGGGTTTATACCTTTCCTAAGGGTATTCCACCGAGAGTTAACGTAATAGAACGATTGCAGTTCGAACCCGCTTACCACAATATCGCAGACCCCCACGATAGCCACTGCACCACTGGGACTCTTCTCCGTGGATATGATCCGGGGGAGCGGCGGCTATATACAGACATTTAAATATTAGGAATGTTAATTTTCTGTAATCAGGAAACCCATACACACACGCTTAGGAGTGGTAGTACCTGTTAGGGTCCCATCTATAGGTTAAATAGAAAAAATGAGTTTAATTTTAATTTTAATTTTTTTTTTGCATAGGCATCAAGAATGAATGATACAAAATATCTTCAAGAGTGTTGACGGAGTGGGCTATTATCCGTATCAGCCAGATAGCGAGGGAGTCTATACGATTTTCGCTAGCGCTTGAGCAGGGATATTTTTTTTGCTGAGGCGGACCATCAGACATACCGTTAGCTCCTCACTTTACCACACAGAGCAGATTACCCAACATGTGCTATTCATATGCTGAGTACCGGTATCGAACCGGTAACCTTGGGATTTCTAAGCGGTTGCTCTATCAATTGGACTAAAATGACTCCTGATATAAAATAACCCAACAAGGGTTGACATGTCATAAAATCCAACCAACCAACCACACGCACTAAACTCGTATGCATATATGCATAATCATGTGTACCTCATGTGGTGTAATGCTTAGCAAGCTAGATTTGCAGACTATTATTGATTAGTTCGATTTATAGCGAAATAGATCACTAATTAGAACTGAGCCTTTTCTAGTAATAACCATCTCAAGCGGATTTTAACAGGTTTGAATTCAGAGTTTTCCTTCTCTTAGACTGGTTGCCTAGCCCAGGTTAAAGCGCACAGTCTGCACTACTATTTACTCATAGCTGGAGAGAGAGTAGTTGGATGTGAACTGTTGCTTCGTCCAGGAATTGAACTCGCGTTGACGAGTTCATTTCCTACGACTCTAACCATAACACCACGCGCCTCCATTCTCTGTGGGTGCTCCATAATTCTGGCCTTGTACCACGTCTAAGCTAAGCTTAGTAAATAACTATATGGATACTCATGGGAACCTCATGTGGTGTAATTGGGTGCTCTCTACATCTGGCCTTGTGCCACGTCTTAGCTAAGCTTAGTAAATAACTATATGGATATTCATGGGCACATCATGTCATGTAATTGGGTGCTCCCTACATCTGGCCTTGTGCCACGTCGAAACTAAGCTTAGTAAATAACTATATGGATATTCATGGGCACATCATGTCATGTAATATGGTGCTCCCTACATCTGGCCTTGTGCCACGTCTAAGCTAACCATAGTAAATAACTATATGCACATTGATTTTCATAAAGTTTCATCGATTTTTCATCAGTTTTCTTCGTTCATGCATGCGTTTTTTTGTGTGATTGGGAAAACGATCTGCTGCTTCACTAATCACGTGATCGACTAATCGAATGAAACCCGCCAATGACGAAATTCAGTTATATCCGCCGTTTCAGTCTCATCTCGCAACCAAATAAGTCATCTTTCTCGCTCATTCGGCCACGAACGGGACTCCCCCCCCCCTTTCTGGATAAACAAACAAATCGTTCGAAAGAACGAGAGACCCGGCGCCGGACGAGCCACTTTTCATTAAAACATGAACCGATCGACGCAGATGAGGCGTTATAACTACATTTCGCCAGTCCTGATTTGATAGTATTGTTCAAATCAATTAGATTCCGGGGTCTATGGCCTTTTTTTTCGCTACATCGATATTGTATGTTTATGCTCTCTGAATTAAGTTGATCTCATTTGCATTAGGAGGAGAGAAAATGAATAAACAAAACGAAGCGCCGGTTTGTGCTAAAATGTTGCAATCAACAAAAGTGAGAGGAAAAGAAAACAAACAAAAAAAAAAAAAAAAAAAAAAACTGACGTCAGTTTTCGGACTAATTTATGTATAATATCTAACATTTACGAAAGAAAAAAATGCTGCGATGTTGCATAAATAAAAAAAATTTAAAAAATAGAGAAAAAGTGCACTTTGCAACATATACATACATACGCCCGATATTAGCAGACGAGCTAATCAGATGAAAATAAAGGACATATACGCACACACACACACACGCACGCTCTCTCTCACACACACACACACACACACACACATATATATGTATATGTATATATATAATCAGAGGCTTGTACACCCACACACAAAGATGACAACTATACTACCACAAGCAGAAGCTACCCCAACTAGAAAGAACAGCCAGCAGCCAACAACACTACTGTCCTTAAACAGTCTGAAGAAGGGAGCTATAATAATCCTGAAAATTTACTACTACTAAATAAACGAATCTCTACTAAAAAACAACCGAGTTTCTGATATTTATTTCTTGAATGCTTCATACAAATGCCCAAACCTGATATATGTACCTCCCACAAACGGATATATATATACCAAAGTAATCTCAAATATATATATATATATATATATATATATATATATAATATATATATAACACACACACATACACACATATATATATATATTATATGTAAATATATATATATATATGTAAAATATATATATATAACATGTTATATATATAATATAATGGAGAATGAATGTGAAAAGTATTTTTATATGAAGGTGCTCAATGATAAAATAGCAGAGCAGTTTTAAAATCAGAAATTAAATATTATGGTGTTAATATTCCGGAACTGCAGTAACTGCAGTTTAATCCATAATTGCAATCTTCAGACGGTCAAAAATGTTTAAATTAAAAAAAAAATATTATTCTCCAAAATACGATTGTAAATTTATTGAACAAGAGAATCGAACTGGTTTCCAAATGTAGACATTTAAACAAATTTCTATTATGTCATTTACGATCCGATCCTAATTAATCCCTAATTTTTCGCCCTCTATTTATCTATAAAAAAGAATTCATCTGGACATCGCTTATGATATTTCACGTTATATAATCGCTGAACAAGCGACCTTTTTTTTTTTAATTTTAACATTTTTGACAGTCATTTCATATCTATCTATCTATTTATCTATCTATCTATCTCAATCTGTTTATATTTCAGCTCAATCTCTTCAAATCTATCTACTTCTATCTCTCAATCATTTAATATCTATCTCCATCCGTTCATATTTTATCTATCTATCTATCTATCTATTTATCTATTTATCTATCTATCTAGCTAGCTAAGATAGCTAGATAGCTATCTAGCTAGCCCAATCTCTTCAAATCTATCTACTATTTCTCAATCTTTTCATATCTATCTATCTATCTATCTATCTATCTATCTCAATCTGCTCATATTTTATCTATCTATCTATCTAGCTATCCATCTCAATCTCTTCATATCTATCTACTATTTCTCAGTCTTTTCATATTTTATGTATGTATGTATGTATGTATGTATGTATGTATGTGTCTGTCTGTCTGTCTGTCTGAATCTGTTCCTATCTATCTATCTATCTATCTATCTATCTATCTATCTATTGAGCAAGGTCAAGCAATGGATGTGAAGGAAAAGACTGCGTGAACATCTTGACAGTCTGGAATTTGATGGAACATGGGATAACTTCAGAGACCAAGTTTATTCCATGGTGCAGCTGTTCTTGGCTTCAGAGTTAGGAACATCGAGACTGGTTTGATGACAATGTAGTTGCATAAGTCAGCTAATTGAAACAAAAAGAAGTTATTTTATAAGTACACTTCATAGTAAGTCATCTCTCAAACCGTCTACTCTGAAGAAATATATTCAGTTCAAGCAGCTAATACAGCGTGAAATTAGGAGATGAAAAATGAGTGGTGGTCTAAAATCTCCTCTGAAATTCAGAAGGCCTTTAATAAAAAAGGACTAAAGCTGTTCTATAGCCTCATGCGTACAGTTTTCGGTCCATTAACTTCTTCCATTGCTCCTCTAAGGTCAAAGGACACACATCACCTTGATTAAGGAACCCGAAAAAATCCTTCAACGATGGCAACAAACACTTCACGGTTTATTTAATAACCCTTCAGTAGTCAGTGCTGATGTTCTGCAGAGTCTTCCTCAACAGGAGACCAAAATATGAGTGGACCATTTACCAACTTTACAGAATTTGAAATGGCTATCAACAAATTAATTCTGGTAGGGCGCCGGGTTTGGATGGGCTTCCAGTGGAACTGTTGAAGGTTAAAAGTTTTAAATGTCAATCTTGCTCTGTTTGATCTCTTAACTCAATGTTGGAACGGTTCTCCTCTACCAAATGAATGGATTGATGGTGCTTTGGTGTGTGTATATAAGGGCAAAGGAGATAAAGGTAGTTGCGATAACTATCGTGGAATCACACTTCTGAGTGCTGTTAGCAAGGTTCTCTCGAGAATCTTGTTGAATCGATTGCTTGTTTACATTTGCCCAGTAGTCATTCCTGAATCACAAAGTGGTTTTTAGGTCTGGCAGAGGAACAAACGACATGATATTTTCGCTAGGCAGGTGCAAGAGAAGTGTATAGAGCAACGGGTCCCCTGTATCAGGTTTTTGTTGATTTGACGAAGGCTTTTGATACAGTCAACAGGGATGCACTTTGGACAATGTTGGGTAAAGTTGGGTGCCCACCGGTATTTGTGAGTGTACTCAAGCGGTTGCACAATGGTATGAAAGCTAAATTGTCATGAGTGGTAGATTGTCGGATGAAATACCAGTGGATAACGGGGTTAAGCAGGGAGATGTCTTGGCCCCAACACTATTCTCAATATTCTTTTCTGTGATATTGTCTCATGCATTCCAACATTGTGAGAAAGGCGTCCTCTTGGAATTTAGAACCACAGGAAGAGTTTTTGACTTGAGAAGATTTAACTTCAAGTCTAAGACATCCTATGCACTTATCAGAGAGTTCCTTTACGCGCCGATGATGTTGACTTTCTGGCTCACACTGAGGAGGATGTTCAAGATATTGTGAACCTTTTTGCTGCCTCGTGCTCTGCTTTTGGATTAAAAATAAGCTTGACAAAGACAAAGGTAATGTTCACCCCCGTAAAGGGTGAACCATATATCAAACCAACAATAGCCATTCATGGTACTTGTCTGGATGTTGTTGAGTCTTTTACATACTTAGGAAGTACACTAACTTGTGATGGATCTTTGGATGCTGAGATTCACCAGCGCATCCAGAAGGCATCTGTGCCCTATGGAACGCTCGAAAAACGGTTATGGTCTAGTACCGGCATTACCCATAAAACAAAATTGAATGTTTATAGGTCCTGCGTGTTGAGTGTTTTATTGTACTCCTCGGAGACATGGACATTGTTTAGAGGACATCTAAAAATTCTTGAGCGCTTTCATCAGAAATGTTTGAGACGTATTCTAAACATCAAGTGGAATTCCGAAACGCCTAACACAGAAGTCCTTGCAAGGGCAGGATGCTCAAGCATTGAAACTCTATCATAACGGCTCAAATGCGTTGGGCAGGTCATGTTGTGCGTATGGGTGATGCTAGATTGCCAAAGCAACTTTTTTACGGTCAGCTGCGTGATGGCAAAAGGCCGCAGCATAAGCCTAAGAAGAGGTATAAGGATTGCTTAAAAAACAACCTTATAAAATAAAAATAAGTCCTGACAACTGGGAAAAGCTGGCACTAAAGAGAACTGACTGGAGAGTTCATGTGGATGATGGCTGTACCAGTTATGAGAGTGAAAGAATCGTGCATGAAAACCTAAAGCGTCAACTTCGAAAGGGTTACACCTGTCATATTGGAGAGAACATGGAGGGTTGGAAGTGTCTGACATGTGGTCGAGTTTTGCTTTCGAGGGCTGGCTATGTCAATCATAGGAAATCTCACCTGGGTCAATCCATGCAGAATCCAGGAGTAAATAATGTGTCTTGTGCTATCTGTGGCAAGGTCTGTAAGTCGGCTTCTGGTCTTAAGAGACATATGGTGGTGCATAAGCATCAAATTTTATCATCTGACTCATCCGATTCATCTGAATCATCTCATTCAACGGGGAAGAAGTCTTTTCAATGTCATATTTGCGTCAAACTTTGTAGATCTGCAGCAGGTTTGATGAGTCATTTGAGGGCTCATGCAAGGAAGGGTTCTGGTGGTGGAGTTGTGGGATTGTGAGGGACGGCAATGATCTGTAAAGATTATGCTATTGCCATGTATGTATGTATGTGTCTGTCTGTCTGTCTGTCTGTCTGAATCTGTTCTATCTATCTATCTATCTATCTATCTATCTATCTATCCATCCATCTACCTATCGATTGATCTATCTATCTCAACCTTTTCGTATCTTATTATAAATATATATAACAAGCAAGTATTATCGTCATATTTGATTCAGCCTTCGACAAATTCGACAAAATTTTGACGTGATGACGCTCAAGATACTAACCTGATCAATACACGAGGAAATGAACTTTTTTTCTTGAAAAAAGTGTAAGAAAATCTAAGTAAATATATATATATATATATATATATATATATATATATATATATATATATAGGTAAATATAAATTTTAAAAGGTGCCAAAGAAAGAAGAATGTATTTATGTTGGGAATATCGATTTCTTTTTGAAGTGAATCAACTTGTCGGTTGATTAAGTCAATTATGTCTTGCCTCTGCTAATTAGGTTTCTGGTCAGACAGGTTTGAAGCAAAGGGGGGTCGTCAGGGGGGGGGCGATGAATGGCGAGTGGCAGCGGTGGTGAGGGTGGTGGCCAAAAGAGAGCTTGGTTTCAAAGTCTAGTTAAAGAATAATTCAATGAACGGGACAACAAACATACTTTAATGGAGTGTGACTCTAAAGAGTGATTCTGAAAGGGGAGGGAAAACAATTTCAGGGAGGAAGGTATTTACCTCGCAACCAACTTATACGGGTATAACACAAGCTCGTTTAATGTGGGTGCACCCACGAACCGAAGCTCATGGGATCGCAGGCACAAAAACTGCGTAGATACCGTCGACACACACACACACACACACACACACACACAGATATATATATATATATATATATATATATATATATATATATATATATATATCTGTATGTGCGTATATATATATATGTGTGTGTGTGATTGAGAGTAGAGAAAGTGTGTTTAAACACAACACAAAAGCAGCATAACATTTAGTGGATATTTCGATTCATATTGAATGAATCTTCTTCAGTATCCACACTTTCCCCTAACTCTCAACCACATTTTGTCGAATTTACTCAAATCCTCCATTCCCCATATCTGTGTGTATATATGTATGCGTGCGTGACCATAAGCGTTAAAGAATATGTGTGCGGGCAAGCCTATGTATGCGTGAGCCACATAGCAGTAGTTAACAAGTGTACACATGAGACACACACACACAGCCATAGGTTTGAGGGTATGCGTATACGTAAAACAATCACAAAGGCACGAACATATGTAAAGAGACAATCAGCGCATTATTTTTTACATCTACACTGATACCATAGAAACAACTAAATGCGGAGGGATACAAGAACGGTGTAGCGCAATGAAACTCTCAAAATATCTGATTTCAAAGAATAGAAAATAAAATTATAAAATGGAAATAAAAGAATGGAAATCAGAAGGTGAAAGAACATTTTCTGAAAATATGCGATGATTCAATTCCTTGTTAAAAAAATTGTCCCATTCTCTGGTGCCACTCTCAGTTTCAAAACAATGGATATCTCCTCCTCCTCATCATCGTCCCCATCGACCGAGTCAGCCTTTGTGTTCTGTGGGAATTAAAATAAAATTAAAATTAATCCTTTTTTAAATAAGAAACTCCCATGAGCCTTCACACCGGAAGAGCCCTCCGAACTTGTGTGCGAAAAAGAACCTACTTCCGACCCCCAAGAGAATCTCGGCCATTTGGACTTAGGCCTTATCTGGATTGAGACAAGACTACTGGTCAGGAAGGTATTTCCTTTCCACGTGGTTGCTCTGACCCGTGGATAAAGCCTGAATCCTAAAACTACCTTTTGTCTTTATCTCTTCCATTTTCTTCCCTTGAATTTCTTCCTTTTCAGCCGACCACCAAATAAGACGTGGTTAAAAACCAATCCTCGGAGCACCAGGAATAACAAGCTACCTTTTAAACCTAAAATATTAAACCTCTTGTTCTTTGTATGGATGTTTGATAATATTTTTTCTTGAAATGTTTTAAAAAAATTCTCAGCCCTGTCGACTGTGGCTTTAGAATATACCGACTGCACCTCTGCAGAGGGGTAAAATCCCCCCCAATGGGTTCACCTGTTGACCGTGGCCATCGGGATCCTGTTGCATAATCAGTCTATGACATGCAACACTTTGACCCTTTGACCCTTTCTTATGCTAGACGGGCGGTAGGAGTGGTCACCCTCCAATCAAATGGATGGTCACGTAGATCCCTAGTACCTATATGATTGTCCCAATCTTATTGTCCTTATGCTAAGTCCCAACCCTTTTTGTCCTATGAGTGCTAGAAGGCAGTGACTGGGGGTTCTAATGTCCTGGTTAGGACGTTGAACTCTCTGATAGTGAGGTCCCAGTTCTGGGGTGCTGGGGAATGTGGATCACCCCTTTATCACTATTGTTCCCAGATCCACTCTGACTTGGAGTAGTAGTACTTATTAGGCATTTTGCCGACATTAGATAACCCAGCATGGTTGATTCGCCGTAAAATAAAACAAAAAATAGATCCTTATTGAATCAATTCGACAAATGCCAACAAAAAATGAGAATCACAAAAACAAAAACCCTTGTACATTTATAACTGATTCAAAATTCGTTGTCATGTTTTTCACTGGCGCATTGCTCAGATAAGTAACTAGTATGCTGCTTTGAAACCAATGGTAACAATCGCCATTTAATCATAACAAATAAATACAGCACTTACACCTGTAATCGAGCACTTTATTTTCAATTCTCCAATACAGTATAACTACACAGACACAGACACAGACACACACACAGACACACACATACGCGCACACTTCTCTCCTCTCTTTCCAAAAAAATATACAAGGTTCTTTTATCTGTCTTTCTGTTGGCGTTAATTCATCTCACGTATGACAGATTAACTGACAAGTAGACACTACCATTTTTTTCTACAGAAAATATAACTAGAAAACGCGCGCGAAAAGTCAGTTTCAGAGTTCTGCTGAAGTATATTCACAATAAGAACTTTTCTTTTTTTGTTCTTTTTCGTCTGTCATATTCACAATGGGACAACGCCGATTTTATCTACACATAGATCGTAGATTTCACTCATTGGCCTAAAGCCAAATTCTGATAGGAAAGTCATACACCTGTATACAAACCAATTCTATGTCTCATCTCTTGATTTTATAGTTTACTGACCAACGATATCAGTCTCATCGCGTGAGAGAAGACAAATAATGGAAACGCAGTGGTGTAATGGTTACAGTCGCAGGAAATGGACTCGTCAACCCGAGTTCAATTCCTGGACAAAGCCACAATTCACATACTTGGGAAAGGTATGAATCCAACTATTTTCCCTCCAGCTATAGGTAAATAGTAAGCCAGACTGGGCTCTTTAACCTTGGTTAGGCAACCCGTTTAGGAGAACAAAAACTCTGAATTCAAACCTGGTAACTACTAGAATAGTCTCAGGCCTACTTAGTAGTCTATTTCAATTTAAGAAATAAAATAAAATAAAAACAAATAAACAATGGAACATCTGATTATATCATTATTTGCACCGGGTGGTGAGGCTCAATTTCTAGAGTTCTGGGTAGTATAGAGTCATCCATTCATTATTTTTGTATCCCAGGTCCACTCTGACACAGAGTGGTTGTATCTGTTTGGCTCTCATTAAGGGGTCAAATGGGGTGGGTCCAGTGGCTCAATTGCTAACGTTCTGAACTGCGACATTACAGTAAGCGGGTTCGAAATCTAGCCGCGCTAGTACATTCACCTTTGAACTCCAATGGAAAAGATATGAAATCCTTCATGATTTTAGTTGGGTTAAATAGTACCACTAATATTTGTAACACTATTGTGTTATGGGTTGATTGGCGACCATTAATTAATTACCAATTAATTAAAACTACCCTAATTATTAATTATGGTGGTTTGTTAAAATTAAAAGTAATAATAATAATAATAATAATAATAATAATAATAATTATAATTATAATAATGTTTATATTGGAGGTATATATAAAACGAAACGAAAAATCATCACGTAGGCATAAATTCTTTAAATTATGGAATTTAATATATATAATCGGAATTTAAAATGTTCACAAAATAAAATTATAATTTAATGAATAAGATTCCAGTTTTTGACAAGTTCGTCAACAATTTCAAAAACTTAGATAAATAAAACAATGGTTGGCCTTGACTCCAAATGGAAAGATACAAGCTAGGCTGGCACAAGGCCATTTAGACACGTAGGCAATAGTATCGAGTGGCTGGCCAATCAGAGACATATGTTAGGGGTGGGGAGGTCTGGATCCCATAAATAACAGACCAGATAGAGACCGACGAATAGAGAGAAGAGCGACAGCGGGAGAGACCGGGACAGAACGAAGACCGGAGAAGAGAGCTTGCCATGGCTCTGGGCCCTTGATAAAACATTACCGATACACTCTGATGCCTTGCCACTCGGTACAGAATTGATAACTTAGCCAAAAACTAGCTGTAGATCGCCAATCAGCTGTCAAAGAAATCACCTCGCTCCTTTGTAAAATAAATGTATATAAGTTGTACATAAGCATAAAAAAGGCGTTGTGTTCAATTGTTTTGTTGATCCGTTGACAGCTTTTGGTTATTTAATCTTATTTCAGCCGAGTTGGTAAAAGGAACGAAACAAGCTCTTTTTCAGCCTTCCTGTAAATCAACAGACAACATAAGAACGGGAGATTGGAACGGGCGGTTTCGACGACTGTAATACTGAGCCGGAGCATCGTTCTCATCCATAACAATCGTTCCCATAACATAATTCGAACCCTGTGCCCCAACTTATGTTATTATATTAGTGCCGTGACCAGGTGCTATATAAATTGAGAACGTGCCCGACTTCATAGTATTATATATTGTTCTACAAGAATCCTTAAATTGCCCATGCGGGTTGACATGCCGTTAAACATTAAACAAAGAAACCAAAACTATGAGTATATATGTTTGAAATTAATTCCGATAAAATAGGAATACTTGGAACCATATAAGTAAGTAAAGTCGTCGGGGCGGCCTAATGTCGGTATCAGCCAGTCAGCGAGGGAGTCTATCCTCTTTTCAATAGCGCTAGACCAAGGACATTGTTTTGGTAGCTGAGGTGGGGCGCCACACCTACCATCAGCTCCTTACTTTACCGCAAAGATCAATGTGCTACTCATACGCTGAGTTGGCGAGGACCGGTATCGAACTAGGAACCTTGTGGTTTCTAGCCGAACGCTCTACCGACTGAGCTTACCCGGCCCCTAATGGTACCATATAACTGTGCAAATTAATAATAATAATAATAATAATAATAATAATAATAATAATAATAATAATAATCTCATCAGTGTAATAAATACATAGGCCGTCCCCATTATAAGATACTCTAGGCCATTCTTAGAATTAACAAAAGAGGAACTACTGCAGATTGACCAAAATATAAGAAAATTAATGACAATATACAAGGCATTATACCCGAAAGATGATAGAAATAAATTATATGTATCAAGAAAAGAATGATTGTGGGGTATATGTTAGCGTGTTGAAATCTTGATGTCGACAAATTGTTACGTTTATATGCTCGTGGTCAATATTTCCGCGTATTCGAAATATGTTTGCGTGTTCGGAAATTCTTCCCTGTTGATTATTTCAGCGTGTCCGAAATCCCCGTCGCCAATTTGTTAGGCTCCTACATAATTTACAGATCACTGAATGAAAATGCAAGACCAGGTTGTTGGAAATTAACAAGGTTTTATTTAACACAGGGTAGAG
>CM042157.1:100243984-100246484 GCA_023376005.1 Doryteuthis pealeii | reverse complement strand
TACTACACTCTGATCCCCACCTGTGACCCAAGATACTAAGACTCTCAGCCAAACCCTTCTCGTACATTTATGATAAGAAGTTGGGGGTTTGCCATAAGAGCAATAGGGTTGGGAATATCATATGGGTGCTAGGGCTTGGTGTGGCTAACCGATTGATTGAAGGGGGCCTTTCGGACAGCCTGTCTAGGCTAAGTAAGGGTCAGAGTGGGGTGTTGCATGTCATGGACTACTCAACCACCAGGATTCCGTCCTTAAGCCTCTAGCTTCTCCACCTACAGTGAACAGGTGACTCCATTAGGGGGGGGGGTACTCCTCTGCAGAGGTGCTGTTGGTGTATTATACAGCCCCAAATGACAGGGTGGAAATAAATTTTGGTTTCTTTGTTTTAATGGCATATCAACTTTCGTGGGTTATATAATGCTATGGTCATCATAGTAGAACAGCAAGGACGTTATTTAGACAATTGCTGTGGTGGTGAGAACATTCATACCTTTCCAAAGGGTATCAACCTGAAGGAGGATTTCATGTGGCGTAGTGGCTAAAGTACTGTACTGCGGCTTCCTAGTAAGCAAGTTCGAATTCTAATCGCGCCCTTTTGTTTATTTCCGGACTAATACCCGTGGGAAAGGTATGATCGCCTTCATCCCCAGCAGCTACGAATTAAATAGTACCACTACTGTTCTTCTACAAGGATGTTTTTGACATTAATCTACGAAAGCTGATATTCCTGTTATATATCACATAAACTAGCAAGAATATGCGCCCTCTGGGTGTAAATATTTAAGTTTTAATCTAGTTATTAAAATATTAAATTAGAAAGACTAATGAAATTAAATAAACCACATATAAAAAGATTACATTTATCTTATTAATATTTGAATTGGTTTCTGTATAAAATCATTCATAGGATTTGTTTAAATACGTTGGAGATTAAAACAATAATATTAAAGGTCAATCTGACCAAGAAATTATTTATTAAACCTGGTTTTATTAAAACCAGTATGTAAATTAACCAGCCAATATATTATGTAAACCTTTACTTATTAGTGATATATAAGACACATTGCAGGATTATAAACGCACTAATAAAATGGACTGTTTTGAGGCAAATCTAACACAGACTTTCTTCATCATCATCATCATTATCATCTTCTAGTCTGACCTCTATTATTTGGCTTCTTTTTTTACTTTTTCTTCTATTTTTCTTCTTTCTTGTCTCTCTTTTTTATTTGCTGTTCATTCATTCATTTTTTTTCTTTTTTATTTTACTACTTTTTTCTGGCCTTCCGTATCTTCTTCTTCTTCTTCTTCTTCTTCTTCTTCTTCTTCTTCTTCTTCTTCTTCTTCTTCTTCTTCTTCAAGGTTTTCGTCTCTTCTACATATTTTTATTATTCTTCTAGCCTTCATTCGTTTTTTCTTCTTTTTCGTCCTCCTCTTAGCACAATATTATTTTTCAAATTCTTCTTCTTCTTCTTCTTCTTCTTCTTCTTCTTCTTCTTCTTCTTCTTCTTCTTCTTCTTTGTTCCCTTCTTCTTCTTCTTCTTCTTCTTCTTCTTTCTTCTTCTTCTTCTTTCTTCTTCTTCTTCTTCTTCTTCTTCTTCTTCTTCTTCTTCTTCTTTCTTCTTCTTCTTCTTCACCTTAAATCTACAACACCAATATCTAGTATTCAACAACATTTCTCTCCCCTTAATTTTATCTTCATCTTTCCCGCCGTATTCTTCCTCCTCTTCCTTTTCTTTTTGCTCCTTTCCTCTCCCTTCCCTCTCTCTCTCCTTCCTCTCCCTTTCCCTATCTCTCTCTTCTTTCTCTCTCTTCATTTCTTGTTCGCTACCCATCATTCCTAACCACTCCATCCCTTGCCCAGAACTCCTCTTTGCCGCCCCAAAAAAAACAAACCAAAAAAAAAAACACCCCCTAATCCTTTCTGATCCTGAGCCCATGTTAGCCCCGCAGTCCCCGCAAAGATCACATGGATCAACTGATGTGTGTAAATATATGAGATCATCTTGCCGCCATTGAACTGCCTATTCATAGCGGCCGTCGCCATCTTTCGTTCCGTCTTTCTATTATCTTGTCCTTTCAACTCAGACCCGTAGAATATTATCAACACTTCCCGTCATCAATAAATATTGTTGACTCGAGCATTGTTCAAACTTTCAGTCAGAGTTGCGGATCAACAGATGATTAGTCTCATCCAGTAATTTTTCTTTCTTTCATTTTTCCTCTTTTTTAGGTTCTCTCTTTTTTTTGGGGGGGGGGCATTTTTGTTCGTGTTTTCTGCCTTTCAGTGTTGTCATATTTTTCTTTCTTTCTTTCTTTCTTTCATTCATTTTATTTCCTTCTTTGTTCATATCTTTCTTTCTTTCTCTCTGTTTGTCTTTCTATCTTTGTTTTTTTTCTTCTTTCTTCTTTCTTTCTTCTTTCTTTCTTTCTTTCTTTTTTTCTTTTTTCTTCTTTCCTTTTATTTCCTTCTTTGTTTCATATCTTTCTTTCTCTCTCT
>CM042157.1:100193984-100241484 GCA_023376005.1 Doryteuthis pealeii | reverse complement strand
CCACCACTTATATTTATAGATTATTCCAAGTAGCTGGAGCTGCATTCACCAATGAAATCACGTCAAACATGTATTTTTCGTCGTTGAAAATTACTCACCTGATGAACTGCCTCACAGAAAGATCAACAGATCAACAGACCAGGATTAAAACTAATACTACATCTTTCTACTTCAAGAAAGGATCAAAAGACAAGTATCAAAAGTGATACTACTTCTTTCAACTTCAAGGATCAAAAGACAAGGATTAAATCTGATACTACATCTTTCTACTTCAAGGAAGGATCAAACAGACAAGATTAAAACTGATATTACATCTTTCTACTACAAGGAAAGATCAACAGACAAGGATTAAAACTGATACTATCTTTCTACTTCAAGAAAGGATCAACAAATAAGGATTAAAACTGATACTACATTTTTCTACGCCAAGGAAGGCTCAACAGACAAGGATAAAAATTGATACTACTTTTTTCTACTTCAAGTATCAACATACAAGGATTAAAACTGATACTACATCTTTCTATTTCAAGGAATAAATTAAATTTCCTGCAACAAGTAATATCCACTGCCAAACTGCACTCAATACAGCGGCGGAACTTAGCGACTATGGCGACTCGAATCGTATTATAGAATCTTCCGACACTGAGTGTTTCGATTAATGGATCCACAGTATTAGAACATATTTGAGAATAAATATTTATTTAGTAAGTGTTTCTAATCATCTTCTGGGTAATAATAAATATGTTTTGGTTTCTGTTCAAACTTAGTGATACGAGGAGCAAATACACACCAATGTTTCTCTTTTTAAAGGACGTGATTTCAAATTTTAATATTTACGTTCTTAGTATTACTTGGATTATTTGGACTATTGTCATCATCTTTATTGTTATCTGTACAATGTTTCGGCCGATGTGCCCTCTGGCCTTCTTCATGTATTTCTTGTCGGACTCGAGAACCTTCTTTTCGGACTCGGCAACCTTGTCGTAATCGGAAGCATTGTCATAATCGGGAGCCATCACAGAACTTTGAAACGTAGTACAGATAACTATAAAGATGAGGAAAATTGTTCGAATAATCCAAATAATACTAATTATCAAGCATCATCTTTACGTTTACAAGGAAACAATTGCTTAGATTATGAAAGAGATGAATGTAATTGAGTTATTACAGTGAAATTAAATATGTGTAATAAACTTGAAAATTTTGCTGTGTGTAATAGATTTATATAATTAAATGTAGGCCAAATACATAAAAGGAAGGTTGGTATCTACGTGTCGACGTATAACTCCAAAACGGGAGGTCACTCAGATTCGAACTCTTGCATACACATTGATATTCTTCTAACTAAGAAACACGCCAAATTTCGTTATTGATCTTTACTGATTAAGCTATATAATTCAGTAATTAAAAAGATTTTTAAAAATATCATAAAGACCCCTCCGACTCCACCCCACCCACCCCTGTCGACGTGAGTTGAACTTCCAAGACAGTCCCTCCCTAGCCACTTACTCTGTGAAATAAATAAATGTTCTATTTCTCTTTCACCCCTACTTCCCATCGGCACAAGTCGAGCTTTGAACTGGTGACGACTGATCGGCCGATCGGCCGACACAATTCCTCCCAGTAAATTCTTCCCAGTTTGATGTGTGTAATAGATTTATATAATTAAATGTAGGTCATGTGTATAATATTTGAACGTCAAAAAGATATTGGGTTATTTCCTATAAGTTTAACATGATCAAAGGGGAACCACCCTTGACAGATTCATTATTTATTTAATTATTAATCTACTAAAAAAAGAAGACGGGGTTAGGGTTAGAGCTAGGGTTTAGGGTTAGGGTTAGGGTTTAGGGTTAGGGTTAGGGTTAGTTCAATGGGAAAATAGCTACATAATTTATCAGTCAAGAGTGGTTCTCCTTTGATCATATTAAACTTATTGGAAATAACCAAGATATTGAGTGTATTTGTGTTTGATCTTAATCAAAATCGAAAGTATAGTAAAAGCTGTGTGAAATTTCTCAATAAAAAAAAAGATTCTAATATCCTAAATTGAAAAAATAAAATCTGTGGATCGATTGATCGAAACACTCAGTGTCGGAACTTTTTACGAAATAACAATAAATCATCCTCATTTTACACACACACTCTTACACACACACACACACACACACACACACACACACACATATTTATATATATATATATATATATATATATATATGCAATGTGTCTCATAAAGTATCGAGATTGAAGTTGTATTTACCTAGATAGAAACGAACAATAAATGGATCGTTAATTCTTTAAGAATACAAGATATTTAAAAAAAGTATAAAAAATCTCGATTCTTTATTGACACACCTTATATATATATATATATATATATATATCTTATTATAATGGAGATTGTGTGTTTTTCTGTTTGTAACCGAAACTATATTACTACTCAAGTCACAATTCTCTTAGATTATTGACATCACATTCTCCATGATTTTATTTTTATCTAAACCTCAATTATTAATAAAATTGTCGTACATTATTAATACTGTTAACTATGTCTACATACTGACAACATGCAATTATATTTATATATACAACAAAATAGCGGTTTACAGTGTGAACGGAAAGGCTAATTTGCATATTAATATTAAAAAATCGAATTTAATAAATATGTGGTTAGTATTATTGATTTCTAACTGTTTGGTTTTATTTTAATGAATATAAGAAAAAGTCTCTTCATAAAATCTTAAATGAAATCCATTAACAAGATAAACTAACTGTCATTTTATTCTTTACTTCCTCTCATAACTAAATACTTTAAATTAGAAAAAATAACAATGAAAGACGAGAGTGATGGAAGAGTAAGTTTCAGTTGTTCCATTTTTTTATTATACTACCCTCTTTTTCAAATCTTTTATTAAACTCCCTCTGTTTTCAAATCTTTTATCTGTATTCTTATTTAGTTTCATTAGCCTTTCTAATTTAATACAATATTTTATTACATTAAAACTTAAATACTTGCACCCGGAGGGTGCATATATTTACTAGTATATATAATATATAATATATAAAATAATAATAATATAATATAATATAATATAATATATATATAATGAAATAAATAATATAATAAATATATATATATATATAATATATATATATATATATATATATATATATATTAAAAACAAATTCGATGAAACAAAACAGAATCCTAATTATTTTCAAGTGTTTTTTATTTCTTCATTCAAGCTTTGATGTTACAATTTTAAAAGGCATTAATGATTTGTCCAAAAGAGCCATTATTGGCAGACCAAGTACTTTCGGTTCTTTTCTGAACCATTATCAAGATAGAGTATATGTGTCTCTGATTATTAAAACTGTTTAATGTTTAATTAAAGTATTGTTTTGTTTTTGTCACCAAGGTGATTAAAAGCAACAGTGACCGTTATCTTTTGAGTATTTTTATTAAGCTGGGCAAACCTAATTTAGAATAAAAATGTTTTATCGATCTATTAAATGCATTTTGGAATATTGATTATCCATTAGTTTCAACGAAAAAAAAAATTCTGAACGAATCACAATTTTCACTTTTCATCATCATCATGGCGCGCAATTAGCACAGATATCCATGGCAATCTCTTGCCAACTTTCTCTATCATTCATTGTCTTAGGGAGGTCCTCTGCACAGCATCCATTATCCGTGCAGAGCTGGTCAATGTACGTCCTTGCTGGGCGGCCCGTCATGTCACGCAATTAGCACAAATATCCATGACAATCTCTTACCAACCTTCTCTATCATTCATTGTCCTAGGGAGGTCGTCTGCACAGTATCCAGTATCCGCGCAGAGCTGGTCAATGTACGTCCTTGCTGGGCGGCCCATCATGTCGCGCAATTAGCACAGATATCCATGGAAATTTCTTGCCAACCTTCTCTATCATTCATTGTCCATGGGGTCCTCTACACAGCATCTAGTATTCGCGTAGAGCTGGTCAATGTAGTTCCTTGTTGAGCGGCCTACACATGTGCTGGTTTCCACAGGAGGACGTCCCTTATGAGTTATAACTTTCTTGTTTTGATTTGAATTTAATTCGTTTTTCAGATACTATAAGTAACCTCAGCAAATTTAAAATCCAGGAAGAAGCTAGTTAAATTTCACATAACACTAATTCCTTTGGAGTATCTATTAGTAAATAATAGGGCAGACTGGGCTCTTGAACCTTGGTAGAGTAAGTGGTCTAGCGGAATTAAAAACTGTTAAACTTCGCTTAAAAATTGACTTTGTGTTACATTCTCCTGTGGATGTATTGTTATAAACATACACACACACACACACACACACACACACACACACACGCACACGCGCGCGCGCGCAAACACTCCCCATATATATATATTTATATATATATATATATATATATATATATATATATATATATATATGAGTATAGATAAAAGGATATGAAAACAACACAATATGCTGTAAAAGTGAAAACATTTTATACCATATTCATAGCTAATATTAAACAATATTTCGATTTATAAGAATCATCCTCAGACCTTTTTTTTTTTACTCCGGACTTATCGAAAGCGAAGACTAAAAATTGTGAAAGTTATTTTCGATTTATATTTCATATGGTTTTCAGTCGATTCTCTTCAGTTTTTATTGTTTTATTTTTAAATTGTTTACTACATTTTTTTCTTTTTCTTTCTTTTTCTTTCCTTTTCTTTTTTCTTTTTCTTTTTCTTCTTTGTTTTTGTTTTATATGTTTCTTCTTCTTCTTCTTCTTCTTCTTCTTCTTCTTCTTCTTCTTCTTCTTCTTCTAATTATTATCATTATTATTATTGTTATTATTATTATTATTATTATTATTATTATTATTATTATTATTATTATTTTGTTTTTAGATTCCTTACTACTTTTTCTTCATATTTTTGTATTGTTTTCTGTTGTTGTTGTATTTTGGAGGTTTTCTCATTTTCAACTAGAATATACCAGGTTAACCGAAGTACAGAATTGAATTTTTACTTCTCGTTGTAATCACGTAAGAAACGTGATTGGAAACACCGTTTCTTTTTTGCTTTATCAAGATATCGACTTTTCTTTTTTGTTTTTCTAATACAAAGCAACCACAAAAAATTATGATTATTAAGATATTCTATGAATATTTTAATTCATAAACGTTGAGGAATTTCAAAAAAGGTGAAACCCTATTCTTGATACTTTTTGATCAACATTTGTATGCACTTAACTATATTGAATCCCTTGAGAATTAAACTCAATACACGAGAGAGTAATCTCCATATCAGCGCAATAACCGTTTGCCGCCGACGCCTCTACTTTGTATAAGTATATTAAAGTCTTAATCACACGAACTCTTACTCCCAAGAAGTGAGATCAAAAGCCCTTTCGTTCGCTCGATTCATCCGCCCCAAAATAGAATATACGGCATGTGGGACATTAAACGCTCCAGAAGAATGATTAAACGATTCGGAATTATCATTGCTGTCGCTACCAAGATTCGTCAGTTTGTTAAATCTTCCAGCCATCATTGGCCACGTTGAACGGCCGGCCAGGAAATTTTCTAATCAAATCTCCCGCAAAATATCATTTTCGCGGGGTTTTACGAAACCGCGGTCTTTTATTGACAGCGAACAAGTGTGACGCCGGTCCGGTATTTAAAGATGCAGAGCTGAGATCGATGAAGATTATACACTGATCGATGTATTTGAGATTTGCTAAGACAATCAGGATGGTGGGGAATTAGTTGAGGGTGATTGAAAATAATTAACAATCTAAGTGGAAAGGAATTTGACTTGTTTAATGATGACACTTGAGTGTTTCCATGTTTTTAGTCCTTAAAAGACCCAAGCGAAAGATATATATATATATATATATATATATATATATTAATATATACATATATATAGTAAATGAAGAAAAACTTACTCTAAGTAAGAGTCATGTTCTTGTAATTACCTGAAGATGCCGTATTAATACGGTTGAAATAAATTATTGTAATGAAGCAAGTTTAGAGTTTTTCTTCATTTACTAAATTTCTTGCTGTGTCCTCTTACTCACTGGTATTAGGCACATTGAGCTCTCCTTATGGTCTACCTGCATCAGCTTGGTTAAACCACACATGGAAAGACCCTAACTACGGAAAAAATATATATATATATATATATATGAAATAAGTAAAGTCGTCGGTGTGGCCTAAAGTCGGTATCAGCCAATCAGCGAGGGACTCTATCCCCTTTTCAATAGCGCTAGACCAAGGAGATTGTTTTTGCGTCTGAGGTAGAACGCCACACCTACCATCAGCCCCTTACTTTACCGCACAGACCCCCTTTGCTACTCATACGCGGAGTTGGCGAGGGCCGGTATCGATCTAGGAACCTTGTGGTTTCTAGACGAACGCTCTACCGACTGAGCTAACCCGAATTTGAAAAAAAAAAGTTTTTAAAAAATAAAAAGAATAAAGAAACGGGAAAATCACGCCAGTAAAGTCAACGGTGAAATAATTAAAAAAACCCAGAACTGATGAGACAACAACAATCGAAATAAATTTATTTTCTGAGGGTATATATCCTTTATATATATATATATATATATATATATATGTGTGTGTGTGTGTGTGTGTGTGTGTGTGTGAAGATAAAAATGTAGATATGTTTTTGTCATCCACAGACGTATCACGTTTCCTCGGTGCAGCTAGACGTTAGAGTTGTCGTAACCCGGTCGATTTTTCATCTTGACCCCTCGGCTATCAGCACACCTCCAAAGAGGAAAGAGGATTTAGCTGATAAATAAATATACATTTAATGTAATGTAAATGCCGTCAGAGAGAGCTCCATCCGTATAGAAGAGCATTGCCTCTAAGCGAAATCGTTGGTCGTCAGCAATATCCTCGCCATTTAATGATATAATATATTATATATATATATATATATATATATATATATATATATATATATATATATATATATATATATATATATATATATATATATATATATATTTGGGAGAATAAGTGCTTAGTTGAAGTCGTACCTAATTTTGAAAATTAATTGATTAATAATTAATTAATTAGGCGGGAATGCCTATTCAAATAAAAGGCTAAACAAATCGAGAAAAATACATATCCAAACACACCGTGTTTACATTCCTATCGTACCGTCGTGTAATAAAAAAGTCACTAGAAGAGGAATATTAACCTACTCTAAACAAATCGTAAAATCTAAGAAGTCCGGTTGGTGTATGGGTTATGGCACTGGCCTGTCAGCTTGACAGTCCGGTTTCGAATCATGTGTGTGTGTTGAAAAAATAAATAAAGGAAAGAAAGTATAGAATGGATAAAATAGGATATTTTAATCAATTTTTCTTACAATAAATAAATTAAATGCTTAAAATAAATAATCTTACTTACTGATAATTATTTCCATTGCCACCGTCGTTATCATCAACTTCATCCTTTCATAATATTGTTTTGACTCTCCTCTAAAATATAATATATAAAATAACAAATTTGTTTTATGTTCTCTAACATATTTAAATACTCATTTTGATTTGACTAAAACAATAATTTATTTAGAAAATCACTATAATGACTTTATCAAAAAATTAATAAATTAACTACCAAAAAATCACAAAAAAAAAAAAAATAAATGAATAAAATCCCTCATGCTTTGAAAATTTAGAATTCCACAAAACTTCTCTCTGCGTTAAAATCTGTTCGCGATATAACATCCTAACTGTCTTTCTTGACCATGTCTGAACGTGAATTTAAAAAAAAAATTCTTTTTTCGAACATTTCAAAAATTCTCCGCTTTTTCCAACGAATTTCATTTCAAATAAGGATTTACTCTGATGAAGGTCGAATTTTCTTTGTGTGCGGAACATTTCTACATTTTTTCTATTATTATTATTTCATTTCATTTGGTTATTTGAAAATAATAATAGTTTAAATAATGTACACATGGATACACTCCTGACCGAAACACCTGCAAGTAAAATTGATTAAAATATCCTATTTTTAGCCATTCTATACTTTCTTTCCTTTATTTATTTTTTCAACATATATATATATATATATATAATATATATATATATATATATATATATATATATATATAATGTATCAATTGTACTTTTTGGCATACTTGGAATATTTTGGAAAGTGTCGAGGACCTCTTCATCACGATTACTCGCAGGTCCACTTTGTCCCGGATTGGTAGTACCTGTTTGGGTCCCATCGATGGATTAAATAAAACAAAATGAATTTGAAAAATGTGTT
The DNA here is from genome assembly GCA_023376005.1 of Doryteuthis pealeii. Taxonomy (NCBI): domain Eukaryota; kingdom Metazoa; phylum Mollusca; class Cephalopoda; order Myopsida; family Loliginidae; genus Doryteuthis; species Doryteuthis pealeii. The sequence goes on along the minus strand of CM042157.1, from coordinate 100,233,189 downwards.
AAAAATGTGTCCCCATCAGGAATAAATAAAATACGTCTTTGGCATAAAATAACACAACAAGGGTTGCCATGCCGTAAAATCCGACCAAGCAAACAACTGAGCAATATTTGTTAACGAGAACAGAGAATTGTGCACGGCGTTGTAATATTGAAAAAATGTGGTTGTGTTTGAAGAAACATCTTTATGTTTTTTTGCTGGCTTAATCACAAAGGCGACTGTTTTTAATGAAACTAATTCTATCAAACATAACCTTTCAGCGTCCAGAAAGAATAATGATTTCTTTCTTTTCAAGCTACGTAGTCATCAAGCTTCCATAATTGGATAGCTGCATCCGACCGATTCTTTAACATTTGATGTTATCACACACTCATCAGAAAGCAATATATATATATATATATATATATATATATATATATATATATATATATATATACATATATCTGATGAGTAGGTATATAAGAGTATATATATATATATATATAATATATATATATTATAAAATGGATACAAGAGATAACCTACTCGAGTTTCACCATAAGGATCTTCAGGGTTAAATCTAAGCAAATTACTTTTTGTAGCTGGAATACATCCTGAACATTTTTGATACCTTTTTTAAATAAAAGTAAAAAACTTCAAACACTTTTGAGTTTTTTCTTATGGATAATAATGCTTCTGATTTTTAAGAATAACGTTTATTTTATTCTTAACACAGAATACGCATTTTTAAAAAAATTCCTGCATCGAACACCAGCGTTCGTATGTACCCCTCCTATTTAACGGTTATTTATTCCGTCTTTCTTTCATATGTTGCTCTTGATGAAGACCGCCGCTTTATTAAAGGTCGAAACAGATCTGTCAGCAAACTAATAACATCATTTGTTTTTTCCAAAAATGTTCAATTCATACTGTCGGATTCACTTCCATTTGCTTCATATATATATATATATATATATATATATATATATATATATATATATATAATATGTGTCAAAAAGTATCGAGATTTTTTGCAATTTTTGACACACCTTGTATTCTGAAAAAAGTAACATTCCATTCATTAAGTTTTTCAGAATACAAGGTGTGTCAAAAAGTACCAGGTTTAAATCTGTATTTACCAAGATAGAAATGAAAAATTAATGGAATGTTTTTTTTTTTTTTTCAGAATACAAGGTGTGTCAAAAAACAATTTTTAGGAGTAAAGAAGCTTTAAAACTGATGTTACAGACAAAAATAGATTACAAAAAGTCGCCATTTTCGAGAACCCACCGAATTTGGAGAGCTAAAAATCGACATAACCCTGCCAATTTTTTGGAATTGGAATCTCAAATTTTGGGGAATATCAAACTTATCACCGTCCACAGCTGTACAAAATTTCAGAAAAACTGAAGGGGTGGGGGGTGACAATTTTACTTTTTCTGGATGATTTGACATGGAATTGCTCGGAGACTGTTCCAAAACAGTAGTGGCTGAATCGGCTAATCAAAACTACCAGACATTTATTTGATTTCCTATTTAAAGGCGTTGATAAATTGTCCCAAAATTATTTGTTGGAAGGACGATTAAAAGGAGAATGATCAACAGACAAGAATTATATAATGTTCTACTTCAAGACAGGATCATCTCTGATACAACTTTCTACTTCAAGACAGGATCATCTCTGATACAACTTTCTACTTCAAGACAGGATAACTCTCAGATCAACAGCTTTGAGGACAGATCAATAGACAAGGATGAAACCCGATACTATATCTTTCTACTTCAAGAAACGATCAAACTTTTATACCACAAATGATCTCCATTGTAAAATATCTACAGCCTTAAAATGGGCCACGATTCTTCACAGTTGTCCTCATCTTTATTGTTATATACACAATGTGTCGGCCAATAATTGGGATCCTTCACGTAATTTGCGAACAAATTATATTCGAGAATTCTTCGCGTTTATGACTCGCATTTGTTAAGCAATTATATCCCTCTACCCAAGCAATGCCGGATAGCCGATTCTAGTTCAGTAATAATGGATCTTCGAGACTAGCTTGTCAACCATTACACCACGACGGGACGCCCTGGTCATAAGTATGGTAACTGACGACAAAAGTTTCTCACAATAAAACTGTCTTTATGGTCGTGGGGAGTAGTTAAATGTTTTGCTCGTAAAAGAGTGTACATTATACTCTTCAAGAAATGTCACGATATTTCTAACCGATCAGGTGGCCCTTTCGGAATTTCAGAATTTTTAGGACTTGAGTTGTGCAAACCACACAAGTTGCGCCCAAACATAAATATTTGCCCTTTTACAAAAGCTTGACGACTGATTGATTCATGAAGGAGCGGATCGTCTTGTCTGTAATATTTCACTTGTTTTAGAATTAATCGAATCATCGGAGTAAACAGAATTAAAATTTATTCCTAAATGGCGCCAAACAATCCTAACCGTTATCTACCACCGATGTGCGAATATATTTGTTAATACATTATCTATCAATCCACGCATACGCATTTAGGCAACGAAAAATGGCGGTTTATGAAAGATCACGAAAACGCCAAACTTTAAAAAAAAATTTCCTTTCGACATTAAAATCTTGGATTTTCAAGAAAAATAAACCCCTTTGCTAGATTTATAAAACCTTGGAATAATCAGACATGTATTATTGAATAATTGGTACAAACAGATAATATCATTAGGTTATGTATAAAAAACATTACATTTGACGGAAATACCCGAAACCTTTGAGACGCTAACGTTAGGATAAATTTTAGGCTACTTCGTGAGTTTCCGTAATCTAATGCAATTATAATGATATCTCTTGCGCGCTATTCTGCATTTGTACCCAATAATTTTAATTTAATTCATCGCATGAGTAAAATTTTTTTTAAAAAAGACAGAGAGAATATAATAATCGTTTATGTTTATTTGCACACAATTTTATTTTTGAGGACCCGTTTGAAATGCGGGTTTTCAAGGAGCAAATCAAGGAAAACCATCTCTCATGCAGCACCTCCACATTGTACCTAAAGGAGTTGGTCAGAGTCAGTACCTGATGCCTTAAGCACCCCAATGCAGAAATGTCATAGAAACTGGTCATTTTATTACTCCTGTTTGATCCTACGGGGAAAAGGATAGTGCTGCAACCAACAAGAGATAGATTCAAAATGCGGTTTATCAATTTTTTGATGAAGATCAAGGTCTAGTATTTGTTCTTCTCGGTTTAATATTAAAATAGAAATTCGAAGTAGTTTATTATAATCCATCGATTTGATTTTGTCTGTGGTTATTTAATCGCAAATGAAATGACTAATCAAACTTACCAATTTATTGCTTTTGGCTACATTTACAATCCATTAAGTATTTACATTCATCCTCACAGAAACTGGATGTCGTCTTGGGGATATGCCAAGTCCAAAGGCTGAATTGGTTGGTTGGTTGGTGGGTTGGTTTTTACGGCATGTCAACCCATTGGGCCCTTTTAGCCCAAGGCATTTTATCTTTAATTCATTCTTGATATATATATATATTATCTTCAATTTATAATATATATATATATATATATATATATATATATATGAGAAGTAAACATTTGTCTCGATTTGTTTAGCCTTACATTTGAACATATATGCCCGCCTAATTCATTAATTATCAACTAATTAAATTTCAAAATTAGGTATGACTTCAATTAAGCACATATTCTCCCCCCCCTATATATATAATATATATATATATATATATATATATATATATTATATGTATGTGTGTGTGTGTGTGTGTGTGAATAAGGATATGGATATCGATCGCTGTATAGATTTCAAGTAATAGAAACTGAATGTCTGGAGGTTAGAACAAGATCGATGGCCGAGAGAGAGGGGGGAGTTAAAGAATCCGTGCTATCACTACGCCTTAGTGATGATGATATACAAGGTGTGTCAAAAAAGTATTGAAATTTGTTATACTTTTTGACACACCTTGTATTCTGATAAAAATTGACGTGCCATTCATTGTTCCTTTCGATATTGTTAAATACAGCTTCAAACTAGGCACTTTTATGACACACCTTGTATTCTGAAAATAAAAATAACATTCCATTCATAGTTCATTTATATCTTGGTAAATACAGCTTTAAAATTGGCACTTTTATGACACACCTTGTATCCTGAACAAAAATAATGAATTGAACGTCATTTTTTTTCCAGAATAGTACAAAAATCTCGGTAATTTGTTAATACAAACTTATATGTGTGTGTGCGTGTGCGTGTGTGTGTATGCATATGTGTGTGCGTGTGTGTGTGAGTGTCTGTGTGTGTGTGTGTGTGTGTGTGTGTGTGTGTGTGTGTGTGTGTGTGTGTGAACAAAGATATTGATACAGGTAGGCGGTGTAGATTTCAGGTCATAGAAACTGGATGTCTAGAGGTTATAACAAGATCGATCGCCGAGGGAGGGGGTGTTAAATGAATCCGTGCTATCGTGATAATGATGATAATGATGTTGATGATGATGATATATACATATGTGTGTATGCATTTGTGTGCATGTGTCTTTGTGTGTGTGTGTGTGTGTGTGTGTATGTGTGTGAGTGTGTGTGTGTGTGTGTCTGTGTCTGTGTGAACATAGATATGGATACAGATAGGCGGTGTATATTTCAGGTCATTGAAGTCTCACGTGTCGTTGATCTAATCTGAAATATGATTAACAAGATTTTCTTTGAAAGAAAACATCGCCATTATTAAATATTAATGACCTTCGTTTCTTTTGTCATTCAATATTCCAGAACATTAAAATCGAATTTACCCTCCATTAAACATTAAATGCTTTATATATTTTGCAATGAAAATATTTTCTATTCCATTCTAGAAATAAATGGATCATCCAACCTGGCCTATCAAATTATCCGAATCTATGTCAAACAAATAGTTTACGGACGATATGTCAATCTATTCCTAGTTCGATACCAGCCCTCGCCAACTCAGAGTATGGGTAGCACAGGAATCTGTTTGGTACATTAAGGAGCTGATGGTAAGTGTGGCGCTCCAGCTTAGACGCAAAAACAATCTCCTTGGTCTAGCGCTAGTGAAAAGTGAATAGACTCCCTCACTGATTGGCCGATACCGACTTTAGGTATCACTGACGAATTTATATAATAATACGCTTTTTCCTTAATCTTATGACCGTTATCCACCTCTGCACCTCTACAGAGGGGTAATACTCCACCAATCGGGCCACCTGTTGTCAGTGGGTGGCGACTCGTGATGCTTCTGGTGGATAAGCAGTCCAAGACATGCAACACTCCACGGCTGGTTATGTCAAGCCCTAGCACCTATATGATTGCCCCGACCCTATTGCCTTTAGAGCAAGCTCAACCCTTTTTAATCATATGGGTGCTAGAAGGAGGTGGTTAAGGGGCTTCATGTCCTGGGTATGACGTTAAACTCTATTTGATGGTGATATTCCAGTTCTGGAGATCTGGGGAATGTGGAGCACCCCTTCATCACCATTGCTTCCAGGTTCACTGAACCGAAGTGGTAGTACCTGTTAGGGTCCCATCAACGCGTAAAATAGAAAAATGAGTTTAAAAAAAATTGAGACTCCATTGAGAGTGAATTTATTTCACAACTTTGTCGGCATTAAATAACCCACGGTGGTTGGAATGCCGTAAAACAAAATAAAACAAAACAAACAAAACTGACCGTTATCATCCTGCAACACCCTCTGGTTAAAAATGAAACCCTCCAAATTATTAATATAAAAACAGAGACAACTTTTGTCGCCCAAAATACTAACATTTTTGACGGGTACTCTTATAATTATCGGAATTTTTTCATGTATGTATTTTCTAGCAACACCTAGAAAAACAGGACTGAGTGTCTGATCTGGTGTGTTAAGTGCACTTAGCGACCTCATGAAGTGTCATCAAGTAAATAGCAGAGCAGATAAGAAAAGGACCTATGATTAATCATTTTTGTAGCTTAGCGTCCTTGATCTGCAATTGGGTACTGAGCCATTGGATGAGATCAATAACGCACCGGTTCAAAGAATTCATTGATTGAACGCCTCGCTATAAGATCAGCCTCTCGGCTTTGTCATACAGACACCAAATTAGAGTGTAATCGGAACTAGAGTGACCGAAATTCGACAAGGATCGATAGAAAATCACTATGTTTTTCTGGCAAGTACTTCAGTTCTGAAATCGCTATTTATTAAACATACAAGGAGGGAATAAAGTTCCCGTCCTAAAGTATAAAAGATTCACAATTTGATCAACGGGCTTCATTTAAACTGGGTGAGTTATTGGGAAAATTGTACCCTCTCTCGCAAAACCCATATGTGAATATTGTACTAGATTAAAATAAGCTTTGTAAATGAACTCTAGAACACACACACACACACACACAATATATATATATATATATATATATATATATATATTATATAATATATATATATTATATATGTTGTATCGGCCGTACCTACAGTGGAAAATATACACCGGTTCTCACTATAAATAGTGAGACACCGAGTGAAAAGGTTGTACTGTTACCGTTTAGCGGCAAGCTAGCCGTTCTTGTACCTTATTGTAAATACACTTGTCTCATTTTACCCTACCTCGACCTGACTTCTTTTTTTACTGTTGAATTAACATCACAACAATATATATATATATAATCCAAAAGTCCAGAGAAGAAATCTTCCTTACGACACAATAGTTTTATTTTTAAAAAACTGTCGCTGTTTGAGAGCTCAATGTGTGCTCTTAATGTTAGAGTCACAATGTGTGCTCTTAATGTTAGAGTCACAAGCTCCCTGAAATAGACTATAATTCTCAATCTCTAAGTCTTTTGTTATTTCTTTACTTATATATATATATATATATATATATATATATATATATATATATATATAGAGAGAGAGAGAGAGAGAGAGAGAGAGAGAGAGAGGGGGAGAAGAAGGATATAAAAACACACAATGCTGTTAAAATGAAAATATTTTATATCATCTCTATTAATCTATTAATTCCCATCTATGGGTTAAATAGAAAAATGTATTTATAAAAAAATTGTATTATCCATTAAGAATTGATTTAGTTCAAAACTTTATCGGCATTAAATGACCCACTGAGGTTGATATGCCGTAAAACAAAACAAAACCAATAATCTATTAATAATGGAGATTCGCTTCCGGTTTTTGTCTGTAACAAAAACTGCGTCACTGGCCTACGTCACATTACCCAACACATAATCCAACGTCATAACATAAATATACTCAAAATGTGAGCATGCAACGTTATACAATCCTCATTGTTTCAATAAATAGATGCCCGACATTATATATCTATATCTAGATTGTTTTATTCTAATATAATATTTAAAGTTATCGGAACTGTTTCCAATTCAAATTGTCTTTCTCTCTTTTTTTTTCTTTTTTCGTCAAATTTATTAAAGGAGTAAATCCTTTAATAAATTTGACGATTTTACATACTTATGGTACACACTCTATGACATTGAATGTTCAGCTCCCATCCCCTCAGGCAATATCTTTCAAAAAATTATTTTTACATCGCCAGGAGGGTGTCTTTTTATTTTGCAAGTATTCATAATGATATAAACTATTTTCATTTTAACAGCATTGTGTGTTTTCATATCCTTTACTTATACCATCGGATTTCATATCCTATACTTATACCATCGGATTTATTTCCTTACTTTTAACTTCCACCACCAGAACCCTTCCTTGCATGAGCCCTCAAATGACTCATCAAATCTGCTGCAGATCCACAAAGTTTGATGCAAATATGACATTGAAAAGACTTCCTTCCCGTTGAATGAGATGATTCAGATGATTCAGATGAATCAGATGATAAAATTTGATGCTTATGCACCACTATATGTCTCTTAAGACCAGAAGCCGACTTACAGACCTTGCCACAGATAGCACAAGACACATTGTTTGCTCCTGGAATCTGTATGGATTGACCCAGGTGAGACTTCCTATGATTGACATATCCAGCCTTAGAAAGCATGAGAAAATATTACAGAAAAGAATATTGAGAATAGTGTTGGGGCCAATACATCTCCCTATAGGCTGCCCTAAAATGATGTATACACTCTTTAAATATTAATGTATTCTTATTAATATCATTTTTTTCTTTTTCTGGCAGGATCTTCATAGAGGACTGTTCTTGTCTGAAGTCACCCTGGCGCAACACTATGAAGACAAGAGGTCCAGAAGAAAGCAGCGACAACAAAGCACCGGCACATCAACATCTTCAGGGACAGCTTTCACATGCAACATCTGTGGTTGAGAATGTTTTTCGAACATTGGACTTTACAATCACAGGAGGTGCTGTAACTTCAGGGGCACAAAAACTTTATTATAGTCTTCCGAGACTGAAATGCCAATAATAATGTATACACCCTTTAAATATTAATAGTTAATGCTATTGTTCCAATATTGAAAGAGTGTATATATTATTTTGAGACACCCTGTATATATATATATAAAGTAAAGTAAAGTCGTCGGGGCGGCCTAAAATCAGTATCAGCCAGTCAGCGAGGGAGTCTATCCCCTTTTCAATAACGCTAGACCAAGGAGATTGTTTTGCCGTCTCAGGTGAAGCGCCACACCTACCATCAGCTCCTTACTTTACCGCACAGATCCCTGTGCTACTCATACTCTGATTTGGCGAGGACCGGTATCGAACTAGGAACCTTGTGATTTCTATCCGAACGCTTTTGTGTGTGTGTGTGTGTGTGTGTGTGTGTGTGTGTGTGTGCAGGGAAACACATGTTAGTACACATACGCATTTTTAATTTATTGTATTTCCAAATAATGAATAAACATACTCTTTATATGATTAACTGTACACAGATGCATAATGGAGTTTTGGTGGATGTGGAGTATCTCTACTCCCCCATTACTCCCAGGTCCACTCTGATATGCAGTGATAGTACCTGTTAGGGTCCTATCTATGGATAGAAAAATGATTTTGAATAGAAAAATGATTTTGAAAAAATGTGTTCAGAAAAATTGAGTTAAAAAATGAGTACCCATCAAGAATGAATCAAACAAGAACATGTTCGGCATAAAATAACCCAACAACAGTTAATATGCCGTAAAATCCAAACAACCAACCAACCAACCACACAATCTTTATATTCCAGCTTACTGAAACCAGAGAATAGTTTCGAGCTATCTCTCTCTCTCTCTCTCTCTCTCTCTCTCTCTCTCTCTCTCTCTCTATATATATATATATATATATATATATATATATATATATATATATATATATATATATGTGTGTGTGTGTGTGTGTGTGTGTGTCTGTCTGTCTGTCTGTCTGAGGTGACCAAGGTTTTCCATTCAGACTGATATCAAAATGACTTGAATCGACATTAAATGACCCGAAAAATTTATACCCAGAAGGCGTTTCAAGATGATAACGATCGAAAGATTAAGGAACAAGAGTTTATTATATAGACTAGTAGGAACTTTATACACAGTAAGATAATTGAATTATTACAATGTTTGATATGTTTACTTGAGAGCAATTGCCAAATAGTTTAATTTGTAAAAAATATAATAATCTTGATTTAACTCTCTCTCTCTCTCTCTCTCTCTCTCTCTCTCTCTCTTAAAATGGGAATGTGAAATATCTACTTTGATTTTCTGATTAAAAACGGGGAGAGGCGTTTAAAAATATCTACATTAATTTGCTGACAAAAAGTGACAAAAACGACTCGGAAATATCAAAGCTGGTTCGCTAAAACCTAGCATAATTAAAATAGGGAACCGCGAATTACCAAAATATATTCCGTAATTCACACTTGCAATATTACAAATAAAACAAACAAGTAACTTTCTTTTTTAATTCATTTTAATTTTACGTTGGGCATTTAAGCGACGCAAGAGCATTTGGAATGTTTTATTTTTAAAATTGTGTAAAATAAAATGAAACAATAAGTAATCTGCGATTAACCGACACCAGATAATCTTGATTTACATTTTTGTGTTGCATCTTGAACAATTTGGACGGTCTTATTTTAAACCCGAGGGTGTTGCAGGATGATAACAGACGGAAGATTTAGGAACACCATTATTATTATTAATTATTTAATATAGATCTTACCTATCAGTTGATAGGTGAAGGCAATAAATGAAAAAGTGAAGGAGAAATATGCAAATCTCGAGGAAGGAACGAAGAGAGAAGGAAGAAATCTTATTCTCAAGATAATTCACTTCTCGTTCTAAAAATGGTAGATAAGGCAAAACGTTTTTTTTTATAAGCCGGTAAGTGGTGCCATTATTACGAACCTCTTTTCTGTTATTTACGTAAGCCACTCATTTGGGATGGAGAGATGGATGAAGAATCTATTTTTAGACGGAAAACTAAGTGTCTTAGCAGAACGATGTTGAAGCAAGACCAGATATACTGTGTGCACTTTGCTTCCTACATTATATATTCAATAAGCAACTATTTTTACGGCATATCAACCTTGGTGGGTCATTTAAAGCCGACAAAGTTGTGAAATAAATTCATTCTTAATGCATAATACAATTTTGTTTATAAAACTCATGTTTTTCTATATCACCCATAGATGGGACCCTAACAGGTACTACCACTCCGGGTCAGAGTGGATTAGGGAGCAATGGTAATGAGCGGATCCCATTCCCCAGACCCCCAAAACTGGAACCTCACCATCAGATAGAGTTTAACGCCATTCGCAGGACATGAAGACCCTCAGTCACCGCCTTCTAGCACCCATATGATAAAAAAGGGTTTGGGGCTTTCTATAAAGGCAGTAGGGTTGGGGCAATCATATAGGTGCTAGGGCTTGACGTGACCAGCCGACTGATCGGAGGGGGCCTCTCCGACCGCCCGTCTAGCCCAAGATAGGGCCAAAGTGGAGTATTGCAAGTCATGGACTGCTCATCCACCTGGGTTCTATCCTTAAGCATCACGGGTCGCCACCCACGGCCAACAGATGACCATATTGGGGGGGGGGGTTACCCCTCTGCAGAGGTGCAATCGGTGCATTCTATCGCCCAGCCGACAGGGCGGCTTTTTTTTTACAATCATTCTAGATGATTATCTTAAAGAAACAAAAAATCATATTTTATTTTATTCTCTTTTTTTCTTCACATTTTACTGTTTCGATTGGTTAGTTGATTGGTTGGTTGGGTTGGGTTGGTTGATGAGACCGTCCATGATTATCTGGTGTTGCTTATCCGCCAAATTCTTTCTTCTTATAAATGTCGTCATCTCAGCTAAAGAATGGACCATTTCGTTTTTACTATAAAGATATAAAGGGAAGAAAAATAACATGATACACAGAAAGATATAATAATAAAGAGAGTCGAGGAAAGAGAGAGAGAGAGAAAGAGGATGAGCGCGTGGAAGCGATAACGCTAATCTGTTTTTTCTTTCGAACATAATAAAAAGATGAAATGAAGAAAAGAAAGGACAGAGTGTGTGTGTGTGTGTGAGAGAGAGAGGGGGAGAGAGAGAGAGAGAGAAAGAGAGAAAAAGAGAGAGAGAGAGAGTTAAATCAAGATTATTATTATACTTTTTACACATTGAAATATTCTGGTAGGTTGGTTGGGGTTTTACGGCGTATCAAACTCATCGGGTCATTTTATGCCGAATATGTTTTATATATTTCATTTTTTATGGATACTCAATTTTTTAAAACACATTTACTTCTATTTAACCCATAGATGATACCCTAACAGGTACTACCACTGCAGACCAAAGTGAACCTTGGAACAATTGTGATGAAGGAGTGCTCCACATACCTCAGACCTCCAGAACTGGAACCTCAATATCAGAGTTAAACATCATACCCAGTTCACTAAGACCCTCAGCCACCGTCTTCTAGCACATATTTGATAAAAAGGGTTGGGACTTGCTATAAGGAAAATAGGTAATGGAGGCGCTTGGCTTAATGGTTAGAGTCGTAGGAAATGGAATCGTCAACCCGAGTTCAAATCCTAGACGAAACTGTTTGCATTTCACATAGCGCTAATACCCTTGGGAAAGGTATGAATCCTACTCTCCCTCCAGCTATGGATAAATAGTAGGGCAGACTGGGCTCTTTAACCTTGGTTAGGCAACCAGTCTAGGAGAAGGAAAACTCTGAATTCAAACCTGTTAAACTCCGCTATAAAATTGACCTTTTGTCGCATCCTGCTCGTGCGGAGGGGTTGGTAAATATATATAAGGGAAATAGGTTTGGACCAGGATCAATCAGGATTTACATTTTAGCATTTCATCTTGGACGATTAGGGCGGTCTCATTTTTAACCAAAGGGTGTTGCAAGATGGTAACGGTCGGAAGATTGAGCAACAAGAGTATTAATATATAGATGAGCGGCCATTAAAGCGATTAAAAAAAATTCTTGATGAATTAATGATTCTAAATTCTAAATTACTTTTTTTTATATATATATTGTTTATAAATGATTACCCCATGAAAATAATTTTCTTCTAAATACCAAAATTGTATTATTTCTAATAAAACATACAATTAAAACAGATATCAAGTATTACAGTATCGTACATAAATACAAGGTGTGTCAAAAAAGTATCGAAATTTTCGGCACTTTTTGATACACATTGTATTCTGAAACATTAATTTTCCATTCATTCTTCATTTCTATCTTAGTAAATACAGCTTTAAAATCTCTACTTTTTGACATACTTTGTATTCTGAGAAAAATAACATTACATTAATTGTTCAGTCCTATCTTGGTAACTACAGCTTAAATCTCGTACATTTTTGACACACCTTGTATTCTGAAAAAAATGAATGTTCCATTTATTCTTCATTTCTATCTTAGTAAGTACAGCTTTAAAATCTGTACTTTTTGACACACCTTGTATTCTGAGAAAAAAAAACGTTCCATTTATTGTTCATTCCTATTTTGGTAAATACAGCTTCAATCTCGATACTTCTTTGACACACCTTGTATTCTGAGAAAAATAACGTTCTATTCATTGTTCATTCCTATCTTGGTAAATACAGCTTCAATCTCGATACTTTTTGACACACCTTGAATGTACAGCCCTAACAATATCTTATATGAAGTAAAAATAAACTAAAAATACCAGGTTTGTATTATTTCTAATGGAAATCCAAAATCCTATATTATTAATTATTACAATATTAAGTATTATATGACATCTAAAAAATGACATGTTCAGGTCACGTGATCGACAATCGGATCATTTCTTTTCCTCTTTTTTTCTTCTTGTTTTATTTTTAACTATTCATTTATTTGATTTTTGTTTCTCCTGTAAAAACCGTCTATGTAGGATTCTTACCCCTCTGCAGAGGTGCAGTCGGTGAAAGGGCTGAACAAGAGTGTAGTATATGTTTGTTCTATCATTAAAGACACACGACCGACATCTGGAATTACACCGTAGTGTTATATATTAAAACATCGGGTATATAATAGAAAGACAGACAGACAGATAGATTAGATGATAGTTGATGATTGGTGGTCTTGTGGGGTTATCCGCCCCTATCAAGTTGGGAGAGTTATCTTCCCTTGTGTTTCGGGTATCGACCACCAGGTGTTTTGCTATTTAAGCAGGCAAGCGCTAGATTCGAATCCTCTTTCAATCTCCGGGACTCAACAACTAATGGGTTAGGACAGTTTGTCTGCACCCTCCTTGTGTGGGGTTTTTCATCCCCACACAAGCATTTAGTAAGTGACTTTCTCATAACCCTTCATTACTTCTATATCTAGATATATCTACTTTGTATCCTTATTCCATTTATGTGTCATTCACGTGTACATTATGTATCTTTGTCACGTATCTGTATTCTATGTTATAAATGTTTTTCCATGTGCTTATATCAAAGTCCATGTTATGTTTTTTATATTAATAGTTCTATGTTTAATGAGTATTTTCTTTAAAATATTTTTTTTTATATTAATAGTTCTATGTTTTACGAATATTTATTAATTTTTTAAAATTCTTTTTAAATTTCAAATAGATTATATATTATAAATCAAATGTTTAAATTGCAAAAGGCATAGTGTTTTTATTTATTTATTCATTTTAATCATTTATTTTTTTTGTTATTATTTTGTTTTTTTGTTTTTATATATTAATAGTTCTAGACTGACCGTAATCTTAACAGGGTATTATGGTTAAAAGAAATGACGTCATGGTTTAAAGAAATGACGTCATGTAAAGAAGTTAATAAGTATGTGTACATTATGTATCATGTGTACATTATGTATCTTTGTCTCACGTATCTGTATACTATATTATAGATGTTTCTCCATTGTATGCTTATATTAAAGTTCATATTATGTTTAACACTCGGAGTTGTTTGTTCAACGATGATTAACCTTATCATAACTTTGAACCCAACAGTCTTACTTGGTAACTTCCGCTTACTTCCGTGTCCTGATAACCCGTCTACTGGTTCTATCTCGTCGGTCATTTTCTTTGGGCTTCTAGTGGACTTCTTTTAAGGGCTAGCTTTCTTCGTCGATTCTTCTTTGTGCTGGTCTGGTCATTGTCTTTATTATTTAATTAACAAAACAAGACTTAGTTGTTTCTTTATAATAAAGCTTTATTTCCTCAGCCCATGATTCCGCTGCGGTTGAGTTGCGCACCCTAAGAGACATCCTCTCTCCTAGGGTCTATCTGAGTAACTAAACTAAAACTTATTCCCTCACGCGCTTTATACCGGAAGGTCAGTTGGGATCATCTTCCTGTCACTCATAATCCCAACGCATATAGAAAATTACACACCTCCGATCTTAAATCTAATGAACTTCATTTAAAATTCTAACTACAGGTACACTTATAATGTATGACTGCTCATAAATGATGTAACCGTAGCGAGTTTTGAGTCGATGTCTAATTAATACATACCCCCTTATTCTTACGGGGGCGTATCATGCTAGTGTAAATGTTAGCAAGCTAGTCTCGCATATACATTACTACAAAATAGCGATATTGATCCTCGATTGATGCCCGATACTATCGCCCTTTTGTCACATCCTACCCTTGGAGAACGGGTTGGGTAGATTAAGGCATCTCGTTGTAGTGTAATGGTTAACAAGCTAGTATCGCAGATTCCATTACGACTGAATAGCGAGTTGATCCTCACTGGATGTCCTAAACTTACGACTTTGTGTCACGACCTAAAGTTAGTTGGTTGGTTTGTTGGTTGATTGGTTGGGTTTTACGGCATGTCAACACTTGTTGGGTTATTTTAAGCCTAAGACGGTTTTTTTTATTCATTCTTTTTTGGCATTCAAACTTTTGAAAAAAAATTTTCAAACTCAAAATTTTTAAACACATTTTTAAACTAATTTCTTTTCTTCTGTTTAACCCATAGATAGCATCCTAACATGTACTACCATTCCAGGTCAGAGTGGATGAAGGGGTACTCCACAATTTTCAGAACTCCGGGATTGAAATTCCATTGGGTGCAGTTTAACGTCATAAACAGGCACCGCTTTCTAGCACATATATGATAAAAAGGGTTGGGGTTTGCTAGAAGGGGAATAGGTTCGGGACAATAATAGAGGTGCTAAGGCTTGATATGGCCAACCGATTGATCGAAGGGGACCACCCCGACCGTGTGTCTAGCCTAAGTAAAAGCCAAAGTGGAGTGTTGCATGTCATGGACTGCTCAGTCACTAGGATTCAGTCCTTAAGCATCATGGGTCGCCACGTACGGCCAACAGGTGGCCTCATTGGGAAGGTGTTTTACCCCTCTACAGAGGTGCAGCCGGTGTATTCTAAAGCCCCAGTCGACAGGGCTGACAATAGGATTGTTTATAGTTGAGCTTTTTTCTAGGAAAAAAATCTCATGTGAAACGGGTCACCACCTATGGCAAACAGGTGGCCCCATTACAGGGAATTTATCTCTCTACAGAGGGGCAGTCCGTGTATTTAACTGTTTCAGACGATGGGCGGTTTAATTTCTGTGACTTTTCAAAACTTTCCCATTCACTTATTTCGTACTTAAAAACTTCAAACAATTTCTTTTCTTTTCTTTCCCAAATTCTGATCAATGTTTCCGACATTTTTTTTTTCAAGGCGGGAGGCATTATTGGAGGGAAACCAACATCTATTGTTTGCTACAAGAGACATAATCGATTACCACCCTTACCCCATATCCTTAATCTACCAAAAGAAAAACGATTAACAAAAGAAATGAGCGCGCTTTCTCGTATCATTTCGTAACGACAAAGTAGAAATTGCCACTGCACACAATTCTGACCAATCAAAAAAGAAACACATAGCGTTCGCCTGCAGTTCTGACCAACCAGAAACAACCACGTAACGCTTGGAAAGTAGCCGAGAAGCATACTGAACTTGGATAAGTTTTGGAGGGGAATTTTAGGAGCGGAAAAAAATACGGTGTAATATGGACGACAGTCCAATCAGTGAGCGATTACAATGTCTGTTCTATCGGCCTGCAGACGTATCCCAGGCGCAGATAAAGAAAATAACCAATAAAACTAAATGTGGCCGCAATTTACGATAGATGTTATCAAGATCTTCCGATTATGTTACTGCTGAGTAGCCTATGCTTGCCCCCCAGTCTGAGCTTATCCGGTGATTGTGGATGAGAATGCACGCGAATCTATAATAGATGCTTCTTTGTGCTGTCTCAATCCAGCCGGTGGATAGGACAGAATATTTCTGTTTTAAAATTCATCAAAACTACAGTCGTCACCCAAATATTGGCTGGGCATAGAATACTGTTATTTGATCGCTTGCAGAGGGATGAGACTCCGAAAAATAAAATTTTCTGTATATGTCACAAATTAGTGTCGGGTAGCGAGTGTCCAGTCAGGAACTCTACAGAGTATATAATCACACCTTCGTTTACATTACTCCCATGTCCACTCAGGTAGGGACCCATCCGTAATAGATGCTTCTTTTTGTCACATAGAAGTCTCAATCCAGCCAGACGACTGGACAGATTATCTTCGTTTTAAAATTTATCAACAACAGTCGTCCCCTTAAATATTGACAACCCTGTTGGCTGGGCATAGAATACAATTGCTGGGCAGGTTGCAGAGAGATAACATTAAAAATAAAGTTTTCTGCGTATGTCACGAAACAACATATAGTAGTGAGGGTCGAATCCTAACCTTTGTAGCATATAGAGTCACACCTCCATTGCCATTACACTCACAGCCCTGGGGCTTTAGAATACACCGACTGCATCTCTGCAGAGGGGTAAGACTTCCCAATGGAACCACCTATTAGTCATAGGTGGCGACTGTGATGCTGAAGGTCGGAACCCTATTGCCCCTAAGGCAACCCCCAAACCTTCCTTGGTATTACTCCCATGTCCACTGTGGTCCGAAGTGTTAATAACTTTTAGGGACCCATCTATAATAGTTGCTTGTTGGCAACCGTTTAGAAATCTCAATCAAGCCAGGCGGATTGGACAGACTTTTTCTGTTTTAAATTTATCAACAGCAGGCGTCTCCAATGTTGGCCATTCTATTTCCTGGGCATATAATACAGTTTATTGGAATCTCTTGGCTGGTCATTGTCTTTAATATTTAATTAACACAACACGACTTGGTTGTTTTTCTTGATCAAGTAATTATTTTCAACCCAGTCCATTTGATTCCGTTGCAGGTGAGCTTGAACCCTAAGAGGTATCCTCTCTCCTTGGTGCCGGCTCGCATCTCACTAACTAAACTAAAACATATTCCCACGCGTCCAATCGCGCGCCTTTCAAGAGGTTAAAGTAAAAGGTCACCAACCGTCCATAACCAGCGAGTAACTTTCCATGGACGCATTATTTTAAGTCTACGCGACCCTATTAAAGATTCTAACTACATGTACGTTCATAATTCATGACTGCTCATAAATTATGTAACAACAGAATACCATTACTGGATACCTTGCTGAGGGATTACACTAAGAATATTTTCTGTGTATGACACGAAACAGCATGAAATGGTGAAGGTAGAGTCCGAACCTCTGTAGAGTATGATGTCATAACCTTTGTTATCATTCTCCATGTCCACTGTGGTCCGAAGTGGTTATAACTTTTAGGAACCCATCTATAATAGTTTGTTTCTCTTTTTCTGTTTTTAAATTTATCGACAGCAGTCGTGTCCCCAAAATGTTGGCCACGCTGTTTGCTGGGCATAGAATACAGTTATTGGATCCCAAGCAGATGACTAAGACTTCTAAAAAATAAAGTTTCTGTATATGACACGAATTAGTATCGGTAGCGATTGTCCAGTCAGGAACTCTGTAGAGTATAGAATCCCACCTTCGTTTCCTTAACTCCCAGGTCCACTCGGTAGGGACCCATTTGTAATAATTGCCTGTTAGCGTTGCTTAGAAGTCTCAATCCAGCAAATATTAATGACATGATTGGTATATGCGAAAGCGAAAATCAAAATGTGATTGGAAAACGTAAAGTGGAAAGCCAAGACGTGATTGGTCTACGAGTTTTTGAAAAATTGTGACGTATTCCATATAGATACCAATGTATAAAAAATGAGAGAAGTATAATTGTTTAACTATTTGTATATATATATATATATATATATATAATATATTATATATATATATATATATATATGTGTTAAACTCTACTGACGATTCTTGTCGGACGAGTTTTTGTTCGATCCTTTCTAACTGTCTGGCCATCTTTTTTCGCTATTGTTCGTTTGAACCCACTACCAATTCCAACTACTCTCACAACCATTCTTACAACCTCCCACTACCAATTTCACACCTGAAGATGGCAGATAGACATACCGAATACGCTCATAAAGAAACCTTTGGTGGATTGCTACACCAGTTCCACCCTGTCATTGAAAAACATTTAAACAACATATATATATATATATATATATGTTGAAAGAAAAATGCTGTCTAAATACACTTAATATATATAATATATATATATATATGTGTGTGTGTGTGTGTGTGTGTGTGTGTGTGTGTTGTTTTTGCTATTGCTGGGGTTTGTAGTTCTGTAGCTATTAATGATTGATTTACCTGGATGTGAAGATGTGTTTAAAAAACACAGGTCTATAATTTTATTCTCTATGTTTCTTATCATGTTACATTTTTGTGTTATTGTTTCTTTCGAGAGTTTTTTTTCTTCTGACCTATGAATATGACCCTAACAGACACTACTACTACTACTACTACTACTACTACTACTACTACTACTACTACTACTCCAGGTCAGAGTGCAACTGGGAGTAATGGAAGTGGAGGAGTATTCATCTCTCTCAGATCTCCAGAACTGCATCCTCGTCATCAGATGAAATCTAATGTCATGAAGTAGATATTTTCGAAGCCACATGAATTGTTTTCTTAATTCTGTTTGTTTTTATTCATTTGCCCCATTGATGATACCTTAACAGATGCTACCACCCCTTCTAAATGGACTTCTAAATGGACTTATATTTCACTTCCTATGATAATAACCATTGCGCCATTAGCGCCTCCATTATGTATATAACATCCAAAATAAGGAGTATAACAACAATCAGACCTCCTGCATATATTGTACTCCAAGCTGTTTCAATTCTCTTTTCTGTCATATATATAATATATTAGAACAATCTGACCCGTTGGGTCACCCATTTAGCTTGATGTAGATGATTTCTGATCAGAAAAAAAGTGAATTTGTAAAGCGAATTGAATTTTAAAAAACCCCAAATAAATAGGTCTGGAAAATGTTTAAAAATCATTAAAATCATTTTATAAGATTTTTAAGAAATGGGAACGTTTGACTCAATTTGAATTTAAATGGACCAGATTCTTGAAATTCTATTAATAGCTAAAGTGTTGGGAAGCTAAATTGTGAGGATGGCTGGAAATTTAATGTAATATCCAAAATAATCCCTCTCTACTTACCTCCCCACAATTTAGATTGACAAACAAAACTGCAGTGAGAAAAGTTTTGAAAATGAAGTCTACTTGTTCGATAGTTAAATTTAAAAAACAAAAACAAAAAAACAAAAAAAAAACAAACACTATTGACAATTTTTACCATTAGAGAGAAGGGAAGGGAAACAAATATGTCGGGAATAGTTATTATTAGCTAAAGGTGGGGGGTTAGTCGGCTAGTACTGTAAAATACACAGACTGCACTTCTGTAGAAGGGTAAGACCCCGTCCAAATTGGCCGTGGGTGGTGACCCGTGATGCTTAAGGAAGGAATCCTGGTGACTGAACAGTCCATGACATACAACTCTACTTTTGACTTTACTTAGGCAATCCAGGCGGTTGGAGAGGCTCCCTCCAATTAATTGGCTGGTCACCTCAACCCTAGCACTTATATGATTGTCTCAGCCCAGTTGTCCTTATGCCCCCCCCCCAATATATGCTAGAAGGTGGTGGCTGAGGGTATTCGTGTCCTCACTATGACGTTAAACTACATCTCATGGTGAAGTTCTAATTCCTGATCCCTGTAAAGTGTGAAGTAACCCTTTTTGGCCATTGTCCTCACCTACACTCTTACCCGGAGTGGTAGTACCTGTTAGGGTACCATCTCTGGGTTTAATAGATAAAATGAGCTTAAACAAATGTGTTAAAAAAATTCTGTTAAAAAAATGGAATACCCATCAAGAATGAAGAAAATAAAGCATCTTCGGCATAAAATATCTTAAAAAGGGTTGACCTACCGTACAATTCAACCAACTAAACGGATCAGAGTGGTCCTGGGAGTAATTGTAATGAACGGTATTCAACACTCTTCACATCTCTATAAATTTAGCCTTGCCATCGGATGCGGTTGAGAGTTATAAATAGGATACCCCTTTTGAGGGGGTTACCTTACTGAAGGGGATATAATCAACATATTTTAAGTCCCATGTTGTTTAAAAAAAATATAATATTTAATTTATTCTAAGAGAAAAATATCAACTAATGTAGCTTAAAATATGTTGAATTATATCCCCTTCAGTAAGTAACCCCTCAAAAGGGGTATCCTATTTATAACTCTCAACCGCATCCGATGGCAAGGCTAAATTTTATAGAAGATGTGAAGAGTGTTGAAATACGTTCATTACAATTACTCCCAGGACCACTCTGATCCGTTTGTTGGTTGAATTGTACGGTAGGTCAACCTTTTTAAGATATTTTATGCCGAAGAATGCTTTATTTTTCTTCATTCTTGATGGTATTCCATTTTTTTAAACAGAATTTTTTTAACACATTTGTTTTAAGCTCAATTTTAATCTATTAAAACCCAGAGATGGTACCTAACAAGGTACTACCAACTCCGGGTAAGAGTCGTAGGTGAGGACAAATGGCCAAAAAGGGTTACTTCACACTTTACAGGATCAGGAATTAGAACTTCACCATGAGATGTAGTTTAACGTCATAGTGAGGACAACGAATACCTCAGCCACCACTTCTAGCATATATTGGGGGGGGGCATAAGGACAACTGGGCTGAGACAATCATATAAGTGCTAGGGTTGAGGTGACCAGCAATTAATGGAGGGAGCCTCTCCAACCGCCTGGATTGCCTAGTTAAAGTCAAAAGTAGAGTTTGTATGCCATGGACTGTTCAGTCACCAGGATTCCTCCTTAAGCATCACGGTCACCACCCTCACCCCGGGCAATTTGGACGGGTCCTTTACCTTCTACAGAAGTGCAGTCTGTGTATTTTACAGTACTAGCCGAACTAACCCCCACCTTTAGCTAATAATAACTATTCCCGACATATTTGTTTCCCTCCCTTCTCTCTAAATGGTAAATTGTCAATAGTGTTTGTTTTTTTTTTTTGTTTTTTTGTTTTTGTTTTTTAATTTAACTATCGAACAAGTAGACTTCATTTTCAAAACTTTTCTCAACTGCAGTTTTGTTGTCAATCTAAATTGTGGGGAGGTAAGTAGAGAGGGATTATTTTGGATATTACATAAATTTCCAGCCATCCTCACAATTTAGCTTCCAACATTTTAGCTATTAATAGAATTCAAGAATCTGGTCCATTTAATTCAAAATTGAGTCAAACTGTTCCCATTCTTAAAAATCTTAATAAATGATTTTAAGATTTTTAAACATTTTCCAGACCTATTTATTTGGGTTTTTTTAAAATTCAATTCGCTTTACAATTCACTTTTTTTCTTGATCAGAAATCATCTACATCAAGCTAAATGGGTGACCCAACGGGTCAGATTGTTCTAATATATATATATATATGACAGAAAAGAGAATTGAAACAGCTTGGAGTACAATATATGCAGGAGGTCTGATTGTTGTTATACTCCTTATTTTGGATGTTATATACATAATGGAGGCGCTAATGGCGCAATGGTTATTATCATAGGAAGTGAAATATAAGTCCATTTAGAAGTCCATTTAGAAGGGGTGGTAGCATCTGTTAAGGTATCGTATCAATGGGGCAAATGAATAAAACAAACGAATTAAGAAAACATTCATGTGGCTTCGAAAATATCTACTTCATGACATTTAGATTTCATCTGATGACGAGGATGCAGTTCTGGAGATCTGAGAGAGATGAATACTCCCTCCACTTCCATTACTCCCAGTTGCACTCTGACCTGGGTAGTAGTAAGTAGTAGTAGTAGTAGTAGTAGAGAGTAGTAGTAGTAGTGTCTGTTAGGGTCATATCTATAGGTCAGAAGAAAAAAAACTCTCGAAAGAAACAATAAACAATGTAACATGATAAGAAACATAGAGAATAAAAATTAAGACCTGGTGTTTTTTTAAACACATCTTCACATCCAGGTAAAATCAATCATTATAGCTACAGAACTACAAACCCCAGCAATAGCAAAAAACACACACACACACACACACACACACACACCACACACCATATATATATATATATATATATATTAAGTGATTTAGACAGCATTTTTTCTTTCAAACATATATATATATATATATATTGTGTGTTAAATGTTTTTTCAATGACAGGGTGGAACTGGTGTAGCATCCACCAAAGGTTTCTTTGAGCGTATTTCGGTATGTCTATCTGCCATCTTCAGGTGTGAAATTGGTAGTGGGAGGTTGTAAAGATGGTTGTGAGAGGTAGTTGGAATTGGTAGTGGTTCAAACGAACAATAGCGAAAAAAAGATGGCCAGACAGTTAGAAAGGATCGAACAAAAAACTCGTCGCGACAAGAATCGTCAGTAGAGTTTAACACATATATTATATATATATATATAATATATATAATATATATATATATTATATAATAAACAAATGTTAAAAAAAATTAATACTTCCTCATTTTATACATTGGTATCTATATGGAATACGTCACAAATTTTTCAAAACTCGTAGACCAATCACGTCTTGGCTTTTCCACTTTACGTTTTCCAATCACATTTTGAATTTTCGCTTTCGCATATACCAATCATGTCATTAATATTTGCTGGATTGAGACTTCTAAGCAACGCTAACAGGGGCAATTTGATTCATGGGTCCCTACCCGAGTGGACCTGGAGTTAAGGAAACGAAGGTGGGATTCTATACTCTACAGAGTTCCTGACTGGACAATGCGCTACCCGATACTATTCGTGTCATATACAGAAACTTTATTTTTAGAAGTCTTAGTCATCTGCTTGGGATCCAATAACTGTATTCTAATGCCCAGCAACAGCGTGGCCAACATTTGGGGGACGACTGCTGTCGATAATTTAAAACAGAAAAAGAAACAACTATTAGATGGGTTCCTAAAAGTTATAACCACTTCGGACCACAGTGGACATGGAGTAATGATAAAAGGTATGACATCATACTCTACAGAGGTTCGGACTCTACCTTCACCATTTCATGCTGTTTCGTGTCATACACAGAAAAATATTCTTGTGTAATCCTCAGCAAGGTATCCAGTAATGGTATTCTGTTGTTACATAATTTATGAGCAGTCATGAATTATGAACGTCAGTGAGTTAGAATCTTTAAGGGTCGGTAGACTTAAATAATGCGGTCCCATGGAAAGTTACTCGCTGGTTATGGACGGTTGGTGACCTTTTACTTAAACCTCTTGAAGGGCGCGATTGGACGCGTGGGAATATGTTTTAGTTTAGTTAGTGAGATGCGAGCCGGCACCCAAGGAGAGAGATACCTCTTAGGGTTCACAGCTCACCTGCAACGGAATCAAATGGACTGGGTTGAAAATAATACTTGATCAGAAACAACCAAGTCGTGTTGTGTTAATTAAATATTAAAGACAATGACCAGCCAAGAGATCAAATAACTGTATTATATGCCAGGAAATAGAATGGCCAACATTTGGAGGACGCCTGCTGTTGATAAATTTAAAACAGAAAAAGTCTGTCCAATCCGCCTGCTTGATTGAGATTTCTAAACGGTGCAACAGCTCAACTATTATAGATGGGTCCCTAAAAGTTATTAACACTCGGACCACAGTGGACATGGAGTAATACCAAGGAAGGTTTGGGGGTGCCTTAGGGGCAATAGGGTTCCGACCTTCAGCATCACAGTCGCCACCTATGACTAATAGGTGGTTCATTGGAAAGTCTTACCCTCTGCAGAGATGCAGTCGGTGTTTCTAAAGCCCCAGGGCTGTGAGTGTAATGGCAATGGAGGTGTGACTCTATATGCTACAAAGGTTAGGATTCGACCTCACTACTATATGTTGTTTCGTGACATACGCAGAAAACTTTTATTTTTAATGTTATCTTCTGCAACCTGCCCAGCAATTGTATTCTATGCCCAGCCACAGGGTTGTCATATTTAAGGGGACGACTGTTGTTGATAAATTTTAAAACGAAGATAATCTGTCCAGTCGTCTGGCTGGATTGAGACTTCTATGTGACAAAAAGAAAGCATCTATTACGGATGGGTCCCCTACCTGAGTGGACATGGGAGTAATGTAAACGAAGGTGTGATTTATTACTCTGTAGAGTTTCCTGACTGGACACTCGCTCGACCACTAATTTGTGACATATACAGAAAATTTTATTTTTCGGAGTCTCATCCCTCTGCAAGCGATCAAATAACAGTATTCTATGCCCACCAAATATTTGGGTGACGACTGTAGTTTTGAGAATTTTAAAAACAGAAATATTCTGTCCTATCCACCGGCTGGATTGAGACAGCACAAAGAAGCATCTATTATAGATTCGCGTGCATTCTCATCCCAAATCACCGATAAGCTCAGACTGGGGGCAAGCATAGGCTACTCAGCAGTAACATAATCGGAAGATCTTGATAACATCTTCGTAAATTGCGGCCACATTTAGTTTTATTGGTTATTTTCTTTATCTGCGCCTGGGTACGTCTGCAGGCCGATAGAACAGACATTGTAAATCGCTCACTGATTGGACTGTCGTCCATATTACACCGTATTTTTTCCGCTCCTAAAATTCCCCTCCAAAACTTATCCAAGTTCAGTATGCTTCTCGGCTACTTTCCAAGCGTTACGTGGTTTGTTTCTGGTTGGTCAGAACTGCAGGCGAACGCTATGTGTTTCTTTTTGATTGGTCAGAATTGTGGTGCAGTGGCAATTTCTACTTTGTCGTTACGAAATGATACGAGAAAAGCGCGCTCATTTCTTTTGTTAATCGTTTTTCTTTTGGTAGATTAAGGATATGGGGTAAGGGTGGTAATCGATTATGTCTCTTGTAGCAAACATAGATGTTGGTTTCCCTCCAATAATGCCTCCCGCCTTGAAAAAAAAATGTCGGAAACATTGATCAGAATTTGGGAAAGAAAAGAAAAGAAATTGTTTGAAGTTTTTAAGTACGAATAAGTGAATGGGAAAGTTTTGAAAAGTCACAGAAATTAAACCGCCATCGTCTGAAACAGTTAAATACACGGACTGCCCTCTGTAGAGAGATAAATTCCCTGTAATGGGGCCACCTGTTTGCCATAGGTGGTGACCCGTTTCACATGAGATTTTTTTCCTAAGAAAAAAGCTCAACTATAAACAATCCTATTGTCAGCCCTGTCGACTGGGGCTTTAGAATACACCGGCTGCACTCTGTAGAGGGGTAAAACACCTTCCCAATGAGGCCACCTGTTGGCCGTACGTGGCGACCCATGATGCTTAAAGGACTGAATCCTAGTGACTGAGCAGTCCATGACATGCAACACTCCACTTTGGCTTTTACTTAGGCTAGACACACGGTCGGGGTGGTCCCTTCGATCAATCGGTTGGCCATATCAAAGCCTTAGCACCTCTATTATTGTCCCGAACCTATTCCCCTTCTAGCAAACCCCAACCTTTTTTATCATATATGTGCTAGAAAGCGGTGCCTGTTATGACGTTAAACTGCACCCATGAAATTTCAATCCGGAGTTCTGAAAATTGTGGAGTACCCTTCATCCACTCTGACCTGGAATGGTAGTAATGTTAGGATGCTATCTATGGGTTAAACAGAAAAAAGAAATTAGTTTAAAATGTGTTTAAAAATTTTGAGTTTGAAAATTTTTTTTCAAAAGTTTGAATGCCAAAAAAGAATGAATAAAAAAAACCGTCTTAGGCTTAAAATAACCCAACAGTGTTGACATGCCGTAAACCCAACCAATCAACCAACAAACCAACCAACTAACTTTAGGTCGTGACACAAAGTCGTAAGTTTAGGACATCCAGTGAGGATCAACTCGCTATTCAGTCGTAATGGAATCTGCGATACTAGCTTGTTAACCATTACACTACAACGAGATGCCTTAATCTACCCAACCCGTTCTCCAAGGGTAGGATGTGACAAAAGGGCGATAGTATCGGGCATCAATCGGGATCAATATCGCTATTTTGTAGTAATGTATATGCGAGACTAGCTTGCTAACATTTACACTAGCATGATACGCCCCCGTAAGAATAAGGGGGTATGTATTAATTAGACATCGACTCAAAACTCGCTACGGTTACATCATTTATGAGCAGTCATACATTATAAGTGTACCTGTAGTTAGAATTTTAAAATGAAGTTCATTAGATTTAAGATCGGAGGTGTGTAATTTTCTATATGCGTTGGGATTATGAGTGACAGGAAGATGATCCCAACTGACCTTCCGGTATAAAGCGCGTGAGGGAATAAGTTTTAGTTTAGTTACTCAGATAGACCCTAGGAGAGAGGATGTCTCTTAGGGTGCGCAACTCAACCGCAGCGGAATCATGGGCTGAGGAAATAAAGCTTTATTATAAAGAAACAACTAAGTCTTGTTTTGTTAATTAAATAATAAGACAATGACCAGACCAGCACAAGAAGAATCGACGAAGAAAGCTAGCCTTAAAGAAGTCCACTAGAAGCCCAAAGAAAAATGACCGACGAGATAGAACCAGTAGACGGGTTATCAGGACACGGAAGTAAGCGGAAGTTACCAAGTAAGACTGTTGGGTTCAAAGTTATGATAAGGTTAATCATCGTTGAACAAACAACTCCGAGTGTTAAACATAATATGAACTTTAATATAAGCATACAATGGAGAAACATCTATAATATAGTATACAGATACGTGAGAACAAGATACATAATGTACACATGATACATAATGTACACATACTTATTAACTTCTTTACATGACGTCATTTCTTTAAACCATGACGTCATTTCTTTTAACCATAATACCCTGTTAAGATTACGGTCAGTCTAGAACTATTAATATATAAAACAAAAAAACAATAATAACAAAATAAATGATTAAAAATGAATAAATAAATAAAAACACTATGCCTTTTGCAATTTAAACATTTGATTTATAATATATAATCTATTTGAAATTTAAAAAGAATTTTAAAAATTAATAATTTCGTAAAACATAGAACTATTAATATAAAAAAAAATATTTTAAAGAAAATACTCATTAAACATAGAACTATTAATATAAAAAACATAACATGGACTTTGATATAAGCACATGGAAAAACATTTATAACATAGAATACAGATACGTGACAAAGATACATAATGTACACGTGAATGACACATAAATGGAATAAGGATACAAAGTAGATTATCTAGATATAGAAGTAATGAAGGGTTATGAGAAAGTCACTTACTAAATGCTTGTGTGGGGATGAAAAACCCCACACAAGGAGGGTGCAGACAAACTGTCCTAAACCCATTAGTTGTTGAGTCCCGGAGATTGAAAGAGGATTCGAATCTAGCGCTTGCCTGCTTAAATAGCAAAAACACCTGGTGGTCGATACCCGAAACACAAGGGAAGATAACTCTCCCAACTTGATAGGGGCGGATAACCCCACAAGACCACCAATCATCAACTATCATCTAATCTATCTGTCTGTCTGTCTTTCTATTATATACCCGATGTTTTTAATATATAACACTACGGTGTAATTCCAGATGTCGGTCGTGTGTCTTAAATGATAGAACAAACATATACTACACTCTTGTTCAGCCTTTCACCGACTGCACCTCTGCAGAGGGGTAAGAATCCTACATAGACGGTTTTTACAGGAGAAACAAAAATCAAATAAATGAATAGTTAAAAATAAAACAAGAAGAAAAAAAGAGGAAAAGAATGATCCGATTGTCGATCACGTGACCTGAACATGTCATTTTTTAGATGTCATATAATACTTAATATTGTAATAATTAATAATATAGGATTTTGGATTTCCATTAGAAATAATACAAACCTGGTATTTTTAGTTTATTTTTTACTTCATATAAGATATTGTTAGGGCTGTACATTCAAGGTGTGTCAAAAAGTATCGAGATTGAAGCTGTATTTACCAAGATAGGAATGAACAAATGAATAGAACGTTATTTTTCTCAGAATACAAGGTGTGTCAAAGAAGTATCGAGATTGAAGCTGTATTTACCAAAATAGGAATGAACAATAATGGAACGTTTTTTTCTCAGAATACAAGGTGTGTCAAAAAGTACAGATTTTAAAGCTGTACTTACTAAGATAGAAATGAAGAATAAATGGAACATTCATTTTTTTCAGAATACAAGGTGTGTCAAAAATGTACGAGATTTAAGCTGTAGTTACCAAGATAGGACTGAACAATTAATGTAATGTTATTTTTCTCAGAATACAAAGTATGTCAAAAAGTAGAGATTTTAAAGCTGTATTTACTAAGATAGAAATGAAGAATGAATGGAAAATTAATGTTTCAGAATACAATGTGTATCAAAAAGTGCCGAAAATTTTCGATACTTTTTGACACACCTTGTATTTATGTACGATACTGTAATACTTGATATCTGTTTTAATTGTATGTTTTATTAGAAATAATACAATTTGGGTATTTAGAAGAAAATTATTTTCATGGGGTAATCATTTATAAACAATATATATATAAAAAAGTAATTTAGAATTTAGAATCATTAATTCATCAAGAATTTTTTTAATCGCTTTAATGGCCGCTCATCTATATATTAATACTCTTGTTGCTCAATCTTCCGACCGTTACCATCTTGCAACACCCTTTGGTTAAAAATGAGACCGCCCTAATCGTCCAAAGATGAAATGCTAAAATGTAAATCCTGATTGATCCTGGTCCAAACCTATTTCCCTTATATATATTTACCAACCCCTCCGCACGAGCAGGATGCGACAAAAGGTCAATTTTATAGCGGAGTTTAACAGGTTTGAATTCAGAGTTTTCCTTCTCCTAGACTGGTTGCCTAACCAAGGTTAAAGAGCCCAGTCTGCCCTACTATTTATCCATAGCTGGAGGGAGAGTAGGATTCATACCTTTCCCAAGGGTATTAGCGCTATGTGAAATGCAAACAGTTTCGTCTAGGATTTGAACTCGGGTTGACGATTCCATTTCCTACGACTCTAACCATTAAGCCAAGCGCCTCCATTACCTATTTTCCTTATAGCAAGTCCCAACCCTTTTTATCAATATGTGCTAGAAGACGGTGCTGAGGGGTCTTAGTGAACTGGGTATGATGTTTAACTCTGATATTGAGGTTCCAGTTCTGGAGGTCTGAGGTATGTGGAGCACTCCTTCATCACAATTGTTCAAGGTTCACTTTGGTCTGCAGTGGTAGTACCTGTTAGGGTATCATCTATGGGTTAAATAGAAGTAAATGTGTTTTAAAAAATTGAGTATCCATAAAAAATGAAATATATAAAACATATTCGGCATAAAATGACCCGATGAGTTTTGATACGCCGTAAAACCCCAACCAACCTACCAGAATATTTCAATGTGTAAAAGTATAATAATAATCTTGATTTAACTCTCTCTCTCTCTCTTTCTCTCTCTTCTCTCTCTCTCTCTCTCCCCTCTCTCTCTCAACACACACACACACACTCCTGTCCTTTCTTTCTTCATTTCATCTTTTTATTATGTTCGAAAGAAAAAACAGATTAGCGTTATCGCTTCCACGCGCTCATCCTCTTTCTCTCTCTCTCTCTTTCCTCGACTCTCTTATTATTATATCTTTTCTGTGTATCATGTATTTTCTTCCCTTTATATCTTTATAGTAAAAACGAAATGGTCCATTCTTTAGCTGAGATGACGACATTTATAAGAAGAAAGAATTTGGCGGATAAGCACACCAGAATAATCATGGACGGTCTCATCAACCAACCCAACCCAACCAACCAATCAACTACCAATCGAAACAGTAAAATGTGAAGAAAAAAAAGAGATAAAATAAAAATATGATTTTTTGTTTCTTTAAGATAATCATCTAGAATGATTTGTAAAAAAAAGCCGCCCTGTCGCTGGCGAAGAATGCACCGATTGCACCTCTGCAGAGGGGTAACCCCCCCCAAATATGGTCATCTGTTGGCCGTGGGTGGCGACCCGTGATGCTTAAGGATAGAACCCAGGTGGATGAGCAGTCCCATGACTTGCAATACTCCACTTTGGCCCTATCTTGGGCTAGACGGGCGTCCGGAGAGGCCCCTCCGATCAGTCGGCTGGTCACGTCAAGCCCTAGCACTATATGATTGCCCCAACCCTACTGCCTTTATAGAAAGCCCAAACCCTTTTTTATCATATGGGTGCTAGAAGCGGTGACTGAGGGTCTTCATGTCCTGCGAATGGCGTTAAACTCTATCTGATGGTGAGGTTCCAGTTTTGGGGGTCTGGGGAATGGGATCCGCTCATTACCATTGCTCCCTAATCCACTCTGACCCGGAGTGGTAGTACCTGTTTAGGGTCCCATCTATGGGTGATATAGAAAAACATGAGTTTTATAAACAAAATTGTAATTATGCATTAAAGAATGAATTTATTTCACAACTTTGTCGGCTTTAAATGACCACCAAGGTTGATATGCCGTAAAAATAGTTGCTTATTGAATATATAATGTAGGAAGCAAGTGCACACAGTATATCTGGTCTTGCTCAACATCGTTCTGCTAAGACACTTAGTTTTCCGTCTAAAAATAGATTCTTCATCCATCTCTCCATCCCAAATGAGTGGCTTACGTAAATAACAGAAAGAGGTTCGTAATAATGGCACCACTTACCGGCTTATAAAAAAAACGTTTTGCCTTATCTACCATTTTTAGAACGAGAAGTGAATTATCTTGAGAAAAGATTTCTTCCTTCTCTCTTCGTTCCTTCCTCGAGATTTGCATATTTCTCCTTCA
This sequence comes from Doryteuthis pealeii, assembly GCA_023376005.1. Classification (NCBI taxonomy): domain Eukaryota; kingdom Metazoa; phylum Mollusca; class Cephalopoda; order Myopsida; family Loliginidae; genus Doryteuthis; species Doryteuthis pealeii. The sequence goes on along the minus strand of CM042157.1, from coordinate 100,201,693 downwards.
CTTTTTCATTTATTGCCTTCACCTATCAACTGATAGGTAAGATCTATATTAATAATAATAATAATAATAATGGTGTTCCTAAATCTTCCGTCTGTTATCATCCCTGCAACACCCTCGGGTTTAAAAAATAAGACCGTCCAAAATTGTTCAAGATGCAACAAAAATGTAAATCAAGATTATCTGGTGTCGGTTAATCGCAGATTACTTATTTGTTTCATTTTATTTTACACATTTTAATAAAACATTCCAAATGCTCTTGCGTCGCTTAAATGCCCAACGTAAAATTAAAATGAATTAAAAAAAGAAAGTTACTTGTTTGTTTTATTTGTATATTGCAAGTGTGATTACGGAATATATTTTGGTAATTGCGGTTCCTATTTTAATTATGCTAGGTTTTAGCGAAGCTTTGATATTTTTTCCGAGTCGTGTTTTTGTCACTTTTTTGTCAGCAAATTAATGTAGATATTTAAACGCTTCTCCCGTTTTTAATCAGAAAATCAAAGTAGATATTTCACATTCCCATTTTAAGAGAGAGAGAGAGAGAGAGAGAGAGAGAGAGAGAGTTAAATCAAGATTATTATATTTTTTTACAAATTAAACTATTTGGCAATTGCTCTCAAGTAAACATATCAAACATTGTAATAATTCAATTACTTACTGTGTATAAAGTTCCTACTAGTCTATATAATAAACTCTTGTTCCTTAATCTTTCGATCGTTATCATCTTGAAAACGCCTTCTGGGTATAAATTTTTCGGGTCATTTAATGTCGATTCAAGTCATTTTGATATCAGTCTGAAGGAAAACCTTGGTCACCTCAGACAGACAGACAGACAGACACACACACACACACACACACACACATATATATATATATATATTATATATATATATATATATATATATATAATATTAAGAGAGAGAGAGAGAGAGAGAGAGAGAGAGAGAGAGAGAGAGAGATGCTCGAAACTATTCTCTGGTTTCAGTAAGCTGGAATATAAAGATTGTGTGGTTTGGTTGGTTGGTTGTTTGGATTTTACGGCATATTAACTGTTGTTGGGTTATTTTATGCCGAACATGTTCTTGTTTGATTCATTCTTGATGGGTACTCATTTTTTAACTCATTTTCTGAACACATTTTTTCAAATCATTTTTCTATTCAAAATCATTTTTCTATCCATAGATAGGACCCTAACAGGTACTATCACTGCATATCAGAGTGGACCTGGGAGTAATGGGGGAGTAGAGATACTCCACATCCACCAAACTCCATTAATGCATCTGTGTACAGTTAATCATATAAAGAGTATGTTTATTCATTATTTGGAAACAATAAATTAAAATGCGTATGTGTACTAACATGTGTTTCCCTGCACACACACACACACACACCACACACACACACACACACACAAAAGCGTTCGGATAGAAATCACAAGTTCCTAGTTCGATACCGGTCCTCGCCAAATCAGAGTATGAGTAGCACAGGGATCTGTGCGGTAAAGTAAGGAGCTGATGGTAGGTGTGGCGCTTCACCTGAGACGGCAAAACAATCTCCTTGGTTCTAGCGTTATTGAAAAGGGGATAGACTCCCTCGCTGACTGGCTGATACTGATTTTTAGGCCGCCCCGACGACTTTACTTTACTTTATATATATATATACAGGGTGTCTCAAAATAATATATACACTCTTTCAATATTGGAACAATAGCATTAACTATTAATATTTAAAGGGTGTATACATTATTATTGGCATTTCAGTCTCGGAAGACTATAAATAAAGTTTTTGTGCCCCTGAAGTTACAGCACCTCCTGTGATTGTAAGTCCAATGTTCGAAAAACATTCTCAACCACAGATGTGCATGTGAAAGCTGTCCCTGAGATGTTGATGTGCCGGTGCTTTGTTGTCGCTGCTTTCTTCTGGACCTCTTGTCTTCATGTGTTGCGCCAGGGGTGACTTCAGACAAGAACAGTCCTCTATGAAGATCCTGCCAGAAAAAGAAAAAAAAAATGATATTAATAAGAATACATTAATATTTAAAGAGTGTATACATCATTTTAGGGCAGCTATAGGGAGATGTATTGGCCCCAACACTATTCTCATATTTCTTTTCTGTAATATTTTCTCATGCTTTCTAAGGCTGGATATGTCAATCATAGGAAGTCTCACCTGGGTCAATCCATACAGATTCCAGGAGCAAACAATGTGTCTTGTGCTATCTGTGGCAAGGTCTGTAAGTCGGCTTCTGGTCTTAAGAGACCTATAGTGGTGCATAAGCATCAAATTTTATCATCTGATTCATCTGAATCATCTGAATCATCTCATTCAACGGGAAGGAAGTCTTTTCAATGTCATATTTGCATCAAACTTTGTGGATCTGCAGCAGATTTGATGAGTCATTTGAGGCTGCATGCGGAAGGGTTCTGGTGGTGGAAGTTAAAAGTAAGGAAATAAATCCGATGGTATAAGTATAGGATATGAAAATCCGATGGTATAAGTAAAGGATATGAAAACACACAATGCTGTTTAAAATGAAAATAGTTTATATCATTATGAATACTTGGCAAAATAAAAAGACACCCTCCTGGCGATGTAAAAATAATTTTTTGAAAGTATTGCCTGAGGGGATGGGAGCTGAACATTCAATGTCATAGAGTGTGTACCATAAGTATGTAAAATCGTCAAAATTTATTAAAGGATTTACTCCTTTAATAAATTTGACGAAAAAAGAAAAAAAAGAGAGAAAGACAAATTTGAATTGGAAACAGTTCCGATAACTTTAAATATTATATTAGAATAAAACAATCTAGATATAGATATATAATGTCGGGCATCTATTTATTGAAACAATGAGGATTGTATAACGTTGCATGCTCACATTTTGAGTATATTTATGTTATGACGTTGGATTATGTGTTGGGTAATGTGACGTAGGCCAGTGACGCAGTTTTTTGTTAACAGACAAAAACCGGAAGCGAATCTCCATTATTAATAGATTATTGGTTTTGTTTTGTTTTACGGCATATCAACCTCAGTGGGTCATTTAATGCCGATAAAGTTTTGAAACTAAATCAATTCTTAATGGATAATACAATTTTTTTTATAAATACATTTTTCTATTTAACCATAGATGGGAATTAATAGATTAATAGAGATGATATAAAATATTTTCATTTTAACAGCATTGTGTGTTTTTATATCCTTCTTCTCCCCCTCTCTCTCTCTCTCTCTCTCCTCTCTCCTCCTCTCTCTATATATATATATATATATATATATATATATATATATTATATATAAGTAAAGAAATAACAAAAGACTTAGAGATTGAGAATTATAGTCTATTTCAGGGAGCTTGTGACTTAACATTAGAGCACACATTGTGACTCTAACATTAAGAGCACACATTGAGCTCTCAAACAGCGACAGTTTTTTAAAAAATAAACTATTGTGTCGTAAGGAAGATTTCTTCTCTGGACTTTTGGATATATATATAATATTGTTGTGATGTTAATTCAACAGTAAAAAAGAAGTCAGGTCGAGGTAGGGTAAAATGAGACAAGTGTATTTACAATAAGGTACAAGAACGGCTAGCTTGCCGCTAAACGGTAACAGTACAACCTTTTCACTCGGTGTCTCACTATTTATAGTGAGAACCGGTGTATATTTTCCACTGTAGGTACGGCCGATACAACATATATATATATATATATATATATATATATAATATATATATATATATATATTATATATATTGTGTGTTGTGTGTGTGTGTGTTCTGAGTTCATTTACAAAGCTTATTTAATCTAGTACAATATTCACATATGGGTTTTGCGAGAGAGGGTACAATTTTCCCAATAACCACCAGTTTAATGAAGCCCGTTGATCAAATTGTGAATCTTTTATACTTTAGGAACGGGAAACTTTATTCCTCCTTGTATGTTTATAAATAGCGATTCAGAACTGAAGTACTTGGCCAGAAAAACATAGTGATTTTCTATCGATCCTTGTCGAATTTCGGTCACTCTAGTTCCGATTACACTCTAATTTGGTGTCTGTATGACAAAGCGAGAGGCTGATCTTATAGCGAGGCGTTCAATCAATGAATTCTTTGAACGGTGCGTTATTGATCTCATCCAATGGCTCAGTACCAATTGCAGATCAAGGACGCTAAGCTACAAAAATGATTATCATAGGTCCTTTTCTATCTGCCTCTGCTATTTTACTTGATGACACTTCATGAGGTCGCTAAGGTGCACTTAACACAACCCAGATCAGACACTCAGTCCGTTTTTCTAGTGTTTGCTAGAAAATACATACATGAAAAATTCCGATAATTATAAGAGTACCGCGTCAAAAATGTTAGTATTTGGGGCGACAAAGTTGTCTCTGTTTTTATATTAATAATTTGGAGGTTTCATTTTTAACCAGAGGGTGTTGCAGGATGATACGGTCAGTTTTGTTTGTTTTGTTTTATTTGTTTTACGGCATTCCAACCACCGTGGGTTTTTAATGCCGACAAAGTTGTGAAATAAATTCACTCTCAATGGAGTCTCAATTTTTTTTAAACTCATTTTTCTATTTTACGCGTTGATGGGACCCTAACAGGTACTACCACTTCGGTTCAGTGAACCTGGAGCAATGGTGATGAAGGGGTGCTCCACATTCCCCAGATTCCAGAACTGGAAATATCAACCATCAAATAGAGTTTAACGTCATACCCAGGACATGAAGCCCCTTAACCACCTCCTTCTAGCACCCATATGATTAAAAAGGGTTGAGCTTGCTCTAAAGGCAATAGGGTCGGGCAATCATATAGGTGCTAGGGCTTGAACATAACCAGCCGTGGAGTGTGCATGTCTTGGACTGCTTTATCCACCAGAAGCATCACGAGTCGCCACCCACTGACAACAGGTGGCCGATTGGTGGAGTATTACCCCTCTGTAGAGGTGCAGAGGTGGATAACGGTCATAAGATTAAGGAAAAGCGTATTATTTATAATAATTCCGTCAGTGATACCTAAAGTCGGTATCGGCCAATCAGTGAGGGAGTCTATTCACTTTTCACTAGCGCTAGACCAAGGAGATTGTTTTTGCGTCTAAGCTGGAGCGCCAACACTTACCATCAGCTCCTTAATGTACCAAACAGATTCCTGTGCTACCCATACTCTGAGTTGGCGAGGGCTGGTATCGAACTAGGAATAGATTGACAATCGTCCGTAAACTATTTGTTTGACATAGATTCGGATAATTTGATAGGCCAGGTTGGATGATCCATTTATTCTAGAATGGAATAGAAAAATATTTTCATTGCAAAATATAATAAGCATTTAATGTTTAATGGGGGGTAATTCGATTTTAATGTTCTGGAATATTGAATGACAAAAGAAACGAAGGTCATTAATATTTAATAATGGCGATGTTTTCTTTCAAGAAAATCTTGTTTATCATATTTCAGATTAGATCAACGACACGTGAGACTTCAATGACCTGAAATATACACCGCCTATCTGTATCCATATCTATGTTCACACAGATCACAGACAACACACAACACACACTCCACACATACACACACACACACACACACCACAAGACACATGCACACAAATGCATACACACATATGTATATATCATCATCATCAACATCATTATCATCATTATCACGATAGCAACGGATTCATTTACACCCCCTCCCTCGGCGATCGATCTGTTATAACCTCTAGACATCCAGTTCTATGACCTGAAATCTACCACGCCTACCTGTATCAATATCTTTGTTCACAACACACACACACACACACACACAACACACACACACACACACACCACGAGCAGACACTCACCACACACAACGCCACACATATGGCATACACACACACCCCCCGGCACACGCACACAACATATAAGTTGTATTAGGTTCAAAGTTTTACCGAGTATTTTGTACTATTCTGGAAAAAATGACTTTTCAATTCATTATTTTTGTTCAGGATAAACAAGGTGTGTCATAAAGTGCCAAATTTTAAAGCTGTATTTACCAGATATAAATGAACTATGAAAATGTGAAATGTTTTTTTTATTTCAGAAATAAAGGTGTGTCATAAAAGTGCCTAGTTTGAATGCTGTATTTAACAATATCGAAAGGACAAATGAATGGGCACGTCAATTTTTATCAGAATACAAGGTGTGTCAAAAAGTATAACAAATTTCATAACTTTTTGACACACCTTGTATATCATCATCACTAAGGCGTAGTGATAGCACGGATTCTTTAACTTCCCCTCTCTTCTCGGCCATCGATCTTGTTCTAACCTCCAGACATTCAGTTTTCTATTACTTGAAAATCGTATACATGCGATCGATATCCATATCCTATTCATCACCACCACACACACACACAACATATATATATATTATATATAACTATATAATATATATATTATATAATTAGGGGGGAGAATATGTGCTTAATTGAAGTCATACCTCATTTTGGAATTTAATTAGTTGATAATTAATGATTAGGCGGGCATTATGTTCAAAAATGTAAGGCTAAAACAATCGAGACAAATGTTTACTTCTCATATATATATATATATATAATATAATATATATATATAAATTGAAGATAATATATATATATATCAAGAATGAAATTAAAGATAATGCCTGTGGGCCTAAAAGGGCCATGGGTTGACATGCGTAAAACCAACCCACGCACCAACCAACCAATTCAGCCTTTGACTTGGCATATCCAAGACGACCATCCAGTTTCTGTGAGGATGAATGTATACTATAAATGGATTGTAAATGTAGCCAAAAGCAACATAAATGTAAGTTTTGATATCGTCATTAATTCTTTGCGATTAAATAACCACAGACAATCAAATCGATTGGAATTGATAATAAACACTTACGAATTTCTATTTTAATATTAAACCAGAAGAAGAACAATAATAGACCTTGATCTTACATCCAAAAAATTGATAAACGCATTTGATCTATCTCTTTGTTGTTGGCAGCACTCATCCTTTTCCCGTAAGGATCAAACAGAGTAATAAAATGACCAGTTTCTATGACAATTTCTGCATTGGGGTGCTTAAGGCATCAAGGTACTGACTCTGACCAACATCCTTTAGGTACAATGGGAGGTGCTGCATGAGAGATGGTTTCCCTTGATTTGCTCCTTGAAATACCCGCATTCCCACGGTTCCTCAAAAATAAAAATTCGTGTGCAAATAACATAAACGATTATTATATTCTCTCTGTCTTTTTTAAAAAAAAATTTTACTCATGCGATAATTAAATTAAAAATCTATTGGTACAAATGCAGAATAGCGCGCAAGAGATATCATTTATACATTGGCATTATTACGGAAACTCACGAAGTAGCCTAAAATTTTATCCTAACGTTTAGCGTCTCAAAGGTTTCGGGTATTTTCCGTCAAATGGTAATGTTTTTTATTACATAATCTAATGATATTAATCTGTTTGTACCAATTAATTCAATAATACCATGTCTGATTATTCCAAGGTTTATAAATCTGCAAAGGGGTTTATATTTTCTTGAAATCAAGATTTTAATGTCGAAGGAATTTTTTTTAAAGTTTGGCGTTTCGTGATCTTTTTCAATAAACCGCCATTTTTCGTTGCCTAAATGCGTATGCGTGGATTGATAGATAATGTATTAACAAATATATTCGCAACATCGGTGGT
>CM042157.1:100157583-100193884 GCA_023376005.1 Doryteuthis pealeii | reverse complement strand
AGAGAGATACATCTAAAAACCGTCTTTCTTGACCATGTCTGAAGGTGAATTTAAAAAAAAAAATCTTTTTTCGAACCTTTAAAAAATTCTCCGCTTTTTTCCAACGAATTTCATTTCAAATAAGGATTTACTCAGATGAAGGTCGAATTTTCTTTGTGTGCGGAACATTTCTACATTTTTTCTATTATTATTATTTCATTTCATTTGGTTATTTGAAAATAATAATAGCTTGAATAATGTACACATGGATAAACTCCTGACCGAAACACGTGTAAGTAATATTGATTAAAATATCCTATATTATCCATTCTATACTTTCTTTCCTTTATTTATTTTTTCAACATATATATATATATATATATATATATATATATAATTATATATATATATAATGTATCAATTGTACTTTTTGGCATACTTGGAATATTTTGGAAAGTGTCGAGGACCTCTTCATCACGATTACTCGCAGGTCCACTTTGTCCCGGATTGGTAGTACCTGTTTGGGTCCCATCGATGGATTAAATAAGACAAAATGAATTTGAAAAATGTGTTCAAAAATGTGTCCCCATCAGGAATAAATAAAATACGTCTTTGGCATAAAATAACACAACAAGGGTTGCCATGCCGTAAAATCCGACCAAGCAAACAACTACGCAATATTTGTTAACGAGAACAGAGAATTGTGCACAGCGTTGTAATATTGAAAAAATGTGGTTGTGTTTGAAGAAACATCTTTATGTTTTTTTGCTGGCTTAATCACAAAGGCGACTGTTTTTAATGAAACTAATTCTATCAAACATAACCTTTCAGCGTCCAGAAAGAATAATGATTTCTTTCTTTTCAAGCTACGTAGTCATCAAGCTTCCATAATTGGATAGCTGCATCCGACCGATTCTTTAACATTTGATGTTATCACACACTCATCAGAAAGCAATATATATATATATATATATATATATATATATATATATATATTATATATATATACATATATCTGATGAGTAGGTATATAAGAGTAGATAGTATCATATATATATATATATATATATATATATATATATTATAAAATGGATACAAGAGATAACCTACTCGAGTTTCACCATAAGGATCTTCAGGGTTAAATCTAAGCAAATTACTTTTTGTAGCTGGAATACATCCTGAACATTTTTGATACCTTTTTTTTATATATTTTTTTACTTCAAACTCTTTTGAGTTTTTTCTTATGGATAATAATGCTTCTAATTTTTAAGAATAAAATTTATTTTATTCTTAACACAGAATACGCATTTAAAAAAAATTCCTGCATCGAACACCAGCGTTCGTATGTACACCTCCTATTTAACGGTTATTTATTCCGTCTTTCTTTCATATGTTGCTCTTGATGAAGACCGCCGCTTTATTAAAAGGTCGAAACAGATCTGTCAGCAAACTAATAACATCATTTGTTTTTTCCAAAAATGTTCAATTCATACTGTCAGATTCACTTCCATTTGCTTCATATATATATATATTATATATTATATATATATATATATATATATATATGTGTGTGTGTGTGTCAAAAAGTATCGGGATTTTTTGCAATTTTTGACACACCTTGTATTCTGAAAAAAGTAACATTTCATTCATTAAGTTTTTTCAGAATACAAGGTGTGCCAAAAAGCACCAGGTTTAAATCTGTATTTACCGAGATAGAAATTAAAAATTAATGGAATGTTATTTTTTTCAGAATACAAGGTGTGTCAAAAAACAATTTCTAGGAGTAAAGAAGCTTTAAAACTGATGTTACAGACAAATTTAGATTACAAAAAGTCGCCATTTTCGAGAACCCCACCGAATTTGGAGAGCTAAAAATCGACATAACCCTGCCAATTTTTTGGAATTGGAATCTCAAATTTTGGGGAATATCAAACTTTATCACCGTCCACAGCTGTACAAAATTTCAGAAAAACTGAAGGGGGTGGGTGACAATTTTACTTTTTTCTGGATGATTTGACATGGAATTGCTCGGAGACTGTTCCAAAACAGTAGTGGCTGAATCGGCCAATCAAAAACTACCAGACATTTATTTGATTTCCTATTTAAAGGCGTTGATAAATTGTCCCAAAATTATTTGTTGGAAGGACGATTAAAAGGAGGAATGATCAACAGACAAGAATTATATAACGTTCTACTTCAAGACAGGATCATCTCTGATACAACTTTCTACTTCAAGACAGGATAACTCTCAGATCAACAGCTTTGAGGACAGATCAATAGACAAGGATGAAAACCGATACTATATCTTTCTACTTCAAGAAACGATCAAACTTTATACCACAAATGATCTCCATTGTAAAATATCTACAGCCTTAAAATGGGCACACGATTCTTCACAGTTGTCCTCATCTTTATTGTTATATACACAATGCGTCGGCCACTAATTGGGATCCTTCACGTAATTGCGAACCAAATTATATTCGAGAATTCTTCGCGTATATGACTCGCATTTGTTAAGCAATTATATCCCTCTACCCAGGCAATGCCGGGTAGCCGATTCTAGTTCAGTAATAATGGATCTTCGACACTAGCTTGTCAACCATTACACCACGACGGGACACCCTGGTCATAAGTATGGTAACTGACGACAAAAGTTTCTCACAATAAAACTGTCTTTATGGTCGTGGGGAGTAGTTAAATGTTTTGCTCGTAAAAGAGTGTACATTATACTCATCAAGAAATGTCACGATATTTCTAACCGTGCAGGTGGACCTTTCGGAATTTCAGAATTTTTATGACTTGAGTTGTGCAAACCACACAAGTTGCGCTCAAACATAAATATTTGACATTTTACAAAAGCTTGACGGCTGATTGATTCATGAAGGAGCGGATCGTCTTGTCTGTAATATTTCACTTGTTTTAGAATGAATCTAATCATCGGAGTAAACAGAATTAAAATTTATTCCTAAATGGCGCCAAACAATCCTAACCGTTATCTACCACCGATGTGCGAATATATTTGTTTATACATTATCTATCAATCCACGCATACGCATTTAGGCAACGAAAAATGGCGGTTTATGAAAGATCACGAAAACGCCAAACTTTTTTAAAAAATTTCCTTTCGACATTAAAATCTTGGATTTTCAAGAAAAATAAACCCCTTTGCTAGATTTATAAAACCTTGGAATAATCAGACATGTATTATTGAATAATTGGTACAAACAGATAATATCATTAGGTTATGTATAAAAAGCATTACATTTGACGGAAATACCCGAAACCTTTGAGACGCTAACGTTAGGATAAATTTTAGGCTACTTCGGGAGTTTCCGTAATCTAATGCAATTATAATGATATCTCTTGCGCGCTATTCTGCATTTGTACCCAATAATTTTAATTTAATTCATCGCATGAGTAAAATTTTTTTTAAAAAAAGACAGAGAGAATATAATAATCGTTTATGTTTATTTGCACACAATTTTATTTTTGAGGACCCGTTTGAAATGCGGGTTTTCAAGGAGCAAATCAAGGAAAACCATCTCTCATGCAGCACCTCCAAAAGGAGTAGGTCAGAGTCAGTACCTGATGCCTTAAGCACCCCAATGCAGAAATGTCATAGAAACTGGTCATCTTATTACTCCTGTTTGATCCTACGGGCAAAAGGATAGTGCTGCAACCAACAAGAGATAGATTCAAAATGCGGTTTATTAATTTTTTGATGAAGATCAAGGTCTAGTATTTGTTCTTCTCGGTTTAATATTAAAATAGAAATTCGAAGTAGTTTATTATAATCCATCGATTTGATTTTGTCTGTGGTTATTTAATCGCAAATGAAATGACTAATGAAACTTACCAATTTATTGCTTTTGGCTACATTTACAATCCATTAAGTATTTACATTCATCCTCACAGAAACTGGATGTCGTCTTGGGGATATGCCAAGTCCAAAGGCTGAATTGGTTGGTTGGTTGGTTGATGGGTTGTTTTTTACGGCATGTCAACCCATTGGGCCCTTTTAGCCCAAGGCATTTTATCTTTAATTCATTCTTGATATATATATATATTATCTTCAATATATATATATATATATATATATATTATATATATATATATATATATATATATATATGAGAAGTAAACATTTGTCTCGATTTGTTTAGCCTTACATTTGAACATATATGCCCGCCTAATTCATTAATTATCAACTAATTAAATTTCAAAATTAGGTATGACTTCAATTAAGCACATATTCTCCCCCCTATATATATATATATATATATATATATATATGTGTGTGTGTGTGTGTGTGTGTGTGTGTTTGTGTGTGTGTGTGTGTGTGTGTGAATAAGTATATGGATATCGATCGGGGTATAGATTTCAAGTAATAGAAACTGAATGTCTGGAGGTTAGAACAAGATCGATGGCCGAGAGAGAGGGGGGAGGTAAAGAAATCCGTGCTATCACTACGCCTTAGTGATGATGATATACAAGGTGTGTCAAAAAAGTATTGAAATTTGTTATACTTTTTGACACACCTTGTATTCTGATAAAAATTGACGTGCCATTCATTGTTCATTTCGATATTGTTAAATACAGCTTCAAACTAGGCACTTTTACGACACATCTTGTATTCTGAAAATAAAAATAATGTTCCATTCATTCTTCATTTCTATCTTGGTAAATACAGCTTTAAAATTGGCACTTTTATGACACACCTTGTATCCTGAACAAAAATAATGAATTGAACGTCATTTTTTTTTCAGAATAGTACAAAAATCTCGATAATTTGTTAATACAACTTATATGTGTGTGTGCGTGTGCGTGTGTGTGTATGCATATGTGTGTGCGTGTGTGTGTGAGTGTCTGTGTGTGTGTGTGTGTGTGTGTGTGTGTGTGTGAACAAAGATATTGATACAGGTAGGCGGTGTAGATTTCAGGTCATAGAAACTGGATGTCTAGAGGTTATAACAAGATCGATCGCCGAGGGTGGGGGTGTTAAATGAATCCGTGCTATCGTGATAATGATGATAATGATGTTGATGATGATGATATATACATATATGTGTGTGTGTGTGTGTGTGTGTGAGTGTGTGTGTGTGTGGGGGGGGGGTGAACATAGATATGGATACAGATAGGCGGTGTATATTTCAGGTCATTGAAGTCTCACGTGTCGTTGATCTAATCTGAAATATGATTAACAAGATTTTCTTTGAAAGAAAACATCGCCATTATTAAATATTAATGACCTTCCTTTCTTTTGTCATCCAATATTCCAGAACATTAAAATCGAATTTACCCTCCATTAAACATTAAATGCTTTATATATTTTGCAAGGAAAATATTTTCTATTCCATTCTAGAAATAAATGGATCATCAAACCTGGCCTATCAAATTATCCGAATCTATGTCAAACAAATAGTTTACGGACGATATGTCAATCTATTCCTAGTTCGATACCAGCCCTTGCCAACTCAGAGTATGCGTAGCACAGGAATCTGTGTGGTACATTAAGGAGCTGATGGTAAGTGTGGCGCTCCAGCTTAGACGCAAAAACAATCTCCTTGGTCTAGCGCTAGTGAAAAGTGGATAGACTCCCTCACTGATTGGCCGATACCGACTTTAGGTATCACTGACGAATTTATATAATAATACGCTTGTTCCTTAATCTTATGACCGTTATCCACCTCTGCACCTCTGCAGAGGGGTAATATTCCACCAATCGGGCCACCTGTTGTCAGTGGGTGGCGACTCGTGATGCTTAAGGAGGGAATCCTGGTGGATAAGCAGTCCATGACATGCAACACTCCACGGCTGGTTATGTCAAGCCCTAGCACCTATATGATTGCCCCGACCCTATTGCCTTTAGAGCAAGCTCAAACATTTTTAATCATATGGGTGCTAGAAGGAGGTGGTTAAGGGGCTTCATGTCCTGGGTATGACGTTAAACTCTATTTGATGGTGATGTTCCAGTTCTGGAGATCTGGGGAATGTGGAGCACCCCTTCATCACCATTGCTTCCAGGTTCACTGAACCGAAGTGGTAGTACCTGTTAGGGTCCCATCAACGCGTAAAATAGAAAAATGAGTTTAAAAAAAATTGAGTCTCCATTGAGAGTGAATTTATTTCACAACTTTGTCGGCATTAAATAACCCACGGTGGTTGGAATGCCGTAAAACAAAATAAAACAAAACAAACAAAACTGACCGTTATCATCCTGCAACACCCTCTAGTTAAAAATGAGACCCTCCAAATTATTAATGTAAAAAGGGAGACAACTTTTGTCGCCCAAAATACTAACATTTTTGACGGGTACTCTTATAATTATCGGAATTTTTTCATGTATGTATTTTCTAGCAACACCTATAAAAACAGGACTGAGTGTCTGATCTGGTGTGTTAAGTGCACTTAGCGACCTCATGAAGTGTCATCAAGTAAATAGCAGAGCAGATAAGAAAAGGACCTATGATTAATCATTTTTGTAGCTTAGCGTCCTTGATCTGCAATTGGGTACTGAGCCATTGGATGAGATCAATAACGCACCGGTTCAAAGAATTCATTGATTGAACGCCTCGCTATAAGATCAGCCTCTCGGCTTTGTCATACAGACACCAAATTAGAGTGTAATCGGAACTAGAGTGACCGAAATTCGACAAGGATCGATAGAAAATCACTATGTTTTTCTGGCAAGTACTTCAGTTCTGAAATCGCTATTTATTAAACATACAAGGAGGGAATAAAGTTCCCGTCCTAAAGTATAAAAGATTCACAATTTGATCAACGGGCTTCATTTAAACTGGGTGAGTTATAGGGAAAATTGTACCCTCTCTCGCAAAACCCATGATATGTGAATATTGTACTAGATTAAAATAAGCTATGTAAATGAACTCTAGTACACACACACACACAATATATATATATATATATATATATATATATATATATATATATATATATATGTTGTACCGGCCGTTCCTACAGTGGAGAATATACACCGGTTCTCACTATAAATAGTGAGACACCGAGTGAAAAGGTTGTACTGTTACCGTTTAGCGGCAAGCTAGCCGTTCTTGTACCTTATTGTAAATACACTTGTCTCATTTTACCCTACCTCGACCTGACTTCTTTTTTTACTGTTGAATTAACATCACAACAATATATATATATAATCCAAAAGTCCAGAGAAGAAATCTTCCTTACGACACAATAGTTTTATTTTAAAAAAATGTCGCAGTTTGAGAGCTCAATGTGTGCTCTTAATGTTAGAGTCACAAGCTCCCTCAAATAGACTATAATGCTCAATCTCTAAGTCTTTTGTTATTTCTTTACTTATATATATATATATATATATATATATATATATATAGGCAGAGAGAGAGAGAGAGAGAGAGAGAGAGAGAGAGAGAGAGAGAGAGAGAGAGAGAGAGAGGGGGGAGGATATAAAACACACAATGCTGTTAAAATGAAAATATTTTATATCATCCCTATTATTCTATTAATTCCCATCTATGGGTTAAATAGAAAAATGTATTTATAAAAAAATTGAATTATCCATTAAGAATTGATTTAGTTCAAAACTTTATCGGCATTAAATGACCCACTGAGGTTGATATGCCGTAAAACAAAACAAAACCAATAATCTATTAATAATGGAGATTCGCTTCCGGTTTTTGTCTGTAACAAAAATTACGTCACTATTTACGTCACATTACCCAACACATAATCCAACGTCATAACATAAATATACTAAAAATGTGAGCATGCAACGTTAGACAATCCTCATTGTTTCAATAAATAGATGCCCGACATTATATATCTATATCTAGATTGTTTTATTCTAATATAATATTTAAAGTTATCGGAACTGTTTCCAGTTCAAATTGTCTTTCTCTCTTTTTTTTTCTTTTTTCGTCAAATTTATTAAAGGAGTAAATCCTTTAATAAATTTGATGATTTTACATACTTATGGTACACACTCTATGACATTGAATGTTCAGCTCCCATCCCCTCAGGCAATATCTTTAAAAAAATTATTTTTACATCGCCCGGAGGGTGTCTTTTTATTTTGCAAGTATTCATAATGATATAAACTATTTTCATTTTAACAGCATTGTGTGTTTTCATATCCTTTACTTATACCATCGGATTTCATATCCTATACTTATACCATCGGATTTATTTCCTTACTTTTAACTTCCACCACCAGAACCCTTCCTTGCATGAGCCCTCAAATGACTCATCAAACCTGCTGCAGATCCACAAAGTTTGATGCAAATATGACATTGAAAAGACTTCCTTCCCGTTGAATGAGATGATTCAGATGAATCAGATGAATCAGATGATAAAATTTGATGCTTATGCACCACTATATGTCTCTTAAGACCAGAAGCCGACTTACAGACCTTGCCACAGATAGCACAAGACACCCATTGTTTGCTCCTGGAATCTGCATGGATTGACCCAGGTGAGACTTCCTATGATTGACATATCCAGCCTTAGAAAGCATGAGAAAATATTACAGAAAAGAATATTGAGAATAGTGTTGGGGCCAATACATCTCCCATATAGGCTGCCTTAAAATGATGTATACACTCTTTAAATATTAATGTATTCTTATTAATATCATTTTTTTCTTTTTCTGGCAGGATCTTCATAGAGGACTGTTCTTGTCTGAAGTCACCCTGGCGCAACACCATGAAGACAAGAGGTCCAGAAGAAAGCAGCGACAACAAAGCACCGGCACATCAACATCTTCAGGGACAGCTTTCACATGCAACATCTGTGGTTGAGAATGTTTTTCGAACATTGGACTTTACAATCACAGGAGGCGCTGTAACTTCAGGGGCACAAAAACTTTATTATAGTCTTCCGAGACTGAACTGCCAATAATAATGTATACACCCTTTAAATATTAATAGTTAATGCTATTGTTCCAATATTGAAAGAGTGTATATATTATTTTGAGACACCCTGTATATATATATATATAAAGTAAAGTAAAGTCGTCGGGGCGGCCTAAAATCGGTATCAGCCAGTCAGCGAGGGAGTCTATCCCCTTTTCAATAACGCTAGACCAAGGAGATTGTTTTGCCGTCTCAGGTGAAGCGCCACACCTACCATCAGCTCCTTACTTTACCGCACAGATCCCTGTGCTACTCATACTCTGATTTGGCTAGGACCGGTATCGAATTAGGAACCTTGTGATTTCTAGCCGAACGCTTTTGTGTGTGTGTGTGTGTGTGTGTGTGTGTGTGCAGGGAAACACATGTTAGTACACATACGCATTTTTAATTTATTGTATTTCCTAATAATGAATAAACATACTCTTTATATGATTAACTGTACACAGATGCATAATGGAGTTTTGGTGGATGTGGAGTATCTCTACTCCCCCATTACTCCCAGGTCCACTCTGATATGCAGTGATAGTACCTGTTAGGGTCCTATCTATGGATAGAAAAATGATTTTGAATAGAAAAATGATTTTGAAAAAATGTGTTCAGAAAAATTGAGTTAAAAAAATGAGTAACCATCAAGAATGAATCAAACAAGAACATGTTCGGCATAAAATAACCCAACAACAGTTAATATGCCGTAAAATCCAATCAACCAACCAACCAACCAACCACACAATCTTTATATTCCAGCTTACTGAAACCAGAGAATATTTTCGAGTGGTCTATCTCTCTCTCTCTCTCTCTCTCTCTCTCTCTCTATATATATATATATATATATATATATATATATATATGTGTGTGTGTGTGTGTGTGTGCGTGTGTGTGTGTGTGTCTGTCTGTCTGTCTGTCTATCTGAGGTGACCAAGGTTTTCCATTCAGACTGATATCAAAATGACTTGAATCGACATTAAATGACCCGAAAAATTTATACTCAGAAGGCGTTTCAAGATGATAACGATCGAAAGATTAAGGAACAAGAGTTTATTATATAGACTACTTACTCAGTAAGATAATTGAATTATTACAATGTTTGATATGTTTACTTGAGAGCAATTGCCAAATAGTTTAATATGTAAAAAATATAATAATCTTGATTTAACTCTCTCTCTCTCTCTCTCTCTCTCTCTCTCTCTCTCTCTCTCTCTCTCTCACTTAAAATGGGAATGTGAAATATCTACTTTGATTTTCTGATTAAAAACGGGGAGAGGCGTTTAAAATATCTACATTAATTTGCTGACAAAAAGTGACAAAAACACGACTCAGAAAATATCAAAGCTGGTTCGCTAAAACCTAGCATAATTAAAATAGGGAACCGCGAATTACCAAAATATATTCCGTAATTCACACTTGCAATATTACAAATAAAACAAACATGTAACTTTCTTTTTTTAATTCATTTTAATTTTACGTTGGGCATTTAAGCGACGCAAGAGCATTTGGAATGTTTTATTTTTAAAATTGTGTAAAATAAAATGAAACAAATAAGTAATCTGCGATTAACCGACACCAGATAATCTTGATTTACATTTTGTGTTGCATCTTGAACAATTTGGACGGTCTTATTTTAAACCTGAGGGTGTTGCAGGATGATAACAGACGGAAGATTTAGGAACACCATTATTATTATTATTATTATTATTATTATTAATATAGATCTTACCTATCAGTTGATAGGTGAAGGCAATAAATGAAAAAGTGAAGGAGAAATATGCAAATCTCGAGGAAGGAACGAAGAGAGAAGGAAGAAATCTTATTCTCAAGATAATTCACTTCTCGTTCTAAAAATGGTAGATAAGGCAAAACGTTTTTTTTTATAAGCCGGTAAGTGGTGCCATTATTACGAACCTCTTTTCTGTTATTTACGTAAGCCACTCATTTGGGATGGAGAGATGGATGAAGAATCTATTTTTAGACAGAAAACTAAGTGTCTTAGCAGAACGATGTTGAAGCAAGACCAGATATACTGTGTGCACTTTGCTTCCTACATTATATATTCAATAAGCAACTATTTTTACGGCATATCAACCTTGGTGGGTCATTTAAAGCCGACAAAGTTGTGAAATAAATTCATTCTTAATGCATAATACAATTTTGTTTATAAAACTCATGTTTTTCTATTTCACCCATAGATGGGACCCTAACAGGTACTACCACTCCGGGTCAGAGTGGATTAGGGAGCAATGGTAATGAGCGGATCCCATTCCCCAGACTCCCAAAACTGGAACCTCACCATCAGATAGAGTTTAACGCCATTCGCAGGACATGAAGACCCTCAGTCACCGCCTTCTAGCACCCATATGATAAAAAAGGTTTTGGGGCTTTCTATAAAGGCAGTAGGGTTGGGGCAATCATATAGGTGCTAGGGCTTGACGTGACCAGCCGACTGATCGGAAGGGGCCTCTCCGACCGCCCGTCTAGCCCAAGATAGGGCCAAAGTGGAGTATTGCAAGTCATGGACTGCTCATCCACCTGGGTTCTATCCTTAAGCATCACGGGTCGCCACCCACGGCCAACAGGTGACCATATTGGGGGGGGGTTACCCCTCTGCAGAGGTGCAATTGGTGCATTCTATCGCCAAGCCGACAGGGTGGCTTTTTTTTACAATCATTCTAGATGATTATCTTAAAGAAACAAAAAATCATATTTTATTTTATTCTCTTTTTTTCTTCACATTTTACTGTTTCGATTGGTTAGTTGATTGGTTGGTTGGGTTGGGTTGGTTGATGAGACCGTCCATGATTATCTGGTGTTGCTTATCCGCCAAATTCTTTCTTCTTATAAATGTCGTCATCTCAGCTAAAGAATGGACCATTTCGTTTTTACTATAAAGATATAAAGGGAAGAAAAATAACATGATACACAGAAAGATATAATAATAAAGAGAGTCGAGGAAAGAGAGAGAGAGAGAGAGAAAGAGGATGAGCGCGTGGAAGCGATAACGCTAATCTGTTTTTTCTTTCGAACATAATAAAAAGATGAAATGAAGAAAAGAAAGGACAGAGTGTGTGTGTGTGTGTGAGAGAGAGAGAGAGGGGGAGAGAGAGAGAGAGAGAAAGAGAGAAAAAGAGAGAGAGAGAGAGAGAGAGAGAGAGAGAGAGAGTTAAATCAAGATTATTATTATACTTTTTACACATTGAAATATTCTGGTAGGTTGGTTGGGGTTTTACGGCGTATCAAACTCATCGGGTCATTTTATGCCGAATATGTTTTATATATTTCATTTTTTATGGATACTCAATTTTTTAAAACACATTTACTTCTATTTAACCCATAGATGGTACCCTAACAGGTACTACCACTGCAGACCAAAGTGAACCTTGGAACAATTGTGATGAAGGAGTGCTCCACATACCTCAGACCTCCAGAACTGGAACCTCAATATCAGAGTTAAACATCATACCCAGTTCACTAAGACCCTCAGCCACCGTCTTCTAGCACATATTTGATAAAAAGGGTTGGGACTTGCTATAAGGGAAATATGTAATGGAGGCCCTTGGCTTAATGGTTAGCGTCGTTGGAAATGGAATCGTCAACCCGAGTTCAAATCCTAGACGAAACTGTTTGCATTTCACATAGCGCTAATACCCTTGGGAAAGGTATGAATCCTACTCTCCCTCCAGCTATGGATAAATAGTAGGGCAGACTGGGCTCTTTAACCTTGGTTAGGCAACCAGTCTAGGAGAAGGAAAACTCTGAATTCAAACCTGTTAAACTCCGCTATAAAATTGACCTTTTGTCGCATCCTGCTCGTGCGGAGGGGTTGGTAAATATATATAAGGGAAATAGGTTTGGACCAGGATCAATCAGGATTTACATTTTTGCATTTCATCTTGGACGATTAGGGCGGTCTCATTTTTAACCAAAGGGTGTTGCAAGATGGTAACGGTCGGAAGATTGAGCAACAAGAGTATTAATATATAGATGAGCGGCCATTAAAACGATTAAAAAAATTCTTGATGAATTAATGATTCTAAATTCTAAATTACTTTTTTTTATATATATATTGTTTATAAATGATTACCCATGAAAATAATTTTCTTCTAAATACCAAGATTGTATTATTTTCTAATAAAACATACAATTAGAACAGATATCAAGTATTACAGTATCGTACATAAATACAAGGTGTGTCAAAAAAGTATCGAAATTTTCGGCACTTTTTGATACACATTGTATTCTGAAACATTAATGTTCCATTCATTCTTCATTTCTATCTTAGTAAATACAGCTTTAAAATCTCTACTTTTTGACATACTTTGTATTCTGAGAAAAATAACATTACATTAATTGTTCAGTCCTATCTTGGTAACTACAGCTTAAATCTCGTACATTTTTGACACACCTTGTATTCTAAAAAAAATGAATGTTCCATTTATTCTTCATTTCTATCTTAGTAAGTACAGCTTTAAAATCTGTACTTTTTGACACACCTTGTATTCTGAGAAAAAAAAAAAGTTCCATTTATTGTTCATTCCTATCTTGGTAAATACAGCTTCAATCTCGATACTTTTTGACACACTTTGAATGAACAGCCCTAACAATATCTTATATGAAGTAAAACTAAACTAAAAATACCAGGTTTGTATTATTTCTAATGGAAATCCAAAATCCTATATTATTAATTATTACAGTATTAAGTATTGTATGACATCTAAAAAATGACATGTTCAGGTCACGTGATCGACAATCGCATAATTTCTTTTTCTATTTTTTTCTTCTTGTTTTATTTTTAACTATTTATTTGATTTTTGTTTCTCCTGTAAAAACCGTCTATGGTGTGTTCTTACCCCTCTGCAGAGGTGCAGTCGGTGACAGGGCTGAACCAGAGTGTAGTATATGTTTGTTCTATCATTAAAGACACACCACCAACATCTGGAATTATACCATAGTGTTATATATTAAAACATCGGGTATATAATAGAGAGAGACAGACAGACAGATAGATTAGATGATAGTTGATGATTGGTGGTCTTGTGGGGTTATCCGCCCCTATCAAGTTGGAAGAGTCATCTTCCCTTGTGTTTCGGTTATCCACCGCTGGGTGTTCTGCTATTTAAGCAGGCAAGCGCCAGATTCGAATCCTCTTTCTTCTCCGGGACTTGACAACTATGGGTTAGGACAGTTTGTCTACACCCTCCTTGTGTGGGGTTTTCACCCCCACACAGGAATTTAGTAAGTGACTTTCTTATGGACTCTCCATAACCCTTCATTACTTCTATATCTAGAGATATCTACTTTGTATCCTTATTCCTTTTATGTGTCATTCATGTGTACATTATGTATCTTTGTCACGTATCTGTATACTATGTTATAAATGTTTCTCCATGTGCTTATATTAAAGTCCATGTTATGTTTTTATATTAATAGTTCTATGTTTAATGAGTATTTTCTTTAAAATATTTTTTTTTATATTAATAGTTCTATGTTTTACGAATATTTATTAATTTTTTAAAATTCTTTTTAAATTTCAAATAGATTATATATTATAAATCAAATATTTAAATTGCAAAAGGCATAGTGTTTTTATTTATTTATTTATTTATTTTAATCATTTATTTTTTTTGTTATTTTTTTTTTTGTTTTTATATATTAATAGATATAGACTGACCGTAATCTTAACAGGGTATTATGGTCTAAATAAATGACGTCATGGTTTAAAGAAATGACGTCATGTAAAGAAGTTAATAAGTATGTATACATCATGTGTACATTATGTATCTTTGTCTCACGTATCTGTATACTATGTTATAAATGTTTCTCCTTTGTGTGCTTATATTAAAGTTCATGTTATGTTTAACACTCGGAGTTGTTTGTTCAACGATGATTAACCTTATAACTTTGAACCCAACAGTTTTACTTGGTAACTTCCGCTTACTACTGTTTCTTGCTAACTCGTCTACTGGTTCTATCTCGTCGGCCATTTTATCTGGGCTTCTAGTGGACTTCTTTTAAGGGCTAGTTTTCTTCGTCGATTCTTCTCTGTGCTGGTCAGGTCATTGTCTTTATTATTTAATTAACAAAACAAGACTTGGTTGTTTCTTTATAATAAAGCTTTATTTCCTCAGCCCATGATTCCGCTGCGGTTGAGTTGCGCACCCTAAGAGACATCCTTTCTCCTAGGGTCTATCTGAGTAACTAAACTAAAACATTCCCTCACGCGCTTTATACCGGAATGTCAGTTGGGATCATCTTCCTGTCACTCATAATCCCAACGCATATAGAAAATGACACACCTCCGATCTTAAATCTAATGAACTTCATTTAAAATTCTAACTACAGGTACACTCATAATGTATGACTGCTCATAAATGATGTAACCGTAGCGAGCTTTGAGTCGATGTCTAATTAATACATACCCCCTTATTCTTACGGGGGCGTATCATGGTAGTGTAAATGTTAGCAAGCTAGTCTCGCATATACATTACTACAAAATAGTGATATTGATCCTCGATTGATGCTCGATACTATCGCCCTTTTGTCACATCCTACCCTTGGAGAACGGGTTGGGTAGATTAAGGCATCTCGTTGTAGTGTAATGGTTAACAAGCTAGTATCGCAGATTCCATTACGACTGAATAGCGAGTTGATCCTCACTGGATGTCCTAAACTTACGACTTTGTGTCACGACCTAAAGTTAGTTGGTTGGTTTGTTGGTTGATTGGTTGGGTTTTACGGCATGTCAACACTTGTTGGGTTATTTTAAGCCTAAGACGTTTTTTTTATTCATTCTTTTTTGGCATTCAAACTTTTGAAAAAAAATTTTCAAACTCAAAATTTTTAAACACATTTTTAAACTAATTTTTTTCTTCTGTTTAACCCATAGATAGCATCCTAACATGTACTACCATTCCGGGTCAGAGTGGATGAAGGGGTACTCCACAATTTTCAGAACTCCGGGATTGAAATTCCATTGGGTGCAGTTTAACGTCATAAACAGGCACCACTTTCTAGCACATATATGATAAAAAGGGTTGGGGTTTGCTAGAAGGGGAATAGGTTCGGGACAATAATAGAGGTGCTAAGGCTTGATGTGGCCAACCGATTGATCGGAGGGGACCACCCCGACCGTGCGTCTAGCCTAAGTAAAAGCCAAAGTGGAGTGTTGCATGTCATGGACTGCTCAGTCACTAGGATTCAGTCCTTAAGCATCATGGGTCGCCACGTACGGCCAACAGGTGGCCTCATTGGGAAGGTGTTTTACCCCTCTACAGAGGTGCAGCCGATGTATTCTAAAGCCCTAGTCGACAGGGCTGACAATAGGATTGTTTATAGTTGAGCTTTTTTCTCGGAAAAAAATCTCATGTGAAACGGGTCACCACCTATAGCAAACAGGTGGCCCCATTACAGGGAATTTATCTCTCTACAGAGGTGCAGTCCGTGTATTTAACTGTTTCAGACAATGGGCGGTTTAATTTCTGTGACTTTTCAAAACTTTCCCATTCACTTATTTCGTACTTAAAAACTTCAAACAATTTCTTTTCTTTTCTTTCCCAAATTCTGATCAATGTTTCCGACATTTTTTTTTTCAAGGCGGGAGGCATTATTGGAGGGAAACCAACATCTATTGTTTGCTACAAGAGACATAATCGATTACCACCCTTACCCCATATCCTTAATCTACCAAAAGAAAAACGATTAACAAAAGAAATGAGCGCGCTTTCTCGTATCATTTCGTAACGACAAAGTAGAAATTGCCACTGCACACAATTTTGACCAATCAAAAAAGAAACACATAGCGCTCGCCTGCAGTTCTGACCAATCAGAAACAACCACGTAACGCTTGGAAAGTAGCCGAGAAGCATACTGAACTTGGATAAGTTTTGGAGGGGAATTTTAGGAGCGGAAAAAAATACGGTGTAATATGGACGACAGTCCAATCAGTGAGCGATTACAATGTCTGTTCTATCGGCCTGCAGACGTATCCCAGGCGCAGATAAAGAAAATAACCAATAAAACTAAATGTGGCCGCAATTTACGATAGATGTTATCAAGATCTTCCGATTATGTTACTGCTGAGTAGCCTATGCTTGCCCCCCAGTCTGAGCTTATCCGGTGATTGTGGATGAGAATGCACGCGAATCTATAATAGATGCTTCTTTGTGCTGTCTCAATCCAGCCGGTGGATAGGACAGAATATTTCTGTTTTAAAATTCATCAAAACTACAGTCGTCACCCAAATATTGGCTGGGCATAGAATACTGTTATTTGATCGCTTGCAGAGGGATGAGACTCCGAAAAATAAAATTTTCTGTATATGTCACAAATTAGTGTCGGGTAGCGAGTGTCCAGTCAGGAACTCTACAGAGTATATAATCACACCTTCGTTTACATTACTCCCATGTCCACTCGGGTAGGGACCCATCCGTAATAGATGCTTCTTTGTGTCACATAGAAGTCTCAACCCAGCCAGACGATTGGACAGATTATCTTCGTTTTAAAATTTATCAACAACAGTCGTCCCCTTAAATATTGACAACCCTGTTGGCTGGGCATAGAATACAATTGCTGGGTAGGTTGCAGAGAGATGACATTAAAAATAAAGTTTTCTGCGTATGTCACGAAACAACATATAGTAGTGAGGGTCGAATCCTAACCTTTGTAGCATATAGAGTCACACCTCCATTGCCATTACACTCACAGCCCTGGGGCTTTAGAATACACCGACTGCATCTCTGCAGAGGGGTAAGACTTCCCAATGGAACCACCTATTAGTCATAGGTGGCGACTGTGATGCTGAAGGTCGGAACCCTATTGCCCATAAGGCAACCCCCAAACCTTCCTTGGTATTACTCCCATGTCCACTGTGGTCCGAAGTGTTAATAACTTTTAGGGACCCATCTATAATAGTTGCTTGTTGGCACCGCTTAGAAATCTCAATCCAGCCAGGCGGATTGGACAGACTTTTTCTGTTTTAAATTTATCAACAGCAGGCGTCCTCCAAATGTTGGCCATTCTATTTCCTGGGCATATAATTGTTGTGATGTTAGTCCCAACAGTAAAAAGAAGTCAAGTCGAGATGGGGTAAAATAAGACAAGTGTATTTACAATTAATGGTACATGTACGACTAGCTTGTCGTTAACGGGAACAGTGCTCCCTTTCCACTCGGTGTCTCACTATTTATAGTGAGAACCGGTGCATGTTCTCCACTGTAGGAACGGCCGGTACAACAATAATACAGTTATTGGATCCCTTGGCTGGTCATTGTCTTTAATATTTAATTAACACAACACGACTTGGTTGTTTCTTGATCAAGTATTATTTTCAACCCAGTCCATTTGATTCCGTTGCAGGTGAGCTGTGAACCCTAAGAGGTATCCTCTCTCCTTGGGTGCCGGCTCGCATCTCACTAACTAAACTAAAACATATTCCCACGCGTCCAATCGCGCGCCTTCAAGAGGTTAAGTAAAAGGTCACCAACCGTCCATAACCAGCGAGTAACTTTCCATGGGACCGCATTATTTTAAGTCTACCGACCCTATTAAAGATTCTAACTACATGTACGTTCATAATTCATGACTGCTCATAAATTATGTAACAACAGAATACCATTACTGGATACCTTGCTGAGGGATTACACTAAGAATATTTTCTGTGTATGACACGAAACAGCATGAAATGGTGAAGGTAGAGTCCGAACCTTTGTAGAGTATGATGTCACACCTTTGTTATCATTACTCCCATGTCCACTGTGGTCCGAAGTGGTTATAACTTTTAGGGACCCATCTATAATAGTTGTTTCTTTTTCTGTTTTAAATTTATCGACAGCAGTCGTCCCCCAAATGTTGGCCACCCTGTTTGCTGGGCATAGAATACAGTTATTGGATCCCAAGCAGATGACTAAGACTTCTAAAAATAAAGTTTCTGTATACGAATTAGTATCGGCTAACGATTGTCCAGTCAGGAACTCTGTAGAGTATAGAATCCCACCTTCGTTTCCTTAACTCCCAGGTCCACTCGGGTAGGGACCCATTTGTAATAATTGCCTGTTAGCGTTGCTTAGAAGTCTCAATCCAGCAAATATTAATGACATGATTGGTATATGCGAAAGCGAAAATCAAAATGTGATTGGAAAACGTAAAGTCGAAAAGCCAAGACGTGATTGGTCCACGAGTTTTTGAAAAATTGTGACGTATTCCATATAGATACCAATGTATAAAAAATGAGAGAAGTATTAATTGTTTAACTATTTGATATATATATATATATATATATATATATATATATATATATATATATATATGTGTGTGTGTGTGTGTGTGTGTGTGTGTTAAACTCTACTGACTATTCTTGTCGGACGAGTTTTTGTTCGATCCTTTCTAACTGTCTGGTCATCTTTTTTCGCTATTGTTCGTTTGAACCCACTACCAATTCCTACTACCTCTCACAACCCATTCTTACAACCTCCCACTACCAATTTCACACCTGAAGATGGCAGATAGACATACCGAATGCGCTCATAAAGAAACCTTTGGTGGATTGCTACACCAGTTCCCGCCTGTCATTGAAAAACATTTAACACAACATATATATATATGTTTAAAAGAAAAATGCTGTCTAAATACACTTAATATATATATATATATATATATATATATATATATGTGTGTGTGTGTGTGTGTGTGTGTGTGTGTGTGTTGTGTTGTTGTTGCTATTGCCGGTGTTTGTAGTTCTGTAGCTATTAATGATTGATTTACCTAGACGTGAAGATATGTTTAAAAAAAACAGGTCTATAATTTTATTCTCTGTTTCTTATCATGTTACATTTTTGTGTTATTGTTTCTTTCGAGAGTTTTTTTTCTTCTGACCTATAGATATGACCCTAACAGACACTACTACTACTACTACTACTACTACTACTACTACTACTACTCCAGGTCAGAGTGAAACTGGGAGTAATGGAAGTGAAGGAGTATTCAGCACTCTCAGATCTCCAGAACTGCATCCTCGTCATCAGATGAAATCTAGTCATATTTTCGGCGTATTCTAAGCCACATGAATTGTTTTCTTAATTCTATTTGTTTTTATTCATTTTCCCCATTGATGATACGTTAACAGATGCTAGCACCCCATGTCAGAGTCTCCCCTGTCGGCTAGTATTGTAAAATACACATACTGCACTTCTGTAGAAGGGTAAGACCCCGTCCAAATTGGCCGTGGGTGGTGACCCGTGATGCTTAAGGAAGGAATCCTTGTGACTGAACAGTCCATGACATACAACTCTACTTTTGACTTTACTTAGGCAATCCAGGCGGTTGGAGAGGCTCCCTCCAATTAATTGGCTGGTCACCTCAACCCTAGCACATATGATTGTCTCAGCCCAGTTGTTCTTATGGCAAACCCCTAATATATGCTAGAAGGTGGTGGCTGAGGGTATTCGTGTCCTCACTATGACGTTAAACTACATCTCATGGTGAAGTTCTAATTCCTGATCCCTGTAAAGTGTGAAGTAACCCTTTTTTGCCATTGTCCTCACGTACACTCTTACCCGGAGTGGTAGTACCTGTTAGGGTACCATCTCTGGGTTTAATAGATAAAATGAGCTTAAACAAATGTGTTAAAAAAATTCTGTTAAAAAAATTGAATACCCATCAAGAATCAAGCAAATAAAACATCTTCGGCATAAAATATCTTAAAAAGGGTTGACCTACCGTACAATTCAACCAACCAAACGGATCAGAGTGGTCCTGGGAGTAATTGTAATGAAGGGTATTCAACACTATTCACATCTCGAGATATTCAGCCTCGTTATCAGATGTGGTTGAGAGCTATAAATAGGATACCCCTTTTGAGGGGGTTACCTTACTGAATGGGATATAATCAACATATTTTAAGTCCCAAGTTATTAAAAAAATATAATATTTATTTATTCTAAGAGAAAAATATCAACTAACGTAGCTTTCAACCATTTTTATTCGAAAAGAAACGTATCTGAATTTAACTAAGAAATTACATCGACTTAGTAGGGTAGAGTCCTGATGAAATCATTGGGATTGAAACCATGGTAGAACCTTAACTTTTTCCTTTATTATTATTATGTTTAAGGTCAATATGCAAATTAGCCTTCCCATTCACACTGTAAACCTATATTTTCTGTATATATAAATACAACTGCATATTATTAGTTTGTAGATATGGTCAACCGTATTAATAATGTAAAACAATTTTATTAATAATTGAGTTTTAAAAAGAAATTAAATAATGGAGAATGTGATGTACATAACAAAGGGAATTGTGACTTGTATAGTAATATAGTTTCGGTTACAAACAGAGAAAACCACAATCTACATTATATTATTATTATTATTATTATTATTATTATTATTATTATTATTATTATTATTATTATTATTATTATTATTATTATTATTATTGCCCTGTGTATTTCTTTATTCATCATCTACTTTTTAAAATTGTATATCCTGTTTTTTTATGCCATTGTCTTTTATTCTTGCCGCTAAATGTCCTACTTATCTCTCTTTTCTCGATAATTCGACAACTTTCGCGCCAAAAGTCATCATCGAATGAACCCATTGATAAATACACAATACGCAGCATTTCTCTTTTTTCTCTTATCAATTAAGTCCACAGAAACTAATGACGTAATTTAACAGCTTTCCACCATTTTTATGTGATTTACTTTATCGTCTGCAGTTATTCATAAGGTATCACCAAATTAGGAGAAAAAGAAAAGGAGGAAAAGAAATGTTATCTCGCTATTTAAGAAATAAAAAATATTATCTTATTTTATTTATAATCTTATAGATGTTTTTATTATCTATTTATTCAATTATTTATTTACATTTTTGTAATTATTTATTTAATTAATTAATCATTCATCTGTTTTTTTTTTGTTTTTGTTTTTTTGTTGGAAGGGATTACTGATACCATTACCGTAATTTAAAAAATCTAACCTATATCACTTTATCATTTTTTTCTACTTTTGTCGATTGGATATTTTTATTTTATAAATTAAATTTTGCAATTAAGAAATAAATGTATCAAATTAAAATTCACCCACTTATCATTTAAATTGGGATCACGATATTTTTTCAAACCTGATATGTCGGAAGGGCGATAAACGTTTTTCTTTCTTTCTTTCTTTCTAAACTTTCTAAACACTTCAACATTCTCTTCGTTATTTTTCAAGAGACAAAAGAAAAATTGAATATCTCGGTCCTTTAAGGGTAATACTGCCATATTCCATCGTTTTTTTTTTGTTATTTAATTACGAGCCCAAAAAGGAATTGTCATTTAGTTATTATAAATATTTCAAAGGAATGGAATTTTATCCAACGCCAAATTCTTTGGTAAACGCGAAGATAAGGCACCGAATATTCCTTGGATTCACACTGATAATTTTTTATTTGGAATTTTAGCGTAAGAATTTTTCTTATCAATTCAAAGTCACCAACCCTTTTATGATATTTGGGTTTATAAGGTTAAAACCTTTATTAAAAGTGCGTGCGTACTTTTAATATATATGTTTCTCTTTTGCACATTCTATCCCTTGCATCCTCATATATATATATATATATATATATATATATATATATATATATATATATATATATATATATTATAATATATATATACTGCAGTGAATATAAAAAATCCTTTAAGTAATTAAAGTTAAACTTCGGGTTATTTTTCAGTAAAATCGAGTAAAAAGTGAAATAGACGATTAAACTCAATTGGTTTAACATACAAATCGGTTAAAATATATTGACTTAAGTTTTCTCGCATTAGCGCGAATATATATATATATATATATATATATATATATATATATATATATATATCAAACAAATTTGGTTAAAGATAATAGAGTACTTTTATTTCTATGTATTTTTGAAATGAGGCTTTATAATTAGTATTATTTAGATTAATCGGCCTATTGTCCTCATCTTCATTGTTATTCGTACAACGTTTTGCCCCATGTACTCTCCTGCCTTCTTCGGGTATTTCTTTTCGAACTCGGGAACCTTCTTTTCGAACTAGAAAACCATCTTTTCGTATTCGGGAAACTTCTTTTCGAACTCGGGAGCCTTCTTTTCGAACTCGGGAACCTTCTTTTCGAACTAGGAAACCATATTTTCGAATTCGAGAACCTTCTTTTCGAACTCGGGAACCTTCTTTTCGAACTCGAGAGTCTTCTTTCCGAACTCGTGAGTCTTCTTTCCGAACACGGGAGCCTTCTCTTCGAACTCGGGAACCTTCTTTTCGAACTCAGGAACCTTCTTGTCGTAATCGGGAACCATTACGTAACTTTGAACCTAACCATCGCCTAGTGGATAAAGGCGTTGATTTTGGACTGTTCTAAGAGACAGTTTTCACTAGACTGCAAGTACAATCCTGGTCAGGGGCAGCAGTAACATAGAATAATAATTAACACAGATTAACACCTGTACCCCAGCTATGGTTAGCGGAATGAGAACAGGATACCCCCATGGACTGAATAAAGGGTTAGATTCAAAGATCCGTGATATTTCATCTATTACTCTTGGGAAGGTATGAACACCCTCATCCTCACCTGTCTACTATTACTGTGCTTCTCCAAGAATGGCATTAACATTAAATAACCCAAGAAGGTTAATATGCCATAAAAACAACAAAAATAAAGCTCATAAAATAAATAAAAAATAACCTTGAATTTTCAGTTAAATTTGAGATCATTTGAATATATATATATATATATATATATATATATATATATATATATATATATATATATAATATATTAGGCTAATTTGTATAGGTCTCCAAAAACGAATGATATGGTTATAACATTAAATTTAAGGTCACCCGAAATATTGGAATATGTCGAACAAGGGATAGAACAACTGCTGGATATTGAAACTCTGTTTTTTGTTCCGTTTTTTTTTTTTTTTTTTAACTTTTTCATTTCTCATGCTTCAGGATATTTAAAAAAAACGTTCAAAATACCAAAGTTTATAAAGCTATCAATTCATATATATATATATATATATATATATATATATATATATATATATATATATATATATATGTCCTCTAGTTTCAGGATTATTAACTTCATAAGGCTTTTATAGAAGACAATCGTTAGATGAAATCTTATAATAAAGGGTTGTATTGTAATTTTATCCTATTATATATATATATATATATATATATATATATATATATATATATATATATATATATATATATTATATATATATATAGTGCTTAATTGGAGTCGTACCTAATTTTGAAAATTAATTAATTAATGATGAATTAGGCGGGAATACCTATTTAAATGTATGGCTAAACAAATCGAGAAAAATCAATCTCTGTATGTACATTTCGGCCTATTAGGCCTCATCAGCAGAGCTATAGATTGGAAGACCGCCCTGTGCGTGATTTGAAACCGGACTGCCAAGCTGACAGGCCGATAACAAAACCCCTACACCAAACGGACTTCTTAGATTTTACGATTTGTTTAGAGTAGGTTAATATTCCTCTTCTAGTGACTTTTATTACACGACGATATGATAAGTTGTAAACACGGTTTGTTTGGAATGGCTTTTTGCCGACAATATATCGTCGTGTAATAAAAGTCACTAGAAGAGGAATATTAACCTACTCTAAACAAATCGTAAAATCTAAGAAGTCCGTTTGGTGTAGGGGTTATGTTATCGGCCTGTCAGCTTGGCAGTCCGGTTTCAAATCACGCACAGGGCGGTCTTCCGATCTATAGCTCTGCTGATGAGGCCTAATAGGCCGAAATGTACATACAGAGATTGATTTTTCTCGATTTGTTTAGCCATACATTTAAATAGGTATTCCCGCCTAATTCATCATTAATTAATTAATTTTCAAAATTATGTACGACTCCAATTAAGCACTTATTCTCCCAAAAATTGTCGGCAAAAAGCCATTCCAAACAAACCGTGTTTACAACTTAATATATATATATATATATATATATATATATATATATATATATATATATATATATAGGTATGTGTAGACATTTGAACAAATTTATCTTGTGTCAATTACCACCAGACCCTAATTAATCCCCTATTAATTATTTTTTTCTGGACACCGCAAGCATTAAGACCTAAGCATATTATATTATGTTTTTACATATAAGTCTTTTGTAATAATATTCTAGCGTTATACAAGCGCTGAAAAAGACACTTTTTTCAATATTATACAATATTATCACATTATACAAATGCTGGACCAGCCACTTTTTGATATTCAGCCATCTGAGGATTGCCTAATACACAGGAAACTTTAGTGACGGTAAATCTTTTCCATAATATTTTATTTGAAATATTTGAAATCCTCTGATAATTTCGCATTGACAACTTTTCTTTGCAAATACTTTTCATATTTGCTATTCTCTATTATGTTATGTTATATATATTATATATATATATATATATATATATATATATATATATATATATATATATATATATAACGAGAAAATCTGGTAACTCCAGCTAGTGTAATGGTTAGAGTCCCCACTGGCAGGTAGGGTTCGAATCACGCACAAAGCACTGTCCTGTCTATAACTCTGCTGGTGAGGCCTAATAGGCTGAAATTTACATACAGAGATTGGCTTTTTCTCGATTTGTTTACGCTTTACATTTAAACCGATATGCACGCCTAATTCATTTAATTATAACTAATTAATTCTCTAATCAGATATGACTTTAATTAAGCACATAATCTCCCCCCCCCAAAAAAAAAGTTGTCGGCTATCGCCATCTCAAACATATTGTTTATCCCCTTCAGGGTGTTCGGGATAAATTTCACAGTTTCATAAGGAAAAAGAAAAAGTGCTTGGTAACTACAAAATTTAATGGATTGTAAATAAATTCATCAGGCACGGATATTACACAACTGTCATCAAGTTTCACTCAAAATAACCGCCATTTAGCATCGATCATAGCCTCAATCCTGCTCCGGAACCTGGAGAAAGCTGATGTTCCCTGGGAAGGGTCTCAGAATACCTTAATTCTGTCGATTAACTGGCCGTTTGTAGTTCTGGCACGGCGATTGGTGTCTTTCACAACAGCGCCCCATACGTATATGATATCATCATGATACAAGTTATTCTCCTCCATGATTCAGGTGGGTTCCAGTCATCCATTCTATCTGTTATCATGTATATGAATGAATAACGATCCAACCTTTTAAATGATGCGTAGTTTGCGTCAATACCTCTAATCTACGGTTAAAAATTACCAAATATAAGTATTTCAAATTTATCCCAAACGTATATATATATATATATATATATATATATATATATATATATATATATATGAAGATTTTGTGGTACGTACAACAATTTAAGCCCGCTTTTAAAAAGCGTATGCAGTTTAGAATGCATCAAGCAATTTCTAAAATAAAAAATGAACACTTCTTTTCGGTCAGGTCTCCTCAGAGAGAAAAATACCATTTTCATGAATATAAATCAGATCCTCCTTATTTTTTCCAAAAAGCATGATCCGGTGATAGTGAATGTATATATATATTTACTTTGTAGTTTCAGTCCGTCATACACATATACATACATAAACACAATTGCATTTTATATGTGTACTAGAAATGGCTACCCGGCATCACCTGGATAGAGGGGGACCTAAAAGTTATTCTCACAAATCCATTATTACTGAATTTTGATTTGGATCCTTCATGAAAAATCTCTACGTTGATCCGGCCTAGTGGGGCATCAGAAACAAGTGCACAGACAATCTGAGGAGAAAATTTAACGTCTCCTATTTAAAATATTAAATGCAAAAAAAGAAGAAGAAAATATCCATGCATTTACTTTACAAATTTTATTTTTTAATCATCTTCTCTAATATAAATCAATACTTAATTATTTTTGCTCAAAAAGCAAGATCTTATGATACTGAATGTGTATATATACTTACTTTGTCGTTAATTGTTTTATTTTAGTAGTTTACTCTCGACATACATATACACACCAATTGCCCTTTATATATGTACTAGAAGTGGCTACTCATCGGGGCCTGGGTAGGGGGGATATTTTAAAGTTAGAATCACAGATCCATTATTACTAAATCCTGAGTTTGATCCTCATAGTGTGTCCCATTAAAATCCCTACGTAAAAAATACCTTGCATTGATCTAGCCACTCTAAAAAATAATCTCAACTATTTAAAATGAAAAAAAAATGCATTCCATTTATTCTTTAATCATCTTCAGGAATATAAATCATATCTTCATTATTTTTGCACAAAAAGCAAGTTCTGGTAATAGTGAATGTGTATATATATATATACTTTGTCGTTAATTGTTTTATTTTCGTAGTTTCCTCCGGACATACATACATACAACTGCCCTTTATATATGTATAGATAAATTTCTACGAATCATACCTCTTCTTTTTTGTTGTCTCCCATAATATGTTAAGTCAATATGAGTCCCCACCTGACACAAAGCACTGTCCTGTATATAACTCTGCTGATGAGGCCTAATAGGCTGAAATGTACATACAGAGATTGACTTTTTTCTCGATTTGTTTACGCCTTACATTTAAACCGATATGCACGACTCATTCATTTAATTATCACCTAATTAATTCTCAAATTAGGTATGACTTTAATTAGGCACATGATCTTCCCTCCGAAAATAATAGTGAATGTGTATATATATTTACTTTGTCGTTAATTGTTTTATTTTCGTAATTTCCTGATACATACATACATACAACTACCCTTTATATATGCATAGATAAATTTCTACGAATCATACCTCTTCTTTATTTTTGTCTCCCATAATATGTTAAGTCAATATGATATACACAAAATGTATAAATATAAAAACAGCTTTTCCCTGAGATTACGTGTTTTTTTTTTTGTTCCTTTGTATGGAATAGGTAAGCAATAACCTACAATGCTCAACATTCTCTTGAAAGACAGACGTCGAATATTTGGTTACTATTGGATAGAAGTTAAGTGTCTGGCATCGAAGACAACCAAGAAGGAAGTCTGCGGCTGCTGAAGATTAAAGAATTTTGCCAAACTCCCAACGCCAACCTCCCGGCGTTCTTCCCTGTTTTTAATCTTCTTTTATTCTTTCTTCAGACATCAGTTCTTTTCTTTCTTGTTTTCTTTTTTTCTTTTTCTTTTTTTTTTGCTGTTTTTTTTTTTTTTTTTTTTGCTTCTTTTTAGTTTTTACCATTTTTCTGCCGTTTTTCTCTGTTTCTTATTTCAAGGAAGCAAGTAAAGGGTAATCAAAATCTGACCGTTTGGAGGAACTGAAAATTGGAAAGCGAGAGAATTATATATATATATATATATATATATATATTATATATATAATTCTGTTCCTATATATATATATATATATATATATATATATATATTCTGTTCCTATCTACGTATATATACATATATACATAAAGGGTGTGTCGTAAAAGTATCGAGTTTGAAGCTGTATTCATCAAGATATAAATGAACAATGAATGGAATATTAATTTTTGTTTTGAATACAATTTGTGTCATAAAAGTGCAGAGTTTGAAAGTGTATTTATCAAGATAAAAATGAACAATGAATGGAACGTACATTTTTCAGAAGACAAGGTGTGTCAAAGAGTACAAAAAATCTCGATAGTTTTTTGACACACCATATATATATATATATATATATATATATATATATAGTAAAACACAGACAGTCCTGTTTCGACGTATCACGTCTTCTCAGTGCGGCTAGATTTACGCACGCACGCACGCACGCACGTACACACGCACGCGCGCGCACGCACACACACACACACACACACACACACACACACACACACACACACATATATATATATATATAATATATTATATATATATATATATATTCAAATAAATTAGATTAAACAAAACAGAATCCTTATTATTTTCAAGTTTTTTCAAGCTCTCTAATAATTGTTTTGGTGTTAAAATCTTGAAATCATTAATAATTTCTCCGAAAGAATCATTATTGGCAGACCAAGTACTTTTGGTTCTTATCCGAACTACTATCAAGGTAATGTATATTTATCTATCATTATTAAAACTGTTTAATGTCCAACTAAACTATTGTTTTGTTTTTATAACTAAGTTGACGCTAGAAAACAGTGGCAGTTTTAGTTAAATATTTCTATTAATGTTATTTACCTAATTACACGGGTGTATATAATCGGTGGAGAGTTCATCGAGTGTATTATAGAGAGAGTCATCTCGGGTGTATAATAGAGAGAGAGAGAGAGAGAGAGAGAGAGAGAGAGAGAGAGAGAGAGAGAGAGAGAGGAGATGTTGATGATTGTTCTTTATTACCCTGCTTGCTGATTCTTCATCTAGGTCATCTAACTCGTCGGCCGCCATTTTATTTGAGCTGACTTCTAATCCGACTTTGTTAATTTTCTTTCTTGTTTCTTCTTATCGACTGGGCTGGTCATTGCTTGTTTAATAATTTTCTTGATCAAGTTTTTATTTCTTAGCCTATGATTCCGCCACGGTGGAAGATGCACCCGAGAGCTAAAAAAACAACGTCTACGCTCCTTGAAAGACGGGTCGAATCTGCTTAACAAAACTATCTTATTCTCATGTGTCTGTATTGGAGGTCAGTTGGGGTCATCTAAAATGTCAATCATCATCTCCACCGTTTATGGAAAATTACCCACCTCCGCTTTTAATTCTAAAGAACTTTATTTAAAATTCTAACCTACAGGTACGTTCCCAATTTATTACCTCTCATAAATTCTAACATTAAGCTAGGGAAACCTAATTTAGAATAAAAATTGTTTTATCTATCTATTTTAACTATTTTGGAATATAGATTGTTCTAACTAAACTATTTTTTTGTTTTTGTCACTAAGGCGTAGTTAAATAACTGTGGCAGTTTAATTTTCAGATATTTCTAACAAGCTAGACAAACAAAATAAAAAGTATTCAATCAATTTTAAATATTTTAGAATATGATCACTAGTTTCAATGTTAATTCTATTAATAGTGGATTGTCAAAAGTTTATATACAAAGCTTTAAGGATTTAAATATTTTTGATATTATAGTCAGTATGATATATATATATATATATATATATATATATATATATATATATATATATATATATATATATTGGTTTGGAGGTTGATTTTGAAGGCTATCACAATGCAGGTGTAAAGAAAAAATAATAAGGTAACAATGGTGTTGTGTCTTAACATGTATTTTATTCTTGAATTTTCGAGATAAAATCTCTTTTTCAAAAGATCACTGGAACTGAAATCGTCTTGTTATGGCATTTCTAGTTAAATGAATTTTTTTTGTTGAAAATGATGGTATTTTTATAATTGTATTCTCGTGTTGCATGTTTACGTAAATTTACCTTATTATTTTTTCTTTACAACTGCATTGTTATAGCCTTCAAAATCAACCCTCCAAACCAATATATACACAATGCTTCAAGCAAATAATAAAACTCTCTTATATATATATATATATATATATATATATATATATATATATAAATTTAATATTGATGATATAGTATGCTAAATTTAGAAGTAAACTTCTAGACTGGTTAAAAAGTCAATTTGATCAATTTGTCCTACTATTTATCCATAGCTGGAGGGAGTTATCTAGAGCGCCTAACGGTTTGATATATTACTACCAAATTTAGGTTGCATGCTTATTCTATACACATTTACAAAACCACTCGCACGAGTAGGATGAGATAGAAGGATTATGCTCTTATGGAGAGTAAAAGAGCAGAGTCTGCTCTACCATTTACATGAAAGAATAATAGTTGGATGCACACCTTGTCCAATGGTATTAGCACTATGAGAAATGCAAACAAGTATGGAACATCCAACGAGGATCGAACTCACAATTCTATAGAATTATCTAGGATCTGCGACACTAGCTTGCTAACCATTACACAACGATGAAACACGCAACTTTGGGGTGAACGTAGTGAATTTTAAAAAATAGTTTCCTTCCGTGCTAATAACATCTTTAATGTGAGTGTCTGCCTTGAAAATGCGCATTAAAAATAATGTCTTTCACTTAGGCTCGAACTGGAAACGCTGATAAACCGGCTACAAATCTGCGTCATTCAATTCTATATGTATTATGTGCGTATCGAAATGGCCACGTACAATAAAATAGGTGGGTTGGTTGGATTTTACGGCATGTCAACTGTTGTTGGGTTATTTTATGCCAAAAAACATAACTGACCAAAATACTCTCCCGGAATATGACCAAATGAAGTTTGTTTTCAACAGGGTCTTTCACCTAGACTCGAACTGGAAACCCTGCTATACCGACTACATATCTCCGCCATCAAACACGTGTTATTCAACTCTACTTCCATTATGTGCGTATCAAAAGAGTCACGTGTCTAAGCACAATAAAATAGGTAGACCCGTTGTTTAGTTTTGTGGGACAAAAGTGTATATGAAAAACAATATTTTTTGACAATGAAAGTTAGAAAAAAAATTGAGAAAATACAAAAATAACAAAGAGGAAAGATATAAAAAAAGAAAAAGAGAAAAAAGAAAAAGAAAAAGAAAAAAAGAAGCAACCTACAAACTTTATAGGACGTGATGATAAATTCATTTCTTTTGATTCTTGAAAAATCATTGTGAAATTTGAAACCTTATAAAATATTTTCCTTCCATTCAATCGACCCACCTCCCCCTTTTCTCTCTTTGTTAGGAACGTTTTCCTCTTTTGTGGCTGTGGGTCACGTGTTTCAATTGACCGGCAGAGAAATAGATGTGCTCTCCCCCCTCCTTACAAATCATTGGCCTATCGAGATTCATTTCAATAAAACCGATGACAATACTTGCTTTAAACATAAATTACATCGACAAATACATTTCATAGTATAAATTATTACCTTTTTTTAACTTACTTTCTTGTTCTACGAATATTTTGCGGCATTTTCCGGAACTTTATTAAATAAAATTAATAATCAAATTGAGAAAGATGTTAATATCTAGGCATCATGATTGTTAATAAATTAATTTGTCCGTAAGATAGTGAGTTCGATCCTTACTATGTGACCAATTCGTAAGATTTCATTTTACTCAGAGTAAAAGGTTTTTCAAAAAAGTATCAAGATTTTTTGTACTTTTTGACACACCCCTTATTCTAAAAAAGTTCCATTCATTATTTTTTTCAAAATACAAATGTAAAAAAAAGTACAAATGTTAAAGCTGTATTTGCTAAGATACAAATGAAGAATGAATAGAACGTTATTTTCTTTTCAGAATACAAGGTGTGTCAAAAGTACAAAAAATCTTGATACTTTTTGACACACCTTGTATATGAATATACATCACCCTGTCGGCTGGGACAGAAGAATACGCCGACTGCACCTCTGTAGAGTGGTAAATTCCTGCAAATAGGGGCACCTGCTGGCCTTAGGTGACGATCCGTGATGCTTAAGGACGGCATCTTTGTATCTGATCAGTCCGGCATGCAACACTCCACTTTAACCCTTACTTATGCTATACAGAAGACCCCTCTCCTCCGAACTATCGTCCCATCAAGTCTTAGCAGAATATGATTTCCCCATCCTATTTCCCTTATGGTACCCCCCCAACCCTTTTTATCATATATGTGCTAGAAGGCGGTGGCTGAGGGTCTTAGTGTCCTGGATAGGACGTTAAACTGCATCGAATGGTGAAGTTCCAGTTCTGGAGATATGGGGGGTGGGGTAAAATACTCCTTCAACACCATTGCTTCCTGGTCCACTCACTCGGAGTGGAAGTACCTGTTAGGATCCCATCTATGGGTTAAATAGAAAAAAATAAGTTTTAAAAATTGTGTTAAAGAATTGAATACCCATCAAGAATAAATAAAACAAAACGTCTTCGGCCTAAAATAACCCAAAAATGGTTATTTGTCCATAAGGTATTGAATTCGTTCCTTACTATGTGACAAATCGTATGACTTACATGCCAGTAAAATAAAATATGTACAAGGTGTGTCAAAAAGGTATCGAAATTTTTTGTACTTTTTGACACACCTTGTATTCTAAAAAAATTACGTTCTACTCATTCTTCATTTCTATCATAGTAAGTAGAACTTTAAACTTGTTTTTTTTTTACACACCTTGTATTCTGACAAGAGAACGTTACTTTTTTCAGAATACAAGGTGTGTTAAAAAGTACAAACAATCTCGAAACGTTTTTGACACACCTTGTATATTAATACAAGTTTGCCTTAATTGTACGAATGTTATCATCTTGGATCAGTGTAAATCTGTGTATATATCTGATGCTGCTTATCCGCCGAATTCTTATTTTTCATTTTCTTGACAATCTATATATCAATACGCTTGTTCTAGAGTCTTGCAACACCCTCTGGTTAAAAATGTGTGCGTCCAAATCTTCCAAGTTGAAATGCAAAAGGGTAAATCCTGATTATCTGCTGTTGCTTTTTCGCCGAATTCTTATTTCTTACGAGTATCGTCACCCCAGCTAAATAATGGACCATTCCATTTTCATTATAAAGGAAGAAAGGAAAGAAAAAGGACATGCTACACAGAAATATATAATATGAAAGAAAGATAGAAAGGGGTGAGTGTGTGAAATCGATAATTCTAATTTGTGTCAATCGAACTTAATGAAAAGATAAAAAGAAGGAAAAAAAAAGAAAAAAGAGTGTAAGAGAGATACTTTTTTTATATATTGAACTATTTAGCAAAAGGGATTTGTGCGGCAAAGTGGGGAGCTGATGGTAGGCGTGACACTCCATCTTACACGATAAAAAAAAAACAATCTCCTTGTTAGTGAAAAGGGGATAGACTCCCACGCTGTCTGGTTGATACCGTCTTTAGGCTACCAGACCGGTTTAGCTCAGTCGGTAGAGCGTCCACCTGGGAACCACAAGGTTCCTGGCTCGAAACCGACCCTCGCCAACTCAGCGTATGAATAGCACAGGGATTTGTGCGTCAAAGTGGGGAGCTGATGGTAGGTGTGGCACTCCATCTTACACGATGAAAAAAACAATCACCTTTGTCTAGCGCTCGTGAAAAGGGGATAGAATCCCTAGCTGTCCGGTTGATACCGTCTTTAGGCCACCAGACGCCTTCTTGTTTTACATATTGAAGTATTTCGCAATAGCACTTAAGTAAACGTATCAAACACGTTGTAATGATTAAATTATCCACAGTTCCTGCGATTTTTCTTTCAGTAACTGAGAATGTCTTTGTTTTCATTTTTGCTGGTACCTTAACGTTGTGTAGTGAGAAATTCATTAGCCAGTATTGTTACCATCAACCAGGCGTTGTAAAACTTAGGACAGATTTCTTACTAAACCTTACTGGTGAGTAGACGTTATAGAATAAATATATTGGGCGTATGGAACTGATAATTGATGATATACTGGACTAAATCAAGTACGCTAATTCAGGAACAGTACATAAAATGTTATATATATATATATATATATATATATATATATATATATGGGGAGAATATGTGCTTTTTTAAATTTTTAGTCAGACCTAATTTTTGAAAGTTAAGCACATATTCTCCAAATATACTGTCAGCTGAAAATAGCTAAAAGTTGTTTACATTTGTGTCGTGCGATAAAGTCTCCAAAGTGGAACATAGAATGCTACTAATACCTAAACAAAGCGAGACAAAATTGCGATTTCTGTTTGGCGTGATGGTAAGATACCGGCGTGCCGTTTCGGCACAAGGGTTCAAGTCACACGCTAGGCGGTCCTCGTATCTATAACTCTGCTGATGAGACCTAATAGGTCGAAAATATATATCAGAGATTGATTTTTCTCGATTTGTTTAGCCTCACATTTAAGTAGTTTAAATCCCGCCTAATTAAACATAAATGAATTAACTTTCAAAAATTAGGTCTGACTAAAAATTAAAAAAGCACATATTCTCCCAAATATACTGTCGGCTGAAATAGCTAAAAGTTGTTTACATATATATATATATATATATATATATATATAAGTTAATAGAAAGGAAATGAATCCGACGGTATGAGTATAGATAAAAGGATATGAAAACAACACAATATGCTGTTAAAATGAAAACATTTTATATCATATTCATAGCTAATATTGAACAATATTTCGATTTATAAAAATCATCTTCAGAGCTTGTTTTACTCCGGACTTAACAAGAGCGGAGACGAAAATAATATGAATTCAAAAGGAAAACATTGATGTTGCAAAAAATCCCTTGCAGGCCTACCGTCAACGGGTTAATACTCATCCTGTTTGAAAAAGAAAATTTGTCTATTGTCGATTTTGAAATATGTCTTCTTTTTTCAAAAACTGTTACAATAAGATATACATGTCTGTCGCTGACCGAGAAACGCGTGGGTGGATGTGCTTATATTTGAAACTACCGCATAACATTTTGGCAACACCAATGTTTTCGTTTTGAATTCATATTATTTTCGTCTCTGTTCTTGTTAAGTCCGGAGTATAAACAACCTCTGAAGATGATTTTTATGAATCGAAATATTGTTCAATATTAGCTATGAATATGATATAAAATGTTTTCACTTTAACAGCATATTGTGTTGTTTTCATATCCGTTTATCTCTACTCATATATATATATATAGGGTCATCCACAGACACGTGTTTCGACTTATCAAGTCTCCTCAGTGTGGCTAGACATTTTGTAAGCTACCTACAGCCGGAATTGAAATCCGATCGGTTGGGTGTCAGTCCGGCACCGTAACCATTAGGCTGTCTTCACTTACAGAATGGGAAGGGGATTTTAACTGTTTTAATACACACATCGCTTTGCGTGTAAAGGCCGTCACAAAGTGCTCCATTCCTTAGAAGAGCTTTGCGTTTACGCTTGAGTTGGCGGCCGTCAGCAAGATCCCCCCCAGAGTGCTCAACCCTAGGGGATGGGGAGCATATATAGGGTCATCCACAGACACGTGTTTCGACTTATCAAGTCTCCTCAGTGTGTGCGTGTGTGCATTTAGAGATTTCGGCACGATGGCACTTCTCCTTGTTTTTAAATTTTTATAAAAAAATTAAATGGTAAATTGTCAAGTTCATTTAAAAATTAATCAAAGTTTAGATAACACATAACGAGTTGATATGCCGTTAAATAAAACAAACCAAATACAACTCTTTCTTTATTTCTTTATTTCATTGTCATTCCTATTTATTTATTTATTTCTATGATCATTATTCTTTCTTTCTTTCTTTTTCTTTCTTTCTTTCTTTCTTCTTCTTTCTTTTTTAATTATTTCTATGATTGTTGCTCTTTCTTTCTTTCGTTCTGTTTTTCTTTCTTTTTTTCTTTGCCGTCCCTGTTTCCTTCGTTCTATTACAATTACTCTTTCTTTCTTTTTTCTTTCTTTCTTTCTTTCTTTTGTTGT